>JAIPUX010001880.1:79553025-79566877 GCA_020142125.1 Phrynosoma platyrhinos
AGAGGGCTACCAACTTGCATTTGGAGCATGTGTAGTTTCCCACATCTTCTTTATTCAAGCCTTAGAATTACTTTTCCACATTCCCTGAAGTAGAATGACATTTGTACAAGTTTGTGTTCCAAACCAGAGAGAACTCTCTTTATTAATTAGATTTTGAATGCCCATGATGAACTGATCCCAATTCCTAACAGAGTAAGCATCAGTGGTAGCTGATGGCTTCAGTGTCAGTGGGAAGTATATCCATTTTAACTTTTAAATTGAACTTTAAAGGATCTATCCAAGGTTGTGAACCCTATGCCCTAAAACAATTTCACCTTGAATGGATTCACAACCACATCTGCTGCCATTGGTAAGCAATGCGGAAATTTATCAATTATTAAGTAAGCAAAATAAAGTTAAAAGAGCTTGACATGAATCATATCATTTTGCTACAGCACAATAATTTTGATAGCATGGCCAAAAAGAGCCTTTGTGATGGAATTAGCAGCCTGTTCAGCTTGATGCTGGAAGAAAAGTATGTGAAGAGAATCCAGATCCTTTGTGCTGGGAAGAGGATTTTGGTTGTCATTTGTTGGTACAGTATGAAATCATTGAATGAAATCAAGAGTTGGCTTTGGTAAATAACATCTTTTCAATCCTGCAGTGATTGCTGTCAAAATTCTGATCAGAGTTGGTTTTGCCAAAAAATAAATGAGAAAGAAAATGAGCTGGAGAAGCTCTTGCCAAACTGAAGGCTCATGGCCCAATGAGGCTATGTGTGATGTGCTATCACTTGAGCTAGCAAAGCTCTGCAGCGGGTTTTGTCAAGAATTCACTTAAAAAATCATCATACACAAAACAGACCAAACCTTGAGCTAGCAAAGGTTGGCTCTGAACAAGCTTCTGATGTGTGCTGTGTTTTGCCATCAGTGTATAATGGAATAAAGTGAAGGTAAATGTTTGAAAGGGTTGGAATTTAAAAGGAACATACTGCAAGTTACTATGTTACCTGTAGCATGCTATGAGAGGCACCAGGGGCGTAACAATGTTCCTTTTCAAATAAAAAGAAATTCACTTATGATGTTACATTTTCACATAACAATAACACTTGTTATATTCTCTCATTACTTTTCTTTTGGGGGGGTGCTATTTCCATCCCATTTTGGGGGTAGGTAGGATTTTAGATAGATTTTTAAAAGTCAATAATAAGGAAGGCAATATGCAACTTTGAAAAACTAGGGGAAAGCCTAGTTGGACTGGATCATGCTACAGTACCTGCTAAGCAAATGCTACAGAGCAACTAGGCCCAACCACCAAAGAAACTTTAAATCAAAGGAATTATAGCAGATCACAGGACATAGCCAAGAAGCCAGTGAAGTGCATTGACAACTCTCTGTTCAATTCCATGAAAAAAATATCAAAAGAAGATTTCATGAGGGGGTAGCCAGGTCTTAAATAGCCTCTGCCTCTTCCCTATCATGTGCAGTGTTTTGGCACCCTCCATGTTCAAAGCACTCTGGCCTCTTAATATGTTGGCAATCCAAAGTGTCCCCCTGGCAGTGTTTGCTATGCAGGTACATGTATATATTTTTAAAAAGTAACTTTTCCAGCTCTGAAAAGTGTGACATCTGGCAACATATTTAGCAACATGTGACATTTTCTGCTCTCTCTCTCTCTCTCTCCTCCACAAAAAAACAAAAAAACAAAAAAAACTTATTCCTTGGACATTTTCTCTTCAGTGTCTCCTAACTGGAATTTGACCCCTCTTAAAGAGTTATATGTGCTTAGACTTGTGCTTCTGCTCTTACGGGCACTCTGTATATAACACTGAATTGATTTAGTTTCTCTATTGTTTGTTTTCCTAAACTTTAAGTGAACTCATGTGGGCACTTGCCACCCTAAAACTGGAGAGCCTTCAGATAAGCATACAGGGCCAACCCAGGCAAATTTAATGTCAAAAGCAGAACATTATGTTTCCACAACACACAAGTCAAGGTGCATAGTCCCTAAGTCCAATTGTGGTATTTTGTTATCTCAGACAGAAAATCCCCAAATAGTTTTTGTCTAATTACATGGAAATGGTTGTGTGTGTGGTGGGGGTGGGGGGGGGGAGAGAAGAGGTTTCTCTGTTTACAAAGTTGGTTTGAAGGGATAGAACTGGTGGTGCAGCTACAGAAATATAGCTATGTGCCAGATGTATACCTCCTGATGTAGGATCTCAGCTATTGTTTCATTCAGGATCATATAGTGAGAAATATGCAATTATTATAGAAGAAAATCAGCATATGCTTCAACACTACAGCAAATCCTTTGACTGCATAGATTGCAAAAAAACAAAACAAAAACCTATGGACTGATCTTAAAAAAATGGGTGCGCTATTACATTTGATTGTCCTAATGCGTAAGTTGTAATCAGGACAAGAAGTTACTGTCAGAACAGGACACGGAGAAACAGAATGGTTCTCAACTGGAAAAGTGGTCAGACGATGTATTCTATCACCCTATCAATTCAACTATACACAGAATATATGAGGGGGTATCGTAAAGTTTTAATTATCACCATTATTATTATTTTTTTGTTTTGATTTGTAGTTGTTAACTTATATCTATGTAGTCACCATCCAGATTTACACATTTTTCCCCAGTGTTTCTTGACACACACACACCCGGAATACCATTATTGTAGAAGTCTGCTGGTTGCACCTTACAAGGATTTTACACTTTAGTCACTTCTGGCACAACCTGTCACAAAAGTAAAGAACACAATCAGCTGATTTTTTCAATATCATGCACTTAGGGGCAATGATGACACTAACAATATTTCATCAATATGCTATAATAACTTCTGGGTGATAATTATTACTTTACAATACCCTTTCATAAGGTGCAATCTGCAGACATCTATAATATCAAGTATCTGGTGGGTCAAGAAACACTGGGGAAAAATGTGTAAATCTGGATGGTGACTATGTAAATATAAGTTAACAACTACATATCAAGATAAACTTTTTGTAAATTATTTTAAACAGTGACAATTAAAACTTTATGATAGTCTCTCATATCATACATAGGGCAGGTTTAGATATGAAAGAAGGAGGAGTGCAGGTCAGAGGAAGGAAAATAAACAATCTAAGATATGCAAACAGCACCATACTACTAGTAGAAAACATCAAAGACTTGAAACAATTACTATAGAATGTCAGAGAGAAAAGTGTCAAGGCAGGTTTACTGTTGAACATTAAGGGCTTGTTCCCATAATGGTTTAAACCAATTTGTTGATTGGTTTATATGCACCTCATTCACACTGGAAATGATTTCAGACCTGACTGCGTTTGGCTTGAATCATGGAGAATCGAGGTGAAGTGAGGCAAATGCAAAAGAATCACTTTTTTTTTTTTGAAGATGGATCATTTGGTGGTTCTTTTGCAAGTGTGTTCAAGCATGTTCAATAAATGGGAATGACTTTCGGATCTCAGTCGCATCACACTGGGGAGGGACTATGGAAGGGGATTTGCAGAGGGGTGTAACCAATCCCACCCCAAGTTTTGGGGAAATCCACACTGGTGCTAATATTCTGTATTATGGATTCTGTATTATGGAGTATAGTGAATCAGCATGGCATAGTGGTGTGAGTGTTGGCAGGGACACCCTAAAAGCAATGGCTACCCCAGCAAAATTTTGGGGAAGGGGCAACCCAACACACACACGCAGGAGAAGTCAGGAACCCGGAGCAACTACAGACATCCTTATATGACCCCCCTCCAAAAAAAGCAGTGCCTCTCATTTCTATCCATGCCAAGGGGGTCCCCACTTCCTTCACCAGCTCACCATCTGGAAGTGAATCTCTGTGTACAACGAAAGACAGAACCCCCCCAAAAGTGGTGGATGCCCCAGAAAGACCCTAGGGAAGGGGCAACCCAAGATCTCCCCCCCCCAAAAAAAGTTAGGAGCCCAGAGCAACTGGAGATGCCCTTAAAAGACCCCACCCATTAAAATCAGTGCTCCTCATTTTTGTGCAAGCCAAGAGGATCTTTTCTTCTCCAGTTTACCATCTGGGAGGCTGAGGGTCTCTCTTGCAGCACCAGCAAAGTGCCTTAAGGTGGGAAGAAGAGAAGGACAGGGAGGTGAGTTCTAATCCTAGGATGAGTGCCTGGGGTGATGCCTGAGCTGCCTGAAATTGGGGGAAGGTGAAAACTAGCGGGGGGGGGAAGGCCCACCATCAGTGGCATCAGCCTGGGAGGTGGTGAAGGGGGAATCCTAGTGAGTAAGGAGGGAAAATGGATTTTTGGGGGGTAGGAAGAAAGTGAAAGAAGAGCAAGGGAAGGATTCACAGACTTGATTTGGAGGAAATCAGGAGGGAGGGGAAAGGCACTGGGTTAGCAAGTCAATACACACCTTGAGTGAGTCACACTTTATCAGCCTCATTGGAAGGCAAGAGCCAGCCCCCTCCAAACCAATCTTGCCAGGAAAATTACAGGATAGGGTAGCCTTTCTTTTTGTGTGCCTTTGCCCTGGGAATGCAGTCCAGGTTTACACTGATGACATGTAGATGCACATCATATGATTGACATTTTGAAAAAAAGACCAGCTAGTAGGAATGAAAATTGTGTCCATACAGACATGAATGCATGGATTAATGAAATAATTTGCTTCCATACTGAGAACTACACATTGTCCTGAATTGATTCAACAAGTGAGTTTAAATGCAAGTGAGAATGAGCCCTAAGAAAACAAAATAAATTACCTGATAGGAGTGATAGAACTTCATTCCAGATAACAAGGAAATTTAAATAGTTAAGGATTTCTCATACCTTTGTTGACTTGTTGATCAGAACCAGAATTAGAGTCAAGAAAGTTGATAGGAAAATTAGAGAGAAAGACTGCACACTAGATGGATAGCCTCAATCAAAGAAATTATGACCTTGAGCCTGCAGGACGTGAGCAGAGCAGTTGAAAAACAGAGAAGCTTGGAGGTGTCTCATTCATGGTGTCACCATGAATTGAACTCAACTTGAAAGCTGAAAGCAACAATAACAACATGTAATTATTTAAATGTATTTGATTTGGTACCTAACTAAAGGATATCAGTTTCTCCCTAGTAGGACCAGATTGTTGAGACGTAATGGTCAAATGTACAGTTTTACATCTGTTATATGTTATTAAGTTGTTATGTTACAATTATGATTCATGTGTAAAAAAGTTACTATGTTTCTAAAACAAACTCTGTTACTATGTTCTACAAATTATGGCTTAAATCCAAAAACATAATAATGGATTTAACAGTCTTTTCTATAAATGTATGCTTTTCTCACAGATAAATCAAGTGTGCTCTTGTTTCAGAATGTATACATAGGGCCTAAGCAGACTGCCAGAAATAGTGCACTTTAAATTGAGGCACTGCCCTGGCTCAGTGCCCTGGCTCAGTGCTAGGGAATCATGGGAACTGGAGTTGATTGTGGCACCAGAGCTCTCTGACAGAGAAGGCTCAATGTCTCAGAAAAAATACATAATAGAGAAAACTGCTTAAACAATGCTGTGAATATATGCACTCTTACATTTCAAACTCCTTTCTTTAACCCCCTTTTTCAATAGTGAAAAATCATAGCTGGTGCTACCATTGAAAGGTAAAGGTAAAGATTTTCTCTTTTACATGATCATCTAGTTGTGTCCTACTACAGGGGATGGTGCTCATCTCTGTTACTAAACCGAGGGAGCCAGTGTTGTCAAAGATGACTCCATGGTCATATGGCCAGCACGACTGCACAGAACACTGTTACCTTCCCACCAAAGTGGCACCTATTTATCTAATTGCACTTTTAAGTGATTTTGAACTGCTAGGTTGTCAGAAGCTGGGGCTAGTGATGGGAATTCACTCCGTCACATGCACCTGGGACTCAAACTGCCAATCTGCTGACCACTGAGCCACTACAACAGGTAAAATGAAATAGTTGCCACAGGCAGCAGTTGCTAGGAAGGAAAAGGCTCATGCCAGATACCTTGCCCTGTACCTAAAAAGGCATCCAGATGTGAAAGAGGATGCTGTCATATTGACAGTGCGAGGTAAGATTCAAGTGCCAGTTGGAAAAGAAGGGAGTACCATCTTGTTTTCCATATTATGGAATGAAATGTCTTGAGCTAGCTGCAGAGGGAGTAAGTTAGCAGCATTTTCTGAAGTTTTATCTCACTAATCCAATTCACATAGCATACCTATGCTATTTAGCCCAAACTACATTTAGAGAGTATGCAACAGACTTGCAGTGCCCTCTTTTTTCCTCTCCTCTTCTTTCTCCTCTCTCCAATAGAGAATACATATAGAAAGGAATATGGTTGGTAGTAACTAAATTGTCAGGACTTACCATATCAATATAGGTGTGGTTGTTTTCTCTGTAGATAGATTGACAGGCTTGATAGTATTGTGATATTTGTTCTCTTATTTCTATTAATATTAATATTAATCAACCAGCACAGAAATAGTTTGAATAATTGAGCAGCTATGATAAGATTTCAGGTTTTTCCAAAACAGAGCAGATTACAAATATTTATTTATTTGGAGTATTTATATCCCACCCTTCAGCCACAAAGGCTCTTAGAGCAAATGGTTAATTAGATGGTTCCCTGCCCACAGGCTTACAAGTTAAAAAGACATGACACAAAAGGAAAAGGGAATGGTAGTGGAGATCAGGTCTAACGGTTCTTCTCTGAGGCCTGGACCATGGCAGATGGACTGGAGAAAGGGCTCTCTGGCTTAATCTAAGCTAGGCCCAATGGAGCTGGCATGCCTCTCTTCCTCTGAGACTGAGGTGGACTGACTGCAAATAGAGACTAAGGGGGCTTGCAGACTGCCAGAAATAGTGCAAATTGAGTCCACTTTTAGGCTTAGGGTTAGGGAATCATGGGAACTATATTTTATTGTGGCACCAGAGCTCTCTGACAGAGAAGGCTCAATGTCTCAGAAAAAACAACAACAATTCCCATGATTCCCTAGTACTAACCCTAACCCTAAAAGTGGACTCGCACTATTTCTGGCAGTCTGCAACCCCCCTAAGTTCAAATAGAGACTGACCATCCCAGTCACATCACACAGGTACATTTACATCTGCATGGCTGCCAGTCTTTTTCTAGGCCAAACTGAAGTGCTGTTTTTTTAAACGCATTTACTAACTTTAAATAGCTTGAGGTATGGTAAATATCTATCAGAGGAAAAAAAAGACCTGTTGATAGTGACACCCCAGCTGTGAAATAGCTCTCCAGATAGATTCACTTGGCATCTTTGCCATGCTTTGTTATGAAGACAGGTGAAGATCTTCTTGTATTACTTGTATTTTCAAAGTTGATGTAAGGGTACTCCTGGATCCAGCTCTGTCACTGAAGGCCCAAGTAGTCTCTATGGCAGAGTCCTTGGAGCCAGATCCATTTTTATTCTTCCAGCTATGGCCTTTTCTGGACAAGGACATCCTGGCCAAAGTAGTTTATGTACTGTTAACCTGCCTGTTACATTATTACAAGACACTCCACATGGCACTGCCCTTGAATACAACTCAGAAGCTGCAACTAGTGCAAAATGTAAAAACTAGACTACAAAGAAGAAGATCTTATAGAAACCATATAACAAATTTCTATTGTCTTGTATTATAAATTGTTCACACTGTTTCTTATAAGCCACCCTGAGATCTTATGATATGGGGCTGACAGAAATAATCTAAATAAATAAATAAAATGTACATTCTGAATTTTGTAACAGCATAATGATAGTCATATGTATCTTCACTTTCTAAGTGTGGCATTAGAAGAAATTTTGTTATCCAGAGTACCATCATTAATTTGTCAGTTCTTTCAGAATAAAACACCTAGCTCGCAAAATGTCTGCCATGGAGCATGTTTCATGTATTTTGTTTGGAGAGAACTTTATTTTTGAGCTGGTTCTCCCATTATCTTTATTCGTGATTCATCCAGGTTTTTATTAATACTGCAACATCTCAGTTTATTCTATTTAACTTGAAAAAGATTAATCATGGGCATAGTGTATTTCCAAAGTACATCAAATTGCTTTCAGTAAGATCCTTATTTACTATTGCAGCAGTCAACATGGTCAAAGCTGTTCTTTCTGAAAACACCACATGAAGCAGCCATGAAAGGTATATACACACCTCTGCTTAATTTTATTTTAAAATCTTATTATTGAAATAGGAGGTTCATGTGGCCAAATATATGCAATTGCTTTTCTTCCATGTGATCTGTCTAGAAGAGTAAATCATCTAACAGGTAGTTCTGGATTTCTTGTACATTGTAAAATGAAAGTGTTAGAAATATGGAGTAGGGCAGCTCATTGCCATTCTTCCTATATGCATTCCAGATGTTTACATGAAGTGAAGAACAGATTTTTTGAACCTTTTAGATCTTTATTAAACCTGTTCACCCCTGATATACAACTGTAGTTTGTAGCACATAAGCAACAGGTAATGACATATTTTATATAAAACAAGTGAACTGTTTCTATAAGAAGTCAACATGGGGATTACTACACATCTCATGAACCCACACTGTTATTCATCCTTCAGCTTTGGCTATTGTATCTTTGTCGTCATCAGTTACCTTATGTATAGCTCAGCTTGCTAGCATTGTAAGGCAAAACCTATTGACTGAAACTCAATTATATTTGGCAGTAGGAAGATACTATTCAAAGTCCACAAGTGTCTAGTCCTCCCCCCTCCCAGCATGGTAAAAAGAAATTCTAAATATCTCCCCCACCCCAATTCTGTAATTAGTGATAAATCCTGTAAATTTCAGCAGGTGGAGATGCTTATTGATTGTACCATACAAATCTTGTGTTGAATGGTAAGAGTTTAAGTGAATGTAATACAGACTTCAGGAAGAACCTATAAATATTATCACAGTTGAAGTATATGCACCAAATACAGATGCAGAAGAAAAAGAAAATGAGAGATTTTATTATGGAGTCCAGGAAGAAATTGATAACACCTGAAAACAGGATTGCTTAATAGTGATAGGTAACTGGAATGCTAAATTAGGAAGCAAAGAAGATTCAAAAACTGTAGGTAGATTTGAACTGGGGGGGGGGGGAAAGCAAGAGAGCAACTGACAGAATTTTGTGAGGCCAACAATCTATTCATCACAAATACATTCTTTATCACAAATACATTCTTTAAGACTATGCACATGGACATCCCAAGATGGCCAATACAAAAATAAACTAGATTACATAACTGAAAGCAGAAGATGGAGGAGTTATATTTTCATGGCCAAAACTATACCAGGTGATGACTGTAGTACAGATCATGAGCTACTGGTATCAAAGATTAGAGTAAAGCTAAAAAAGAAAGAAAAACCAGACATTATTCCAAAATATCACTAAAAGAACATCTCAACAGAATTTACAGACAATGTGGGAAACAGATTTGCTTTGCTTTAGTCAGCATAATTGACCAGAAACCAGAAGAGTTATGGACAGAAGCCAGGAACATAATTAAGGACAAATGCAGGAAGGCACTATCTGTGGCTAAAAAGAAAAAGAAGAAACAATGGATAACAGAAGAAATACTCCAAGCAGTAAAGGACAGAAAAGAAGCAAAAGAAAAGGGAGATAGGAACATAACCAGAATTGAGAATTCAGCTGTGCAGCAACTAGTGCATAAGGATAAGAGAATTACTATAATAAAAAAGCAGAGAAATAAAAGACAACAAGAAAAAAGGAAGCATGAGAGACCTCTTCCACAAGATTCACAAAATCAAAAGAAAATTCAAAACAAGGGTGGAGAGGAACATACTAAATCCGGCCCAGCGGAAGGGACAACTTTGGGGGACTGGCCCCCGGCTCAAAAAGATTGCCTACCCCTGTACTAAATGATCAAGATGAAATAAATAATGGAAGCAATACACAGTAGAGCTATATGAAAGTGACAAAAATGAATGACACATGGAGTGAAGAATCATATGAAGATAAACCTCAAATTTTGGAAAGTGAAGTGGAAGCAGCACTCAGAGAAATTGGAAAGAATAAATAACTGGGAATAGACAACATCCCAATTGAACTCACTCTGCCCATGCCTTCCTGTGCTCCCTCACATCCCAATTGAACTGCTTCAAACCGCATAAGCAGAATCAACTCATGTTAACCAAAATATGCCAATGAATATGGAAAATAAACTAGTGGCCAACAGATTGGAAATGATCAATATACATCTTCATCCACAAAAAAGGAGACAAAAAGATTGCAGCAACTAAAGATTTATAGCATTAATTTCCCACATAAGCAAAATTATGCTCAAAATTCTGCAGCATAGACTGCAATCATATATGGAGAGAGAGTTACAAATGTCCAAGAGAGTTTCAGGAAAGGAAGAAGCACTAGGGACCACATCACAAACATATACAATGGATAACGGTCCAAGCCAAAGAAATTGAGAGAGAGAGAGAAAGAAAAAAAAACACAGCCTGTGCTTTATGGTTTAATTTTGAGTTCCTGCATGGCAAGGGGTTGGACTGGATGGCCCTTGTGGTCTCTTCCAACTCTATGATTCTTTGATTCCATGATTCTTATAAATTTTTGACTGCATAGATCACAAAAAACTATGGAATGCTTTTAAAGAAATGGGAGTGCCACTACATCTGATATTCCTGATGATGAATCTATTCTTAGGACAAGATATACTGTAAGAACAGAATACAGAAAAACAGAAAGGAGTCAGACAAGGCAGTTGGTGGTTTGACCTGAACTGGGTGACACCCTAGAAGGGAAATGACCCTCCCCCATACTCCCCCCTTTCACTGTTCCTGAGCTTGCTCCCACCCTCCCTGTGCCTCCCTGTGCTCCCCTGCACACTCTCCCACCCTTCCCACACATTCCTGTGCTCCCACACATGCACATATATCCTCCCCACACTGTCCCATGCTCCCCTGCATGCACTCTCACTCTACCCATGCCTTCCTGTGCTCCCTCACATGCACTGCCCCCACACCATCCTGGGCAGGGTGACATGGGGGAGGGAGTGTATGCCCCCCAGGAGCATTGCCTCTGGAAGCCCCCCCACACACACACACACTGGGTGACAGCTGGTGCAAGGATGTCTTTGACGGAAGGCTGCATTTTATCACCTTGTCTGTTCAACTTGTATGCAGAAAACATCATACATAGAGCAGCTTTAGACACAGAAGAAGGAGTAGTGAGGAATGAACCAACAATTTAAGATATGCAGACAACACGATACTACTATCAAAGCATAACAGACTTGGAATAATCACTAAAGAAAGTCAAAGAAGAAAACACAGAAAGCAGGTCCGATGTTAGACATAAAGAATACAAAAATAATGACCATGGATGATTTACATAAATTCAACCTAAATAACAAGGAAATTGAAATAAAGATTTCCCATACCTTGGATCAAACATTGATCAGAACAGAGACTGCTGTCAAGCAATCATAAATTTAGGAATGGGAAATGTAGCTATGAAATAAGTAGACAAAATCCTAAATTGTAAAGATATACAGTTGAACACTAAAATTAGAATTGTGCAAGCCATTGTATTCTACAAGCCACTGTATTCACTCTTATCATGTATTGATGTGAGAGCTGGACAGTGAAGAAAGCAGATAGGAGAAAAATTAATTCATTTGAGATGTGGTGCTGGAAAAGAGTGCTAAGGATCTCACTGAGAGCTAAAAAAACAACAACAAACAATTGGGTTCTAGAACAATTGAAGCCTGAACTCTCCCTGGAAGCCAAGATTACTAAATTGATACTGTCATACTTTGGACACTCCATGAGAAGGCATGACTCATTCGAAAAGACAATGAGGCTGGGGAAGGTAGAGGGCAGTAAAAAGAGAGGAAGACCACATGCCAGATGGATAGACTCAGGGACAAAACAGACAGACAGGAAAAAGTGGTTTGAAGCTGTCTTTTCTGAAGCCACATTGAAACCCCACAATCACATCACTGACTCCCAAGGTGACTGGAGTGCACATGTCATAACCACATAGCACACCTTCAAGCAAAGCCACTGGGCACTTTTTATTTTTACTGCCTCCCCCAATCCCTCTGCACTTTCTCAGGAGTGAAGTGCTGGTGACTGCTATCCCATTGTATGGTGCAGCACTTCACCAGGACAGGGCATCAGAGCAGAGCTTTGAGCAGATGCTAGAAAGGTACAATCATGCATCTCTTCATCCCCTTTTCACCCTATGCCCCCTCTTTGACTGTCTCTTTTGTGTATGTTGTACTCATCTCTATGAGAGGCTCCATGAGAGGTTTCTCTTTTGTGCATTGTCATATACTGAGTACTAGAGGAACTATGGTCTGAATCCAGGGACATAATAAAAGAAGAATGCAGACAGACACTTTCAATAAACAAAAAGAGAGAGAGAGAGAGAGAGAGAGAGAAACATGGATGGCAGAAAAAACACTATAAAGAAAAAAGGGAGATAGGAACAAGCTAAGATTTATGAATGCAACAGTACAATGGCTTGTGTTGAAAGATAAAGAAAATTACTACAATGGCCAAAGAAGTGAATTAGAAGACAACAACAAAAAGGGAATAACAAGAGATCTATTTCACAAGATCGGGGAAATCAAAGGAAAATTCAAGCCAAGGACTGGAATGATCTATGACAATAAAAATGGCATAATTCAAGACTGGGAAGGAATAAAAAGATGGATGCTATACACAGAAGAATTATAAAAAAAGAGTTGACAAAATGAAGGACACATGGAATAAAGAGCCATATGAAGATGAACCCCAAATTCTAAAAAGTGAGATGGAAACAGCAATAAGAGAAATAGTGGGGGGAAGGGAATCACCAGAAACAGATGATATTCCAATTGAACTGCTGCAATCCACATTAACAGAGTCAACTCTAGTGCTAACCAACATATGCCAACAGATTGGAAGCAATCAATATACATCACCATCCACAAAAAGGTAGACACAAGAGACTGCATCAACTATAGGACCATAGCACCAAAAAAAAAAAAAAAAAAAAAAAGCAAAATCAGCATGTGCTTTATACACTATAGCAAAGCCTTTGACTGCGTAGACCATGAAAGGCTATGGAATTCCCTTTAAAACATGGGAGTGTCAACACATCTGATAGTCCTGATGAGGAATCTGTACTCAGGACAAGAGGCTACTGTCAGAACAGAATATGGAGAAACAGAATGGTTCCCAGTTGGCAAAGGCTGTATCTTTTCACCCTCTCTGTTCAACTTGTATGCAGAACATATTATAATAAAAGCAAGCTTGAACACAGAAGAAGGAAGAATGAAAATAGAAGGAAGGTATATCAACAATCTAAGACAGGGGTAGGCAACCTTTTTGAGCCGGGGGCCAGGTTGCTGTCCCTCAGACAATTGGGGTGCCAAAGCACCCCCCAAAATAATAATAATAAAAATAAAAATAAATTTTAAAAATCTGCATGCACACTCTCTCAGCCCCAGAAAAGTTATGGCAAACCCCCTGTGGAAATTTTGCCAAGAAAACCCCAAGAACAAGTAATAACAACAATAATCAATATCATCATGGTGGGGGGGGCGACAGCAGCAGGACCAGCCTGGGGCCGGTCCAAAGGCCTCGGGGGGTGGGCGCATCTGGCCCCCGGGCCTTAGGTTGCCTACCCCTGATCTAAGATATGCAGATGACACCATAATACTATCAGAAAACCTCCAACCTGGCACATCAACTAAGGAAGATCAAAGAAGAAAGTGCAAAGGCAGGCTTAATGCTGAACATAAAAAAACAAAAATAATGACCATTGAGGACCTTCACAAGTTCAACCTAGACAATGAAAAAATGAAATAGCAAAAGAATTCCTATACCTGGGATCAAACATTAATAGAAATGGGGACTGCAGTCAGGAAAC
>JAIPUX010001880.1:79566977-79591646 GCA_020142125.1 Phrynosoma platyrhinos
TATTATTATTATTATTATTATTATTATTATTATTATTATTTTTGTAAAACAAAAAGAAAACAATCTAACTAGGGTTACAACACAGATAGCTCACACCAATGCTTTATTGCTGAGAAAATCTATTTCTCTTCCAGTTACTGTGAGCATTGTTGCTAAACTCAGAGAGAAAGACACCCACCTGACACGTCAGGAGGGGCTCTCTGTTGTGCCAGTCCCTCATAAGGAAGCCAGCGCCTAATTGGCTGGGTGGGCAGGAAGTCCCACCCTTCCTGGGCTGCCCAGCCAATCAGGTTGGATCCTGCAGTATCCAAGCACGCTGGCTAATCTCACAAGGCTTTAGGTCTCACGAGATTACCTGTGAGATTTTAGGGCTATTTAGTCTTGGCCGCCACATGGTGGCAGCCGTTTTTCCTGCTGCAGTCGAGCAACCCAACCCACCCACCCTTAATTAATAGCTGTTCATATTATTTACTCTCAGGCTTCGGGGGCCGGGAGGGAATTTTCCCAGAGTCATGTAACCTGGCTTTTTTGCCCTCCCTGAGAATAATAATAATAATAATAATAATAATAATAATAATAATAATAATAAGATTAATAGTGTGGGTCGATATATTAGCCTTACTGAATTTGTTATTGTTAAAGTGATTTATTCTCGTGTTAAAATGCCTTGCTCTCTTTATCACAACTTGGGGGTCAGAGTCTAGGTTGGTTAATGTTCATTTATTGTATTGCAACTTAGGGAGGGCAGGGACCCCCACCCGGGGGATAATTTGATTAATTGAAAATTACAAATTGGATTAATTAAATTTGATGATGGGTATATGCCATTAGGTTAATCAAATTTTATATGACATCATCAAACAACTTGATGATGTCATAACTTGCTTACATCATAAGATCCTTTATGATGTCATTTCCAGTTAAGGGGGAAGAGATAATTTTTGAGGTGCATTTGATTTAAAACATATGTTCTTGACACATGTTGTGATAGATGTAGTTTACTTTGATAACAGTTTCAGTTATCTACATGGACACATGTGTCAAGAATAAATTCTGGTATTTTGTAAAGATTGCTTATTTAAAACTGTTTGAGATCATGTACAGAAATAAAGTTGTGGCCAGTTATTACCCGAGAAAAAAGTGTGTGGAGTCCTTTGTGCTGGTGCAATGAGTGTAGGAAAGATGATGTTAAAACCCCTGCTAATCAAAAAGTATTTGACCCTGGCTGCAGCACCACTATTTCCTACTTCTCTTTTACTGTGTTCCCAAAATGGGAGCGAAAGGCACACAGGTCCTGAATCCTCCAAATTGTATCTGGCTATAACCACCAACTAAAGTTATAAAATGCCAAAAAAGGGGAGCATGAGGCAGTGAGAAATCCAACAGCCAGAATTATAGAATCAAATCAATTGTGATACTGCAAATCCAAAGCAAATAGAACCCAAGGGAATGGTTATTCAAAGAGTAGTGTGGCAGCATGCTTCATTTAAATGTTCTATAGGCAGGCTGCAGTAACAATCCGTACTGCTGTGACATTCAGCCTAGAGTAGCAATCCATGCCACTTCTGCTGTTTCAATCATTTCTCTTCTTCCCTGAAAGAAAATTAGGATCCCTGGTAATATTGGGATCCCAGCCTTTCTCTCAAATAGGGGGAAAATGTTTTAAAGATTATAAATCTAATATGGAAGATAGAAACATGCTAAGACAAGGTGAGGCTAACTCCTTTTCTTTTGTGACAATTTTACCATGAGCAAAATAATGCATCAAATCTCATAAACCAAGCTAAAGATACATGTTTGTCTATATTCTTCATTTTCTCACCATGGAAGTTAACAATGCAATACTATACTATATGTGTCTACTCAAAAGTACCGTAAGTCCTACTGAGAACCATGGTGTGTATTTTCAGGTAAATGGGCATAGAGTGCACTGGAATGTTTGGTGGTGGGTGGGTTTGTTTGTTTGTTTTTTGGCATTTTATTTTAAGGAGTTTTATACATATGTAGGCCTGATTGTTCAAGCTATCATTTAATGGGAGATAAACAGACACATTGTCACTTGTAGCTGTAATCGTTTTGTGCTATGAATCTTGTGTGGCCATACTTTGATTTATAATATCTTTTGCTGCACGATGAAGGACAGCATAAGATAGGCCTTGTTCCTTTTTGTGATTATTGTTTGTGTGTTTGTTGACAAGGATGAGTATGTGGGTGAAAAAGGTTGTGGATGATGAATGGATTTTGTTTTCTTGGTGACAGAGATTATTAGTTAATACATCAGTTTGTACTCTAGGGGCTAGCACCTGAACAAGGATTATTGGCACCATGCTGAGAGGCTGTAGCTCAAATTCCAAACAGGAGAGACATCTAGTGAGGCTACTGAAAATGTTCTTACATTACATATGCAATCTGGGGGTTTGAGAAGATAACGTGAAAGGTATGGCACATTACACATTCTTAATGGAGCTGTTTTTGATTCTAAAACAAAACAAAACAAAACAAAACAAAAACAAAACCCAAATCAAACTGTGAGTTTGAAGGAAAATTGAAAACTCAAAAATCTGTAGATAATTTGCAAATTATAAAATTATAAGCATGCCCTGCAACAAAATGTTGTCATGCATCCCCCCCCCGTCTGAACTAGTATGCTCCTATTCCTTGTTAGTGCTACCCATTCTATATGAGCTAGATATTCTACTCTCTCTTTCTGATTTTCTTTTCCCATTGATCTTTAGGTACATAAAAATCTATCTCAATTTTGTTGTATTTCTCCAAATACCATCTGCATTTATTTCCCATCAG
Organism: Phrynosoma platyrhinos; assembly: GCA_020142125.1. NCBI lineage: Eukaryota > Metazoa > Chordata > Lepidosauria > Squamata > Phrynosomatidae > Phrynosoma > Phrynosoma platyrhinos. The sequence goes on from JAIPUX010001880.1 coordinate 79,569,780, forward strand.
TGTCTTGTTGTGGACTGCAAGACATCATAGTTCATATACTGATACCTACAGATATCCTTATGCAGTTTCTTCTAATCTGCACATTTTCCCCTCTTTGAAGTATGTTTCTGCATATTTTTTCAACTCTATCCATTTTTAATCTCTCATATTTTAAAATGAGTGTATTGCTTCGTGCGTACTTTGTTGCTTCAAAACACACCATAAGACTTGCGAATATACAAATTCTTGAGGCAAGGCACATTTATTCCCACAGTGAGCCCTGGAAAGTGTAAGAAGGAAAAAGATCTGAGATGTGTCAAAAGCCTACTTTAACCATGTTGTCATATTCAATTGAATTCTTTTCCATTCTTGATACATTTCGATATCAATGGTGGAAATTGTGCCATCTGTGCATTCAGCTCATGATGCACTCCACTTCCAAGTTTAACAAGTGATTACAAAGCAAGAAACAATTTTGGGGAGGGCAGAACTGAAACAGTCTGTTTTACAAACCCAGGAGTTATTCAGATTGTGAAAATAATCCCAGTGGCTGAAGTGATTAAGACACTGACTCTTAATCAGTGAGAATGAGAGTTAATCCTTGTTGTTCATATACATTTTGAATGCACCTGAGTAAGTTGGGGGGGGGGAGACTGCCAAAAAAACCCCACTTTAACCCAGAATAATCAATCTGCAGATTAGGGGGAAGAAATAACAACTTTCTCCCAAGTTTTCCTAAAAGATTTTCATTCTCAGCGTGAATAACCAATGCAAACAGTTTCAGAATAAACCAGGATAAAACTCTGCATGCCTTGAACATGCTTTGAATACATCTACATTATTGACTTCATCTTTATTCACAGTGCTGACATGTGTGAGCAAAAAACCATGCAGAGATACACATAGATGTAGTTCCAATTTTTTAAAAAATAGAGTGAAAACAAAACCAGAATGTGTGAGTCACATAAAGGTAAAGGTATTCCCCATTGACAAGGTTGTCAAGTCGTGTCCAACCATAGGGGGCAGTGCTCATTTCTGTTACTAAGCCAAAGAGCCAGCATTGTCAGAGACTACTCTGTGATCATGTGGCCAGCATGATTACATAGAATGCTGTTTACCTTCCCACTGAAGTGGTACTATTTATCTACTTGCATTTACATGTTTTCAAACTGCTAGGTTGGCAGAAGCTGGGACTATTGACAAGAGCTCACCCCATCCTGCAGCACCCATGCCTTGAACTGCCAACCTGCCGATCTTTCAATCAACAGAGTCAGTGTCTTAATCACTTCAGCCACTGCATCCCTTTTACTTAGTAATTCTAAAAACAATAACGTTTGAATAACCCCTTGAAATGACTGTCCTGCCTTTTTCTAGATTTTAAACAGGCTGCATGGGCATCTGTCAGGAGTGCTTTGATTGTCTATTCCTGCACATCAGGTGGTGATCTCTCCCAACTATGATTCTATGACATCATGGTTATTGTGGCCCAGGGTTTGGGATATAAAGTAGGTGGAGCCTCCATGTCCTCTGTGGCTCTGCTCCTCTGGTCTCCATTCTGTGGCTATTGAGTATGGTCACATTTGGCTGTTTTTATTTCAGGGGATTTGTCCTTTATATTTTTAAAAAGAAGAGATAGCGTCCTGTTAATTATTTTATAATGTAATCATTTAGACTTACAAATGTGCAACTGTTTCTTATTCCATTTGTGAACATGGTGCCATTGTCATGATCTTAAATGCCAACCTTAAAAGAATTATGTGATGTTGGTGAGTGGGGTGCTGACCCATGAGTTATTCTTAGTTGTCCCTATTTTGGTTGATTGAGATGGTAATTATGAAGTTGTTGTTGTTGTTGTTGTTGTTGATGATGATAATTTGATACAGTCTAGTGGTTATGATTATCAAAGGTCACTTCTACATATTAAGACCCCAGATCTACATTTCAAGAGCCAATTAAACAAAATGAGGAAGTGGAGGAGAAGGAAAAAGAGAAGGAGAAGGAGAAGAATTTAATATATCAGTGATTTGAAGGGCATCATTTATTGGAAATGACCTTTGTTACATGGTAACAGCACGACTTTCAGAATATATTAGAAAAGTATAATTAGCATGAGTTTAGAATAATCTTTTCTGGTGTTAGAAACATTGAGTCTCACTGTGGGTATGTGAATTAAAGCAGGGAAGTTCACTTTAGGGTCACTGCAATTGTAAGATAATGCTGAACAAAGTCAAATTAATTTAGAGCAATCTATTGAAAGACCAGTTACCATTCTACAGAAAATATGCAGTATTCTGAAAATTGAGGGGCCTGCAGAGCAAAGATGTCAAACTCAAAATAAACATGTGCTTTTCCAAAACTGCAATAAAAATAATAAATTGGAAATGCAAATCTACTTTAGCTCAGCATGAATCTACCAAACCAACTTCATTTTGCAAAGTTCATACTTTCCATTTTTACTGTTTACTTTTTATCACTGTAACATTTTAAAGCAATCTTTGTGGTACAGGACATTTTCTTAAGCCAGGAATAGTTGGTGGGAAATAATTTTCTATGTCCCCCTCATAATCATATCTAACGTCATTCAAAGTATACTAAAAGTCTCCAGTATCTCATCTAATACTTCTGCATGAAAGTCGAACCCTGCCACCAATTTCAAATATATAACACATTGGAAAAAATACTGGAGAAGTTATCAAAATAAGAGTATATATAATATTGGATTATACTCTGTCATTTTCAGTCTGTGGCACTAGCAAGAAATTCTGTCCTTCACATAAGAGAACAGGAAGAAAGGGGTAGAAATGAGTAGACAACCGTTTCACTATAAGAACATTAGCATTTGGGTTCCTTGAGTGACTGTATTGGGACAGATGCTATTTATCTGATGCATACATGAATGACCTGGACAGGACTTTCTTTACCATTAGGTAGAATGAAGCAAGTGCCTCAGGTGTAGGATGTTATGTAGCCAGAAAAAGGAAGCAACAGCCACTGGTCATTCCCTCTTTGTTGGAGGATAGAACTGCATTTTCCAGGTAGTGTATCCTACACTTCCAAACCAATCTTCTGGCCTTAGTTACAATGGAAGATACTGTCCCATCCCGAATCCTGAGGTAATATTGAACTGACATTCCAGTTGCTTTTTGCAAGTAGAATGGAGGAAGGCATTTTGGCTATTGTCTCAGGCAACAAAATGCCTCACAGCAACACTGAATTCACAGAAAGAATCAGAAGAGAAATATTCATGTTTGCAGTGGACATTGTAATATTCAGAAAATGAAAACTTCACATTGGTAATGAAAATCTCCAAAGGACTCAGTGAAAACTCAGTGAATGGAGGTAATTAAGTGTAAAGTGATGCACACTGAAGCAAAATATCTCAGTTCTACACATGTGCAGATAGGATTAGAACTATCCAAGAAAACAGGGGCAGGATTTAGCTTGCTCAATGAGAATTTCTACTCAATTTGCAGCAACATTGGGTGGAAAAATTCCTCCCTAAGAATTATAAGGAAAGGGAGATATTTTTATATCCATATATGGTAGGACCAAGTGAAATATATAGTGTTCCTTTTGCCCTGGCTCAAAAAAGGAAACAACGGGAGGTTGCAGACTGCCAGAAATAGTGCAAATTGAGTCCACTTTTAGGGTTAAGCTTAGGGTTATCATGGGAACTATATATATATATATATATATATATATATATATATATATATATATATATATATAGTGGCACCAGACAGAGTTCTCTGACAGAGAAGGCTCAATGTCTCAGGAAAACTACAATTTCCATGATTCCCTAGCACTAACCCTAACCCTAAAAGTGGACTCAAGTTGCACTATTTCTGGCAGTCTGCAAACCCCCCCCCCCAACCATCCTCCTCAACTCACAACCATATTCAGAGCATAGCCCAACTTCATTTCACTTGACTCATTGTGCAGAATTATACCATCACACTGCTGCTTGCTGCTTGAATTGATGGCAAAGTTTTCATTGTTTTTAGCAACTGTAAACCCCTACGAACACCTTCCAATAAGGACCCCTGTACACAAGAAATGAATTTCATCCATCTTCTGAATTTCATCCATCTTCTGAAAATAAATCAGATATTTCTCTGCCCTGTTTGCAACCATGAAGTATTAAGCTTCAAAGTATTCAGCTTGAAAGTATTCAGTTAATACCTTCTCCCCATACTAAGTTCAGTCTCCTGCTTTTCAGTATCCTAGTTGCACACTGTGTAGTATGCAGCAGGCAGTCCAATTTTACCTACAGAATGACTGTCCTGAATGTTGTGTAGTTCTGTGGTAGACTGGAAAGAACTTAGACCTAATCAGCAGTGCTATCCTGTTTTTAAAAAAGTGGGTTCCAAGGACAAGGTCTAGACAACCCAATGTCTAAGATAGCAAAATTGAAGCACTAAGTAAGCAACTTAGGTATGTGCAATCCAAAGGCAGGGTCAAAGAAGCAGTTCAAGTTCCTTGATGGCAGAGACCAACCAGAAACAATATAATCCAGATGAGGACAAACCAATGACAAGGTCCATGATCAAGTGCAAAAGAAGTTTGATGGAGAAGGAGTCAAGGATTTGAGGAAGATGCTAAAAGAGGCTACAGCCAGCCTTTAGACCAGGGGTAGGCAACCTTTCCCCTTTAAGGGCCGAGGGACTTCAGCTCCCAGAAGCCTCAGCCATGTTGGCCAATAGTCCCACGTTGGCCAATAGCTCCTGGGATTCTGGGAGCTGAAGTCCCTCATCCCTTAAAGGGGAAAGGTTGCCGACCCCTGCTAGACAATGTTCTAGAATTCTTCCTTGTGTAGAACTGAGGCTTATAAAGCTGAGCTTGAACTCTAAACCTCAAGACCATCCAGGCACCAACATTTTATCAGACATCCTTCCATAAGATAGCCATTACTCCCCACAACTCTCTTCATGTATGTAGGAACACCTCAGAGTCTTGTTTCTGCTTTATTTGGGATTGGATGGTGTGGCATTACTTCATTCCTCCACTTGGGTGTTGGTCAGGAAGGGGATTCCATTTTTATTTCTTGCTAAGAGTCCACAATCTTAGGGTGATCTGCTTCTCAGTGTCCTCTAGCCCAGGAGCCACTGAATACTCCTTGAAGGAAATCCTTCCTGTAGATGCCAAATGCTGGCTGGTTTTGAGGGATGTATAAGGTATGTAATTGGAAGAGTTAACTCTCTAGCTAAAGATATAGAAGATGCTGAAAAGTGCTGAGAAGATGAGTTTAGCCTTTTGCTAAACCCAGAGTTAATTCCTGACATCTCCAGTTTTTTTAAAAAAATCTTAGAATACATATACACTGTAGAACTAATGCAGTTTGATGTCACTTTAACTGTCATCGGTCTATGCTACAGAATCCCAAGATTTGTAGTTTTGTGAGGCACCAGCACTGTTTGGCAGAGAAGGGTAAAAACTTTGTAAAACTACAAATCCCAGGATCCCATATGATGGAATTACAGCACTTAAAGAGGTGTCAAATTGCATTATTTCTACAGTGTAGATGCACTCCCAGTCAGGCTTCAGGAGGACTGGGAAAGATCACTGTCTGAGACTTCAGAAATTCAATCCAGTCAAAGCATTATATAAGGGAAATCAGTGATCTGATCCAATATGAGGAAGTTTTGTATGCTCAATATTCATATGCAGTTAATTAAAAATGGTTGGTTTAACATGTTGCAATAAGGGCTTTCACTTGGGATGATATCCTCTTGATGAATGTCAGATCTGTTATAAATACAATTGCACATTTTTAGTGCTTACAGAGGAAGTTAGTATCAGTAGCTGGAGAACAGTTTTGATTCCATGTCACCCTTGGTTTCCAAAGAGTTTCTTTGGGTGGAATGCATTAGATAACTGTCTGTTTCATAGGGTCATCCACTATCTAAGCAAGGTGTAGGAATCATGTGGCAGCCCTCCAGATTATGTTGGACTGCAACTCCCAGCATTCCTCACCATTGGCTATGGTAGCTAGAGATACTGGGGCAGGCACTCATGCAGCACCTGGAAGGCTGCATGGTTCTCATCTCTCCTACAATTTAGTCATCCCTCCTATAATTCCTGGCCTCCAAGGATATCTCCCCGAAGTCAGGTATTGTGGGGACAAGGAGCACAGAGGCAGCAGTCTTCTTCTGATGCTGCTTCCCCCCCCTTTTTTTTCTACACTGCTATTTGACCCTTATTCTTTTTCTGTTTGCTGCCACAGCCATCTTATCTTTACTAGTTGAGTTGAAAATTGCAGCTTCTAAGGGGTTGTGGCCTAATTTAAGGAAGATTGATATGATATGGTATCTCATTATTACCTTCAAACTAGATACCTGTAAAGGGGACAGTGGTGGACCTAAATCTCAATTTTTTTTAGTTATGGCATCTATGACACTCAAAGTATAATACAACCTAACCTTCTGTTTCACATAAGTACCAAGCTGGCACCCAGTATCACCCACACAGACTGACAGAACTGGAGAGACCTTTCTGGGACATATTTTTACCCCCTTCCAAAACACCATGATCTTGAAGTAAATCAGGCAGGGGAACACATTTATTATTCAGTAAACAAAAGCTAACATAATAGACAACAATGCATTTAGCACCACATATAATGTATTTTACTTAATACAGAAGAAGATACAGGTTACTAGGGACTAGTCTATATTTATCACCACCACCATCATCATCATCATCATCATCATCATCATCATCATCATCATCATCCCACCTTCCTCCCAGGACAGGGACTCAAGGCAGCTAACAAATCTAAAACAGTCCAAGTTAAAATAGTATAAAATACTAAAAATACGATGTATATTATGCACATTGCTCTGGATTTTCACACATTTGTATCAACTATCAATTGACTTCACTTTCTTGCACATATTTTCATCTATTCACCCTCTCTCTGCTGAAAATGCACAATTATCTGAATCTGTGTGAAGTACATGGCCACATGTATGATAATGCACAGTTCTGTGGACTTCCATGGATAATCCCGTAAAAACCACAAAGCCATTTCCCACATAGTTTAAGGAGGTTGTTGCTCTTATCCCCTGCAAAAAGCCCAAATTGCTGCAAATTACATGTGGCCAGATTGCATTCTATTTGACTAGAATTAGGAACATTTTAATTGTGTAGACTAGTAGTAAGATATAGATGACAACGTCTATCTGCAACATTTGTATGTCAGTACAATGAAGTCATTTTGGTTTGTGGTACTTTGGATTCATTCACCAATAACACAACAAATAATTAATCCTACTGTATATTTGTTCTACCTCCAAAAGTAAAATAGAGTTGTGGCAAATTTGAAAATGGATGGGGAAAATGACAAATATTGAAAATCATAAATCTCCTTGCAGAAATATTTCTAGAATTGGAAAATACTGCTTACACTTTGCATTTAAATTTACACCTGTGAATTCATTTTTTAAAGACCTGCCCAACTGAATATTTAAATCACTTTAATAACTTGTTCCCACCCCCACCCCCATATTTCCAGGCAGATAATTACATTGAAAAACCAGATTACTCATTTAATGATCAAAAGCACATTCTCCCATATCTCTCAGCAGAAGAAACTTTCAGATACACCTACTTCAGGGAAAATATCTGCTAAACATAACAAAAGATCCATCTTGTAAGTTGAACATCTTGGAACCTGAAAGTTACAGACTGATGAAAACATGTCCACAGTACGCAGATCGATGGGAACATGTTGTCAGTAAAGATATGCTTACTGGAAGTGAACACCAAAACAATGTGGCAGCTATAAAGGTTTCGTACTTTGGAGTCTTTCAGGAAGATACTATTTCTCTTGAGTGATGCATTCAGTTCCTCTAGTGGTGACCTCTCAGGAAGATTGAAGCATTTGAGTTGTAATGGCACCCATCAACAGTGACACACATTTGTTCTGTGAGACAGAAAACTCTTGTGGTTAAGCTTATGGGGGAGAGATTTTTCTTCTAGTTTTAATCAATATTTTTGCCCTAGACATTGTTGTATTATTAATAATTCCTAAATACTCTTAATGTGAATGATACAAAATGGAGAAAACTTCAAATTGTATTGTATTAATTTGTTTTAATTTTTTTTAAAGATTTTAGGTATGATGCACAGACAACTGTTGTCTTGCCCTTGCTTTTTACAATTCCTTTCTCTTAAAAGAGTGATAAAGACATCTGCCATTTGAAAAGAGCTATGTTTCTCCTTTTTAACAACTGTAAACAAGGGATCTTCAGCCCCAGGAATCATATTAGTCTTTATTTTCATATGTTCTTGTATTGAATTGTATGTCAACATAAAACTGCTGATTGCTTAATACTAAGACTGAAAAGTCAATACTGGATAAGTAGCAAGAGACTCTGGCAAACTGTCATAAAAGCTATAAATATGGCAATTCTTTCCTAATGATAACAAATCATAAAGAAAAAAACTAACAAATTGCTCTGGCACTGACAAATTGAGGCATTAGTAAAATCAGATACTTGTAGAATATGGGCGAATCATCATTGATCAGCAGTAATGCAGTAGGATTAGTCCTCAGAGCCAAAGTTCAGAAAGCTGCTGCCATCTTATCTTTCCTAAAAGAGCTTGAATTGATGAACTTTCCAAGCCTTCACAAAACTACTTGGGACACCAAACTTCAAGGGGACAATCAAGGTATGTATGTTATAGCAGTGGATCAGAGAGATTGTTTCTGGAAACCTGCAGCTGCTCATGGGTTAGCCGTGTTGGTCTAAGTAACCCAGAAGCCCATTCACCTCACCCACAATCACCTTTCCTGCCTAGTCTTCACCAGTTTGCTAGCAATTACACATGATTCAGGACTGAGATTCAATTAGTATTTTTACTCCAGATTCATCAGAGTTAACACCATGTTAACATTCCAACAAATATATTTTTTCTATCAATAAGGTGCCTCATTATTCTTGTTGTTGTTAACTGCCTTCACGTCAGTCTCTACCCATGGCAACCGTATGGATGAGACATCTCCAGGCCCCCCTGTCCTCTACTGCAGACTCATATTAATGGTCTCTTTAATAAAGTTCATCCATTAGCATGTGGTTTTCCTCTCTTTCTATTTCCCTCTACATCCTAACATTATTGTCTTTTCCAATGATTCATGACTTCTCATGCTGTGTCCAAAGTATGACAGTCAAAGTCTTGTCATCTTGGCTTATGGGGATATTTCTGGCTTGATCTCTAGGACCCATTTGTTTGTCCTTTTGGCTGTCCATGGAATCCTCAGCACTCTTCTCCAGCACCACATCTCAAATGTGTTGATTTTCCTCCTATCTTCTTTCTTGACTGTCCAGCTCTCACATTCATACATAGTAATAGGGAATACAATGGCTTGTGTGATTTTGACTTAGCCTCCCATTGAAGATAGTTGTGAAAATGGGAATCCTGAGCAGAACAATGTTGGTTCTGTTGGAACCTGCAACTACACTTGCCCTAATTTCCATTTATATTGGTGCATGCCACACTCCCTCAGCTTCAGAGAAAAGCAAAGGAAAATCCCCTCTGAACAAATCTTGCCAGGTAAACCCCATGATAAATTCACTATAGAGTTTCCAGAAGTCAGAAATGACATGAGTGCTGAATTTGTTTTGATTGATTTTGATTAGAGATGAGATTGATAATATATAGTTGACTATAATGGTTAAAACTGTGAGGTTGTGCTGTAAGGGTTTAAGTCTAGGATTTCTTTTTATGATTTGAAAGAAGATCTGTGGGCATGCTGTACCTGACAATAGGCTGCATTTGGGGGAGGGGGGTCAGACATGCAAAATCCAATGAAGGATATATCTGGCCCCTGAATTTGGGTAGTTGCCCACCTCTGCACTAGTTCTTGTGAATGATTGATAACATTTAAATGGACTAGGTGAGGCCAAGAGTAAAACTAATGTGAATTCAAACAATTGAATAAGATTTTTTTTAAAATCTTCCTCATTTGTTTCTCTTGGGGGTGAAGAACTGAGAAAAAAAGTCTGACATTTCCTCAGAAAGTTCAGCAAGGGTGGGAAAGATTAGATGCATATCAATATCTTTTCTTTCTGAAATTTGTAAAATAAATAAATGATATGCTCCTCAGAGTTGTAGTAGAATGCATTCAATTCCATGCCATTGAATGGAAAACAGAAACAGTAGTATACAACAAGTATCTTGATCACCATGGGATGTTTATAGGACACATATGCTCTCAAAATGCTTTTAAAATGGGAACCTTTCTCCAAAATTCCTAGGTTTCACCTTTGCTTGCTACCTGGAAAGTGTCATAGAGATTTCAATGCTATATTAATGCTATTTAGATGGAAAATGGGGAACAAAGTTAATATGGATTATGAAAACCAATGAACACATTCTGAATCAATTATGAACATGGATAAAAAACGTGAAAAAATCATGGAAATTTTAACAGTGAAATGAATAGAGCAATATTCACTCATTCATTGATTGATTTTTTGCACAGAGGATTACACATCCACTTGCAGAACAGGACACTATATTTTGATTTAAATGATTTCTAAAGTAAGCTGGATGCTGCTGGATGTAGAGATTTTTTTAAAAAAATAAAACCTCACTGAAGAGAATTATTGCCTGTGCATAAATTTAGCCCAATAATTTAGCTATTTAATCCTATCACATGGAGCATTTGATTAAAATCAACTCTTTTACTGTCTTCTCAGATATATATATGAACTCTCATATTACATTTCTCTGTTCTTACCTGTTTACATGTGTACCTGAGTTATATGTTTCAGAGTCACTCCTACTTACAGTTATACCACATATATAGGGTTAGTGCTGGGTATAAGGTGGGATAATGTTAGAGAGATATCAGTAACTGCTGTCTGCAATGTTAGTGTGACAGCAAATCTTCTCTGGCTTTTAGTTCAAACTGTATAGGAGCTTTCCAAGGTTATATCCATACCTCTTAAGATGTTTGCTTTCAATAGCTCCTTTCAAAGTCCCACAAGGACCTTGACTGCACTAGCCAAGATACTCCAGGGGCAGCCTGAAGTATCCTAGTCTTGGGGCTGACTTGACCTTCCCCCCACATTACCAGGGCATCCATTTCTATGCAGGGGCTACTGTCTGCATGGGTCTGCATTGAGCTGCCTGGTGTTACGACAATAGGCTGTTTACTTCTAAGGTCAGAACATAACACCCAGTGACAATCACATGGCTGGCCTCAGAGTAAGAAACTAGTGATAGCAGTAGACGTGCCAGGTGGCTCAGTGGGATGCCCATGCAGACAGTCACCCCAGTGAGGAAACAGAGAGATCTAGATCTTCCTGAAAGATTTGGAGCAAGTGGAATAAAATATGTTGTAAGATTGTTATACTCTGATTCTGTGCTGGATGTGCTGGATGTCATCCAAACTGTTCACACCAGAACTGGGGTTTGGGCCATGCATTGTACAAACAGGAGGAATGAGAGGGAAGGGGAAAAATAGGCCTTTTGGCCTGTCCAGACAAGGCCTAAAATGCAGAGCAAATTCATTAACATTGCAGCCACTAACTTCTCCTGGAAGTTCTCAGTGAGTTGGAGTTAGGTGTTGATGTTCCTTTTCTGCATTTTTTTAAAAAACTAATGTAACTTTATTTGTAAAAGCTGCCTAAAACCATCATTGTAAGCAACTTTCATAATGAAGGATGTTCCTGTATCATTTTGCATAATCTTTACAATTATGTTTCAGTAAAAAAGTAAAAGTATTCCCCAATGACAAGGTTGTCAAGTCATGTCTGACCATAGGGGGCAGCGCTCATCTCTGTTACTAAGCCAAAGAGCCAGTGTTGTCAAAGACTATTCTGTGATTATGTAATGCTGTTTACCTTTCCATTGAAGTGGTACCCATTTATCTACTTGCATTTGCATGCTTTCGAACTACTAGGACTAGTGACAGGAGCTCACCACATCATGCAGCACCTAAGCCTCAGTAAATTACAGTCCACATGAATATAATCACATGTTCAGCAAAAAAGTATGCTCTCCAGCTGGGCATAAGGAAAAGTGAGGAGGGAGAAGAAGATCCACTTACCATTTGAAGATGCAACACTCAACATCATTTGTGATTTTAGTCCTGTCTCTATCTACTGGATGGGAGATGTATTAGTCGCCAGGTATAAATATGATCTTGTAAAGAATATTAATTTTTCATGGAGGTCAATCTACAATTATTTGAGAGAATTCTTCTCAAGAAGAAGATGAAGTGAAATGAATTCCTCATCCAGCCAGCAGATTGAGAACTGCTGTGAACTCCCGTTGTATGTCTTGAATAAGTGTGTTCCACTTTAATGAGATTATTGTGATGCCTCCATTAAGGGTTTGCCACCACCAATTTTATGCTGCTGCTTTTTTTTTTTTTTTTGACAACAAAGGATTTGTAAGGTTTTTCAATAGAATTTGCCTTCTGTAGATTTAATTATGGAATATCTGTTGGAATAAAGTGAAAAAAAATAAATTATTTATTCCTTTATAAACTCAAGGAAATTAATATCCAGTTTTGTTCACCTTTTCTTCCTTGATTTGTTGGGCTTTTGCCAAATGTAATTAGAGACCAGAAATAGGAACTAAGTAGTTAAAATCAATGTAATTGTTAATTAAATTTTCAAACAGAAGTGTCCAACCTAATTATATTTTAAATTGAACTGATAGACCTAAGTTATAACTTCAATATTAACATATTTCCTGAAATAAGTTGTTAATTGTTATGAAATCACTTATTAATTAATATGAACATTCCAGAACTCTAAGATCTTCAGGGAAAGGATTTATCTTGGTTCTGCCACCATCACAGGCTTACCTGGTGCAGGTATGAGAGAGAGAGACTTCTCAGTGGCTGCTCAGAAACTCCCTTCAATGGGAGGCTAAGCTAGCCTCTTCCCTGTTTTCATTTTGCTGGCAGGCAAACATTTTTTGTTTAAGCAGGCTTTTCATATGTAATGGCACCCAGTTAGGCTAATTGATTTTGCATATTTTTAATGGAGTTTTTAACCTTATTATGTTTTTAATTATTTTATATTTTTAACTTGTTATTGTAATGTGATGTTTTTAATTGTATTTTTTAAACTGTACTTTTAAAATATATTTTTGTAAGCTTCCTTGGGTCTAGCTTAGGAGAAAGGTGGCATAATACATAAATAAATAGTTAATTTATTAAATTAGAACTAATGCTAAAGAGACAATATTGTTTATATTCCTCAGCTGGTTCTTTACCCAAGTCTAGTTCTCTTGGGTTTTTGCAGAAGTACTTCTTCCTTTTGTTAACATCTTAGGGTGAGATAATGAAAATGTTCAAGTCACAAGACTGAAAACACTTCTTTTAGTTCATAATTAGAATTCACTGGTTCCAAGGTTAAAAGATTTTAAATCAACTAGTAGTAAGGGTGGCTCTTTGCTTCCAGATAGCCCCTCTGTGTTCTACACTAGACAGACAAGGAGATGCCTAATCTCTCAAGAAACTGATGCTGAAGTTCTTAACTCTGGGAAATTTTGCTGGTAATCATTTGGGAAACAGCTAAAGAAAGGTCAGGAGTAAGAAGTGAGATTATAAGAGAGGAGGAAAAGAGAAAGCTAATGAAGCATTTTTGGTGGAGTAGATGAAGAAATAAATGTGTTTCTCCAAAAAAATATTGCAATATAGTATTCGTATTTACTGCTCTCAAGGGCTCAACATAGCGATAAGTGCAGGAGGAATGGAATCAAAAACATGGAAGGCATTTTTCAGCTTCGCTCTAGCTTTTAAATTCAATTTAAAAGACAATCTAACATAAGCTTAATACTTAAGTTGTCCCACTTCTAATAAAAATGCAATCGAACCCATCAGTTATGCTTTAGTCACAATGACATTTCAGTATTTCAGTTAGTTATGAGTAATCAGTCCCTTGATTTCAATGGAACAAAAGCATGACTAAGGTTTATAGCAGACCAGCAAAAAACAGCAGCTTCAGGGTGGTGTGAGGGCATGGTAAGCACGACACATGCCCTGATGCTTCCCCAAAATGGCATCATGCCACCCCACTGACCACACAGTGGGTGGTGTGACAGTGTTCTGGTGGTGAGACGTTGACATGTGCTGCACTGCAGAAACACAGAAAAATTGCCACCACAATGGAAGTAGCACCTTTTTTCCACCCCAAAAAGAAGTAGTATTTTGCCACTTTTGGGGAGGCTGGAAAAACACTAGATCAGGGCCACAGCATTCAGTTGCTGTGGCCCCAATCTGACACTCAAAGGGGCAGTGTCAAGCCGCTCCTTTGGGTCCACCTGTTTTACTCCTAACTTAGGGGGGTTGGAGAATGCCAGAAATAGTGCAAATTGACTCCACTTTTAGGGTTAGGGTTAGTGCTAGGGAATCATGGGAATTGTTTTTTTCCTGACACATTGAGCCTTCTCTGTCAGAGAGCTCTGGTGCCACAATAAAATACAGTTCCCATGATTCCCTATCATTAACCCTAACCCTAAAAGTGGACTCAATTTGCACTATTTCTGGCAGTCTGCAACCCCCCCTTAGTCTGGATCCAACCCTTAATATTTGTAGGTACATTTAAATAAAAAAATATTTTCTAAGATGGATGCCTTTTAAACCAGCATTTACAAATAAGACACACTTTTTTTTTCTCTATTCATTTGAGGGAAAAGGTTTACTGTCATCTTTCAGAAATAAGACAAACAAGAAAGCTATTAAGATACCTTATAGACTAATGTCTAACATTGTTTCTATACCCAATAAAAGTCATTTCAGTCAAGTCCTTTCCCTGTTGTTTTGAAAAGCAAACAAAGCACATCTTAATTCTGTACTTCAGCCAGTACTTTTCTCAGGAGAAAAATGGGTTATTGTAATTCCAGATTAGTGGAAATGTGTACTGCTTATTCATCCTGTGCATAAACTGATAACCCATGCAGTTGGGACTGCTTATTTATTTCTTATTCATTTGTTTCAGTCTTTGTGAGTCAACTGAGCATTCCCCATTTGTAATGCAATTCTGGAAAATTATTCTGCATAAGTAATAGTAAACACTTGGCACAACTTCCGAGCAGAGAATGAAAATGATTTGTATAATTCCCAGTGGCCTAATGAGCAGAAACTGTGGCTGCAACCATGGCTAAAATTTTGGCAACAGAAAAACCTGCAGAGATCATCTGTACTTTGACTAGCAAGTATCTAGGGATTCATTTGGAATAGCTTTTCTTGCAGTTCACAAAGATGTAAGGAGGAAACTTGATGGCCGGGAAGTAACAATTGAAGTAATATGTTATTACTATAAGGTACTAAATAACAATGTAACTTTATTAATAAAAAGAGAGAAATATTATTTATATGAAAATAACAATTATACTTTTATGATGTATCTTATTGGGCTCATGTAGGCTTATTTTATTTATGGTTATTTACAGCCCAGTTTCAGATAATATTTCACAAAATAAAAATTAGAAAACCAGCAAACTTCTGGAGGTCATGGATAAACATGGAATTGCTAGGAAAGAGCATGTTAATATAAATGACATTATCAGTGAAGCAAATTACACCCCCATAAAAAAACAAAAAACAAAAACCAGGGACAGTTAAACATTAGACTGGACTCTGAACAACTGATGGAATCACATAAGAAGCTACAAAATGGAAGCTAGCATAAATCTAGCATATGTAGTAAAGCAGTATCAAGTTACTGATAGGGAAAACAAAGTTTCCTGGTAACTGGAAACAGTTTTGCTTTATCCCACATGTGAATTTTTTCAAACCTAAACATTTTTTCCCTAAGATATGAAGAAATATGTAACTTCTTGTAAATTTCATCAAAAATTGAAATGAAACAAAATTCTCCCCACTTACACTTGCTCAGCTCAACAGATATACCTATTCTTGACATGGAGAGAGCCATGACATACCTGACAACACATACAGTGGGCCGTTGGTATCTACTGGTATTTGGTTTCAGAAAATGCTGTGGATATCAAAACCCATGGATGCTCAAGTCTGATTATATAAAATAGTGAGGGAAAATGGTGTCCCTTATATAAAGCAGAAAAATCAAGATTTGATTTTTGGATTAAAAAAAACAACACATATATTTTCAAGACATGAATAGTTGAATATGTGGAATCTGTGGATACAGAGGGATGACTGTAGATGTTAAAGAAAATGAGGTGGCAATCTTAATTCATCACTAATATGCTGAATATAGAGGAATCCAAAGCTAGACTTTTTCAAATTTAAAGCCAGGATGGATTAATCTGTTATTTCACTTTCCAAATAAAAGAATCTGAATATGAGTAAAATTATTTCCATCTCAGATATAAAGAATTTTTGAGACTCTTCTTTAAAAAGAACTGGAACAAAATTTCCATTCCAAGATGTTCCAATATGACTGGAAAGACCTTTATAGAGGTTCTATATCTTAATGTCATCCACTGATCCTAGATGCCCTGCTGTCATCTGGGTGGGTGAATATAGGATCCTGATAAGTATTTTTGCTCTATTAAGCTGAATTTTATGCTATTTCTGAATATAAGAACATATTGATGTTACACAAACAATCTAGAAGTGGGACACATGGAGCCTTCAGATGTCTGGATGGACTGCAACTATCATCAGTCTTAACTGGCACAAGTATGCTGGGAGGTGCAGTTCAACAACAGCAGGGCTACTGCACAATTCCCATTCCTGGTATACAAGATTCACCAGAAGCCTACTGTTCTGATAAAATATCAAGTATGCTTCCAGATAATAGATATGCCAGTGGATCTCCCCAGACACCTCTGCATGACAATACTTGACAGAAAAAATCCAATTGTTAAACAACCATAATAATAATAATAATAATAATAAGTTTTATTTATAACCCGCCCCTCTGCTCGGCAATTGGGGCGGCTTACAGCAAGTTAAAAAATACAACAGTTAAAACATTCCATCATCCCATCCCCCCCACCCCCACCCCAAACCCTCCCACCCCTTAAAACTAAATTAAACTATTGAAGAATTAAAATCAATTCAATCATAAAATACTAAAACTAGTTGGCATACATATTGTGGCGGCTGGAGGGGTAAAATGGCGGATCACCTCAAGTAGCCGGGCAGTTATTCTGGGAAGGCCTGCCAAAAGAGATCCATCTTTATTGCCTTTTTAAAGGCAGCAGGAGTGGTAATAAGATGGATCTCATCCAGTAGGCCATTCCACAGTCTGGGGGCGGTCGTAGAGAAGGCCCTCTGGGAGGTCTGCGAAAGCCTGGTCTTTATTGGCTGTAACAGGTTCCTCCCAGAGGACCGAAGGGTGTGGGGTGGATCATATGGGGAGAGGCAGTCCCTGAGATAAGATGGACCCAAGCCATGTAGGGCTTTAAAGGTTAAAACCAACACCTTGTACTGTGCCCAGAAACTAATCAGCAGCCAGTGGAGGGATTTAAGCACCAGTGTTATGTGCTCCCTCCTAGATGTTCCAGCAATTAACCTGGCTTCCATATTTTGTACCAACTGAAGTTTACAGGTTAGGAACAAGGGTAGCCCCATGTAGAGCGTGTTACAGTAATCCAGACATGAGGTTACCAGAACGTGTACCACAGTTTCCAGATCCCTCATATCCAGATAAAGGTGCAGTTGGCGTATCAGCCGAAGCTGATAGTCATGTGAAGCGATGACTCTAGGCACACCCCCAGACTGTGAACACAGTCCTTGAAGGAGAGTGTGACTCCATCCAGGACTGGAGAATGTATTCCCAGATCTGATTTTGGGCCCATCACCGTCAGTACCTACGTTTTGTCTGGATTTAGTTTCAATCTGTTTTTCCTCATCCAATCCATTACCGCTCTGAGACAGTCATTAAGAGGAGAGACGCCATCTGAAGTCTGAGGCGATGATCTGGTTATGCAGAAATATATCTGGGTGTCATCAGCATACTGATGGCACCATGCTCCATGCCCATCAGTACTGCACAGGCAAAGATCAAGGAATCTGTCATTAATGCTATCAACATAGTTCTTTGCAACTGCAATAGTCAATAGTATCTGCTAATAGAAAAATAAATTCCATCAAACATATGTTTGATCTTTTCTACATAAAATATTGCAAGCCAGGAAATAATTACGCATATCCCTGCCACTCCTTGGACTAGGATAGCAATAATTACCAAGAGTCACACATAAATAAATATGGATATGTGCATAGCTACAGCAAATCAGAAGAACAACCATTAAGAACATTGCAAACACTGTTCCCATTTTTGTGTCTGCACATGGTAGTCATCCTAGCTCAATGAGCTCATTACAAAAACAAAGCAGTTTTGTTTGATAATGCACCATGGTGTATTTGATACTCTACAGGGACCACACCAAGGGTCTTGTAACCTCTGGCCCAGTACACGAAATGTATATACTTCCTGTGGAAAAAGAACATCACACAGCACCATACAGTACAACATATATGGAGCAAACAGCCGCTAGGTTTCTATTCATTGATCTCATAGCTAATAAAAAAAGGGCTACTCTAGTTAATGCAAATACAAGATAACAAAAATATGCTCTTTTCTCTGATTTCTTTGTTCAGGAAAACTGCAGTTTTTCAGTATGGTGCTATAAAAGTGTCAGTACTGTGAGCTCTTGCTTCATTATATGAGAGTATTTTATATTATTGGTGCATATGTGCATGTCTGTATCAGGAATGGGGGAGAATTTCTTTCCGTTTCCATTCATAGCAAACCAGCTTATTCAGATTTACCAACTTAATATCTGAACAAGATATTTACCTTTTTGCACTTTGCAGTTCTCAGAATTTTTTTATGCCATCTTCCATTTTTTTTAAATGCATAAAAAAATGTACCCAGTGTGGAAAACTGCATCCAAGAAGACATTAGGGACAATAGCCATCCAAAAATATGTGAATTAAGGAAAATTGCTTGGAAACTTTTGTGGAATTAATAATTGTTCACAAAAATACACATTTTCATTTGTCCAGTTTTTAAAATAATTAAATAAATAAGCAAGCAAACTGATGTAGGAAGGAAAAAGGAAGGAAGAAACTAGCATGGACAGATACAAAATACATGTAGTAAAGTAGATAGATTTGTCCTTCCTTTGTGTGCACTTACAGAATCTTACAATTTTTGGAAACTCAGTGATCAAAATGACAGTCTTCTGATCTGATTTCTTCTCATGAAAAAGAAAAATGTTTCATTGGCATTAATATTTATATAATATTACTGTACATTTTAAATTAGAATTGCAACCATCATATTTCTGTTTAGCCTAACAATCATATTTCTGCTTGGTTGAGAACGGTGGTTCTACACAGATCTTTTTAAAAACTTCATTTCTACAGAGATGCTGGAATGTTCCAATTCTATTCGTTACTTAAAATGAAATGCAGTAGAGATGTGATTATAGTTTGTCTTTTCTGGCAATAGCAATCAACAACTATCTTTATTATACAAAAAGTTAGTGATGCATATGCAGTAGTGATTACTACAGTAAGAACACTGATATTACTATGATATAGAACATGAGGCCAAACCCTAGCCATCTCTTGACAATGAAAATATGAGGTGTCTGAATCAGCCTGTTTTCAGTATATAATTTTCATCTGTGTCCAATCAAAAATCCATTCTATCCCATTTTCACTTCAGTCTGTGTTTTTGTTAAAAAGTCGAGATAAAAATATTCACTTAAATATGTATTTAAGTGGATGTTTTCAATTCTTTGTTTATTTTATTTAATACAATTTCCAAACCATTTAGGACAAAAACAGTTATGATAGAATAATGTCTGAGTTAGTGTATAACAATAGAATAGTGATAGGCTAAAAATGATAAAACAGAACACAATATTAAAAATAAAAAGGATAAAATGTGGAAAAAAGAAAAGCCTGAGTAATCAAGTACATTTTCAGGAGGCATCTAATGCACATAACATATACAATCTTCCATACCATCATGGAGACAGTATTCCACAGTACAGGTGACATGCTTTATTTTATTTTATTTTATTTTTAAAAAGTCTGCATTCTTGGTCATAATAGTCAGCTGGGTATGATAATTTGAGCAAAAACCTGAAAATTACTTCATTCTCTTTGCAGGTCTATAAAAGGGTGGACAACTGTGGGCCTTGTTTTCTACCCTGGGAAATTTCTGACAGCCACACAGACTGCCAAAATGCCAGGCAATCCCCAAAACAATTAACCTGATTTTCTTAACAATTACATTACATTACATATATCTTTGAGCACCTCCTATATCACTGTTGTATTTTCTGCTATTAAAAAAAGAAAAGAAACTCATGTTTGCATGGACCTCTGAGCCATCCTTGTGTCAGGGAGACTGTTTGTATAGTCAGTCCTGTAGGATCTCCTAGGTCCTATAGGATTTGTCCTGCAGAGAATAGAACATATATTGTCCTCTTGGATAACCAATGAGTACACTAGCATACTTATTGATAGTCTGGGAGGGCAATAACATTTATTTTCTCCTAGCTTTAGAAAAGGGGTAGGCAACCTTTCCCCTTTAAGGGCCGAGGGACTTCAGCTCCCAGAAGCCTCAGCCATGTTGGCCAATAGTCCCATATTGGCCAATAGCTCCTGGGATTCTGGGAGCTGAAGTCCCTCGGCCCTTAAAGGGGAAAGGTTGCCTACCCCTGCTTTAGAACATCAGCTGAATACTCCCCTAAACCTCTTTCCAGTCATTAAGGTGCTTAGAGGATGCCTTCTAGAGGGTGTGGAATTGCAGAAGAAGGTATTGAATACCTCCTTCTGCCATGTCCCCAGAATAACATAAACTAGCCCTAACCTCAGATTGCACCAGCATATGTCACCAAGAGGATTCCAATCATTCTGTTCAACTACAGCAGAGAGGAGACACATTTTATGTCCTTTCTGTGTGATACACTTCCACTGTAGGTTTTAGTGTCATATTATTATACTGCTATTTTATTATTATTCAGTTATTGCTTCCTCCAATTTTTTTAAATGTGTATGCCTTTTAAGTATATTTCTTTGTTGTGCTTGTGCCTTTTGTTCTGTCTACTATTCAACATCTACATGAAGCCACTGGGTGAGATCATTCGGAGGCATGGAACATAGTTTCTTCAGTATGCTGATGACACCCAGATTTACCTCTCCATGACCAGATCATCGTCTCAGACCTCAGATGGCATCTCTCCTCTTAATGACTGTCTCAGTAGGGTAATGGGTTGATGAGGAAAAACAGATTGAAGTTGAATCCAGACAAAACAGAGGTACTCACAGTTACAGGCCCGAAACTAGGTTTGAGAATACAGTCTCCAGTCCTAGATGGAGTCACACTCTCCTCTAAGGACTGTGTTCACAGTCTGGGGGTACTCCTTGACTCGTCGCTTCACCTGACTGTTATTATTATTATTATTATTATTATTATTATTATTATTATTATTAGCTTTACTTATTAAGCGTCATAGATGTACACAGCACTGTACAAAACCAAATATAATCGAAAATATATAAAAAGCCTGTTAAAAGTTAAAACAACAAATTAAACATCATAAAAAAGAAGTTAAAACATCAAATATCCAGTATTAAGTCACACATGAGGAACAACCAGGTCATGATCACAGACTCCCTGGGAACACTTCCCTAAACAGTGTGGTCTTTAACTCGGCTTTGAAGCTGGTTAGAGACATGATAAGTCGTACTTGTAAGGGAAGAAGGTTCTAGGAGTGAGGGGCAGCGAGCGAGAAGGGACGAATCTGGGACAGGGCAGGTGAATGCGACGGTCAGGAGTACCTGTTATCAGCTTCGGCTGATACGTCAATTGTGCCCTTTTCTGGACATGAGGGATCTGGAAGCTGTGGTACATGCTCTGATAACCTCACATCTGGATTACTGCAACACACTCTACATGGGGCTACCCT
>JAIPUX010001880.1:79591746-79619515 GCA_020142125.1 Phrynosoma platyrhinos
TGTCAATTGACATATTTAGACAGCTTTAAAAAGGCTGTCAAGATGGATATCTTCCGGCAGGCCTTTCCAGAATAAATAATCCCGACCTCAGGACCCCCCCAGAAGTTTTCGAGCCCCCCCTCGAAGATCTAATGAGAGCTACAACTGCTATTCTGTATGGTTGTATATTTATTGTTGTGTTTTAATCATAAATGTTTAATTTGTTATTGGTTTAATGACTTTTTAAGGGGGGGGAGGGAATTAGACTGTGTTGTATTTTATATTGTATTTTTTATTGTTGTTAGTCACCCGATTGATCTCAAAGGGGCAGGATATAAATATTATTATTATTATTATTATTATTATTATTATTATTATTATTATTATTACAAAATATTACATAAGAACCATAGTTTATAGCTAAGTCCTCTGATACAATCACATATGCTCAGACCAACAAGACAGGGATGCCAAACTCATGGCATTACAACAAGCATTTCTACAACTAGCAGTACCCACCATATTACATTTTTAAAAAATAAACAAAGCAAGATTTGCACCCAGGACTAATCTACTACAAACAGAATGAAGACAGAAAATTACAGAACCTCACTAGTGGTCACAAAACGCTCCAAACTGAGACCACTTACACATATCACCAATGAACTATAACCTAGTGTGGAGAATAATACTCACCTCTCAAGGGCAGTTGGTGGTAGACCTTTTCTTGCCTACAGACAGTCTCCTAATCTCAAGCAGTTAGCTTCCTACAAGGGGACACACAACATGAATGGGGAAATGGGTACATTGCCAGAAACCCAGATGCCAATTCTGCTCACACATCTACTTAGGAAATGTTATCATAGGACCTAATCACATCTCCCATGGTATAAGAAGTACTTTCACTTGCTCATCTTCTAATGTCATGTATGCCACCTTCTGTCAACAATGCTGTTCAGCATTCCTCATTGGGCAAACAGGGCAGTCTCAGGTCTAGAGGATAAATTGATACAAACAATAGGAATGCAAATGCACAAAAAAATTAGTTGCAAAACTTTTCCTGGATATTCCATCTTGGACCTCAGATCAGTGGGGTTTTTTTGGGGAGTGGGATCCTTCAAAGGAAACAGAATTCAAATATGCTCACAAACTCCAGTCCATCAACAATGGGTTGAACAGAGACAATGGTTTCCTGGCACACTACATACCTTATAATGCTAGTTAGCACCCCAGCCTCATGAGAGCTGTCTTATCCAGCTTATCACTTGTCCTTTCTGGTTCCCAGCCAATATTATACTACATTCCAATAACTTGCCATTCATATGGCTATCTACTCACCTTGACTTTAGGTAACATCTTGGATCTTGTTCCCCAATGACCATCATTGAAATTGATCTTGTCACCTCATCACCCTATGTACATGATTTGCATTTCTATTGCTATTTCATACACACAGCCTGCTTATAAAAATCTGTTTATAGGCATTTTACTCCATGCATCTTAAGTCTATGAAAGCTTATGCCTCCAAGTTCTGTCTTTCTGCCATTTAAGTCTCAAAGGTGCTACATTACAAAAGAAAAATAATTTTAATCTTTGTATACTGCCTAAGCTCTGTATGTACCAACATGAAATCTGCAGAATCTTATTCAATCTTCAGACAAAAAGAAACATGTCAAGTAAGCTCAAAGCTTGTTTGCTTGTTGTATGTCAGTAGATGGTCAGGGGAAAAAAAAGGGGAGTTAGCATTCATGGAGGTAGAGATGCATCTCAGCTGATGGAGGACTCTGAGGGAATTTACAGAAGTTGGAGGAGATCAAGATCCTCATTTAGCCATATAGAAGCAAATATTTTCATTTTATACAAGATATCTACTAACTATTTAAAAAATGAGCTAGACCACCATCCAACTATCTCAATTGTAATCTCATTTTCAACCATATTACCAATAGTTTAAAAGTTTTCCATAAAAAGCAATGACACGTAATTTAACATATATCAGGTTGTCAAGAAAAGCCTCAGGTTTCATCCAAAACACCCAAAAGCATACGAGACATTTTGGCAAATAGCAATTTCAGGGATCATAAATAAGCATGCAGGAACACTGATGGGTACAACCAGACCCACAGAACACTGTTGTTGTGGCTATTATGTCTATTGCAGGTATACCTTCAAAATGCTTTTACAGACCACATTAACAAACACTATGGCCCACTTTATCACTTACAATAGCAGTTTTGTTAACTATGCCATACAATGCATGTGTCTAAAGATTTATGTGGGAAAGACCACAAGACCTCTAAATATATTGGAGAACACCTTTCAAACATAAGAAACTATGAAGCAGGTGCTGTCTCAGACACAGATTTCTAGTCTTGAGCAGTTTATAGATGTTGCAAATCTATGTATCCAGCCAACAGCAGAATCAATAACGTGTTCTAATGGCAATTCAAGATAATGATGTTGAAAGGGTGAGAACAGTGTTGCTTTGTATACCTGTGCAAGTTCCATGTGCAGTCCACCTATTAATCATGGACTATAACTATGGGGACCTAAAGATAGTGATATGTTTGATTTATATAATGTCAGTAGCTCTTCTCAGACAGATATTTCTGTAGTCCAATTATTGCAAGCATTTTAATTGAAGGAGAAACATATCTGTAAGTATATGTGGTTTTCGGCAGAACTATGGGCCATTCCTGATAATAGTAGTGTGATATGAATAGTAAAACAAACAAACAAAAAGGCTAAAATAAAACCCATCCCTTCCTCTGGCATTCCTCTGGTCACTGGAAGCTTTCCCAAATGTAAGGGTGGGATATGCTTTGTAATTGTTTGGGACAAATAAATGTTATGAAATTTCTTTTGTATAACAGAAGTCAATGTATGTTGTTCCAAAAAATGTGGAAATAATTTTATTGATTTCATACTTTTTGCAGAGAGTTTTCGGAATTATTAATGTCCCTTTCTGAAGCTACCATAAAATAACTAAAGCTAATGCAACCACAGTACTGGTATAAAGTCTATAATATCACTTTGTTTGTTTCTTTGGGAGACACATCATGTGCAGCTTTTGTTTTGCCTTGTGTTTTTATTCTCACCCTCTAAGTTAAGTAGAAGTTAAACATTCAACTCTTCCTTTGAACTTTCAGAGAATTTTCACCCTCTTGTCCAGGCCTGCTTCTTTTATAAATTAAAAAAATGTTTATTGAATGTTTAGAATAATATAACAAAATAACAGAAAGATGGAAACATCAAAGGGAACCACAAACAAAGAATAATTAGGAGATCAATAAACCGTTCAGGAATACAGAAATGACTTTACAATGACCTTCTCCAATAAAAGAAAAGAAGAGTGTAGAGGGCATGCAAACTTTAAATGCTAGCTAGTGTGCCAAGTGAATTCAAGGAGGCTGGTGATGTTGACTTAGCGGGGCAGACCTTGGCAAATCACAGAATGAAATAATAATAATAATAATAATAATAATAATAATAATAATAATAATTTTTTTTTTATGTATAGCCCACCCCTCTGCAGGGCAATCGGGGTGGGTTACAACATATTAAAACAGACAAGTTAAAACATTCCCTCATCTCACAATCCAACCCTCACATCCCCTTAAAACAGAATTAAACTAGAAAAAAGTTAAAATACAACAATAGAATACAACAATAAGCAATAAGACAAGGAACCAGAATAATAAAACCAAATGAAAACTCATCTCCCACCAGACAACAGTTATTCCGGGAAGGCCTGCTGGAAGAGGTCCATCTTTACTGCTTTCTTAAAAGCAGCAAGTGTAGTAATAAGACGGATCTCGTCCGGCAGGCCATTCCAAAGTCTGGGAGCGGTTGCAGAGAAGGCCTTCTGGGAGGTCTGCAAAAGCCTGGTTTTTATAGGCTGCAGCAGATTCCTCCCAGAGGACCAAAGTGTGTGTGTGTGGAGGTCATACGGGGAGAGGCGGTCCTGAGATAAGATGGCCCCAAGCCATTTAGGGCTTTAAAGGTTAAAACCAACACCTTGTACTGTGCCCGGAAACTAATCGGCAGCCAGTGGAGGGATTTAAGCACCAGTGTTATGTGCTCCCTCCTAGATGTTTCTGTAATTAACCTGGCTGCCATGTTTTGCACCAGTTGTATTTTCCGGGTTAGGCACAAGGGTAGCCCCATGTAGAGTGTGTTGCAGTAATCCAGATGTGAGGTTACCAGAGCATGTACCACAGCTTCCAGATCTTAATATGGTCCTTCCTGGATGTTCCTGACACTATTCTGGCCACCATATTCTGAACTAACTGCAGTTTCCAAATTAAGCACGAGGATAGCCCTATGTAGTGTGCATTGCAGAAATCTAGACATGAGATTACCAGCATGTGCACAACAGTCTCAAGGTCCCTTACTTCCAGAAAAGGGCACAGCTGGTGTATCAGCCAATGCTGATAACAGGAGCTCCTGACTGTCGCATTCACCTGATTCGTCATCAGGAGCAACGAGTCAAGGAGCACCCCCAAGCTGTGAACACAGTCACTGGAGGAGAATGTGACCCATCCAAGACTGGAAGTTTCATGTTTTATCATATAGAGCAAAATATATAGAAAATAAAACCTCAACTTTCTCTAGAAGCCAAAATGACCAAACTGAGGCTATTGTACTTTGGCCAGATCAGGAGATGATGGGATTCACTAGAAAAAACATTAATGCTTGCTAAAGTGAAAGGTAGTAGAAAAAAGTAATAGATGAACAGACACAATTAAGGAAGCTACAGTCCTGACTCTGCAGGACCTTGGGAAGACTATTGAGGATAGGGTGTCTTGCAAGTCTCTTATTAATGAGGTTGCCCTAAGGAAGAGCTGACTTGATGGCATTTAGCAATGGCACAAATACTTTATGTATGATAATCCTCTGTTACTTTATCAGTGAAATGGTTCAGTAATTATCAGTAATAATATCCTACCTTGCATAGCTGTTCTAAAAATAATTAAGATTAAGAGAAAAAGCTATGTACTTTTGCTTGTAGCAATAAATAAAGAACAAAAAACACTGTTGATAAGAGAAACAGACACTGAATTTTCATTCCCAGAATTGAAGTGAGCAATAATGTTGAATAAACAACTTTGAAAAGATACTTTTCTGTACTGCAGCTTTGGGAATCCCTCAGTTAGTATGGCCAATGTTCTTATGGCAATACACTGGCCTAATGACAGTTTACAACTGTTATAACACAAGTATTTAGGAGTTATAGCACATTGGGAGTTATAGCACAAGTATTTAGGCTTTCCTTTGAGTGGTGTGGTGACATGAAGGTTGCAAGCTTTACTTCCTGCCATGTATATACGTCCATCCACATGTGTATCAATCAACAGATATGATTTTATTTCCAGTAAATATTTTGGTCCCCTTCAGAAAATGAAATTAGCTCCTGCCTGCCTCACTTGATGCTTCTACATTTTAAGCCTATTTTCCTAGTGTGGCAGCCCCATGGGTTTTTATTATCCCACTTCTGCACCAATTTGTGATGATGCACCTGCACTTTTTTGCAAATATTTTCCTTATTAAATTGTGACATTGCCACCTATATGTGATGTTCACTTTATTTTTGTGTGTACACAAACTTATATATGAAAATAATTCTCTAATTGCAAATGTCAGCAGTGTGGCTACTTATTCAAGTTCCAGACAAGCCTATATTTGAACAATAATAAAACTTTATTTGAAAGATGATTTGAACAATGTTTCACTTGTTGAGATATTTTATGCACTTGTTACTTCAAGGTCTTACTTTCTTGGTTTCACTTTGTTACAATTACAGTTTACTTCATGGCACTCTCTCCAGAGAACAATACAGTCACCCCTCCTGATTCTCAGGGGATCCCTCCCCCCATACCCCGTGAATCAGAAAAGCCTCAAATATCCAAGCCCCATTGGATGTAATGACAGTGCATTCCTGAACACACCATTTTGTCCCTCCTGGCTTTCTGTCTGTGGAAATTCAAGACTTTTAATGGGAAGTCCATGAACTAGGAGGGATCACTGTAGTTACTTTTACCCAGGACCCACATAGTTCTTATATTAGATTACTTTCCTAAACTTAGTACTTGAAGGAAAAAGGACAATTGGCTGTAGAAGTGTATTTACAACAAAGGTAGATGCAGAAGGGGAGATTCAAAGATACAAAGCAAGACTTGTTGCTAAAGGTTATACTAAAAAGTATGGTAAGGACTACAATGAAACTTTTGTTGGAGTAGTCACTCATACAACCATCAGAGCTCTCCTAGTTATCACAGCTTACAAGAAGATGAATGTTCAACATCTGGATGTTCACACAACTTTTCTGTATGGTGATCTCACTGAACCACTTTATATGGAACAACCTCCAGGATTCCAAATATCTGGTAAGAAACATCTTGTATGCAAATTACAAAAGAGCATTTATGGTTTAAAGCAAGTCACCAGAGTATGGAGTGAGAAACTGAACCAGCTTCTTATCAAAGAGGGTTCACTCCTGGCACTGTTGACAAATGTGTATACAAAAGATTCAGAAATAATAAATGGACTTACATCAAAAGTTATGTGGATTATTTGATCTTGTGCACTGCAGACAAAGCAGATAGTAAGAAATAATCCAGAATCTTAAGAAAGAGATTGATATTTTATTGTTATTTTAATCATTTAATGCTTTTTATTTAATGCTTTTTTAAGGGGGATGGGTTGGTTGGATGAAATGATGTGGGTTTTTTACTGTAAGCCACTTGGATTGTTGGCAATAAGCAGGATACAAATAAATTATTTATTATTTATTATTTATTATTATTATTATTACTATATCAAGAATTTAGGAGACAACTCACACTATTTTGGACTACACTAAGAAGTAGTAGTGATGAAAGTTTTTTTCTGAATAAAAAACAAAACAAAGCAGAAGATACTGGATCTTCTGGACTCTCTTGGTCTGAAGGATGCAAATGCTATGGCAACTCCAATGGAAACAGGATTTTTAAAGGACATTAAGAAATTTAAACCTTTGTAAAATGGACACAAGTATAGGACTGCAGTTGGAAAGTCTCTATACATTGCCAACTTCACCAGACCTGACAGCAAATGCTGTTGGTATCTTTTGCAGAATGGAAACTCTCCTACTGAAAAAGATTTATAGTGGAGGAGCTGTAAATTGGACAAGTAAGAATCACAGATTCTTCTACAGGTGTTGAGTGTGTTTCAGTGAAAGCAGCATAGATGAAATCAAATGGCTGCACAACTTACTCCTGGACTTTGGGATTACAGAATCCAAACCAACAATGTTGATGCAGGATAATCAAAGCTGCATCAGAATTCTGAAATTGAAAAGCCACTTAAGAAAAATATTGACATTACATTTCACAAAGTGCAAGAAATGTGCAAAACTGGACTTGTCCAACTGGAATACTGCAACATTGAGGTAATGATTGCAGACATCCTCACTAAACCTCTGCCAAAAGATCATTTCCAGAGGCTACGCAAAGTACTAAAAATCTTTACATCAGTCCAAGAGAATGATAAGGGGATTGTTGGAATATGCTTGTATTTTCCTGCCCCTTCTTAGTTAGATAGGGACTTCCTCCTTCCCCTCTCTCATTCTACCTATCATGTAACTTTGATCACTGACTCTTGGAGATAGTTTAACAGCTCTCTCCCAAGATTCTAAACTGCTTCAAGCAGTCAGTCAGATGTTGTAGTTTCTTCCTGCAATATAAAAGATGGTGAGATTTATCTGTCTTTACACAAACCATCACGCTAGATAAGGTTTTAGTTATTTTATGTAAATATTTATTAAAGCCATTATTCTTTGTTTTTTTAAACTACAAACTGCATGTTTTTTATTTTTCTGAGTAAGTCTTTATTCTTTAGGAAGACAGATTTAAAATAATAATTGGACCCACACTTCTGTTGTTCTGCTAGTGAAAGTTAGACTCTAACAAGTTTAACTTTCATACTTCTATATTTTTTGTTTCCTTTAAAAAGGTTAACACTCTAGGAAATTGAAATTGCACCCACACCAACTGACCTATTCAATCTCTGCTGCCTTCAATTTGATTGGCTAGCTTCAGCTCTCTCCCTATTGGTTGTTACTAGGCTGGATAAACTCTCCCCCTCTCCACACTTCATGTGATGGAGTGAATGTTGTTGCCTGAGCCCCACTCCTCTCAAAAGGAAGAAAAACCCAAGATAGCCATGTTGGGTAGTCACTCCAGATTCATTTGGCTGACAAGAGAGGGGTGAGGTCCAGCAAGGTTGTGTGTTTATGCCTTCAAATCACCTGTTGACTTGTAGTGACCCCATTAATTTCATAAAGTTTTATTAGACAAAGACTCAAATATGGTTTTGTCAGTTCCTGTAAGTTGGACAAAACTTATAGGAACTGTAAGAGAGGGGTGAGGGCCAGCAAGAGAGGGGTGAGGGTCAGCAAGGTTGTGTGTTTATGCCTTCAAATCACTTGTTGACTTGTGGTGACCCCATTAATTTCATAAGGTTTTATTAGACAAAGAATACTCAGATATGGTTTTGTCAGTTCCTCCCTCTGAAATATAGCATACAGCACCTGATATTCATTGACAGTATCCTATACAAGTACTAACCATGACTGAATGTTCTTAACTTTGAAGATCAGATAAGAACTGGTGCCTTTAGGATATTTAGGTCTTTCAGCATCATGGACCACATTGTAAGAAGAGAGCTTTCTTGGGATTCAAACTAATTAATGAATGCTTGGTAATACAATTTATGATCTTTAATTAAATCAGCAATATTGCCATAATTTAATTCATGGATCATAAACTGACTGTTTTATCAAACATTTATTGGTTAATCTGAATCCAAAAAAGAAAGTAGAACATAATGTGGTCCAGAAGATACTACCAGACTGCAAAAGTGGAGACAATTAATTCCTTTGAGTATGTTTATTTTGAAGTGGACATTAAGCCATGTCTGAGGGGGGTTGCAGACTGCCAGAAATAGTGTGAATTCAGTCCAGTTTTAGGGTTAGGGTTAGAATTAGGGAACCATGGGAACTGTATTTTATTGGGGCACCAGAGTTGTCTGACAGAGAAGGCTCAATGTCTCAGAAAAATAACAGTTCCCATGATTCCCTAGCACTAACCTTAACCCTAAAAGTGGACTGAATTCACACTATTTCTGGCAGTCTGCAACCCCCTTGAGTCTTTCTCTGAAGAGCTCAGTGTGAGGCAGCATATTTCATTCCATTTCCAAAGACATCTTGTGTTAAAGCCTATGATAGTTTAATTTTAGTTAAGTATGGCTAACAATTAACTTCACAAAAGAACCTAGCAGTCATGCAGTCATTGATTGTATATGTAAATGATGTAACCCATTGTGTTTGGTCATTGTGAAGCTTCTTATTATACAACCTTCACTCCTGTCACTGTCTTGTCTGACAAGCATTCCCAAAAATAGGCTGTATGTGGCCATGCAAACTAGGAAATCTATCATTGTCATAGCATTTCTACTGAGGATGGGATCACAGAACCTTTAGAAGTTTTGTTGTTGTTGTTGTTGTTGTTGCTGTTAATGTTGTGCTTTTAGAGTACTAAGTGCATGTCCACATGGTAATTCTCTTTACTAGGATATCTCATAGTAAGTTTTTAACATTAATGGGAAAGTAACATAGCTTATTTTTAGGGTGTGATTTCATGGAAGATTTAAGGAAAGAGCTTAGAATAAATTTGGGTTTGTACATGCTCAAATTTATTGGAAGCTGTCTTATACCACATTGGGCCATTTATTCTTTTAAAAAAGGCTCAGAGGTGGGGAACTATGGGCCTCCAAATGTGACAGAATGGTACTGTAATAGCCCTAGCCAACAGAGCCAGTGATGAGGGATTGTGGAAGCCACAATCTAACAACATCCCAGAGGGCCACTCAGTTTTTTTTTCAATGAGTATAAACAACAATATGGAGTGTTTTTGTATGAGGAAGGAAGAAACATTTCCAGCTTTATGTGGAGATCGCAGGAATTTAACCTGAGATCTTCTTCAGGTTTTGTAACCAAGCACAGAACCATAGTCATTCTCAGATGTTTTTAATGCTGATTTGATGCTTTTTCCTGTCCTAGTTCCTGCCTTAGTGAGCTAAGCTGAAGATAGTATCACACACTGTGCAATCATTTACTTGCTTTGAGCCAGATTGATTTTTAGGTGATTTCTCAGCTAAAAGTTGACCAAAGTGACCTCCAACTGGCCACAAATGTGGCAGTTTACTTTCCAACCTATCCCAAATCCCCAAACAACAATATCAACAATAACATCCCACTTAAAATTTGGCAAAAAGTGATAAAGCATTGCTATTTGTGTGCCAAAATATAACGCTATGGCATGCCAGCAGGGAGAAATGGCCCTGCCCCTCTGCCTTTGCCCACCCTAGGCTGTATGCAATGGAATCAGATGCCAACCTTAACCTCTCTCAACCACTACATGACTGCATAGGAGGGGCTGCAGGAGAAAGGGATGGAAGTTCTTCTGCAAGAGAGATAGTGAATTTCTTCCTTTAACAGCAAGTATAAAAAGACATATGCCATTAAAAGTACCCCAGTCCAGGACTACTTTCAATCCCACTGATCAAAAGTAAATCTAGCCAAGGATTATTTCTTTCTCTTTGGTGAATTAGAGCTGATTTGTGAGGGTCAAACTAATGCTAGAGAAGAGCACTCTGCTTCAGAACCACTGTTACTGATTGGGTTTTTTTGTTTGTTTTTTTCTTTGGCTGGAGCAGCCATCTTGACTACAGTAACAATGGCATGACCTAAAACCTAGTTGCCCTAAAATGATAAAACAGTGATTATTAGAGCAATACATTCACTCTGAACTTTAAAGGAGTGATCTAAGGTGCTGAATCTATTTTGGTTCAGCACTTTTGATAGCTCAGTTAAAGTTTAGCCTAAACCTCAGAGTAGATTCTCTACCCTACTAACATCAGAACCACCAGCTGCCATTGAAGTAAAGCTCAACACTTTATAACAGTCTAAAATTTGGAATTTGAAATAATGGACTTTGGACTCAGAAACACTGGGAAATATTTTTTTTTCATCTGAGAAAAATTTACAAGTGACATATAAATTTCCATTTACAAGTGATATATAAATCAGGCCATGAATGAAAGATCATGAATGGGAAAGCTTTATTCTTGCTGTGAGCCCTTGTTAGAGGTTGGAATAAACACATATGAATATATAAACAAGAAAGGTGAAAGAAAAGATAAAAACCTTGCACCAACTCTTCCTTCTCTTCACTCTTTTTCCTTGAAATGGTGTGCTGTTCTTAATAATGGGCTCTCAAACTATGTTGTAGTTACATGGGTCTGATGTTTGGCATATGTTTACATAATCACAGGTAGGAGAAATTAACTGTTTCACCTCCCTCCCCTACTCTCTCCTCACATGCACAGCCACCTCTCAAAAATTGCAAGGAACCACTACATTAATAGTGCTCTTACATATTCCTGTTATTATTCCCATGAGACAATAAAAATTGTTTTACCCCCTCCTGTCATTCACACTGGAAGCTTTGGGACATTGTCAGCAGCAAACACTGATGTTTGATTTGAAAGATGAAGCTGCTTTGCCATGCCAGTTAATTAAGCAACATCTCATAAAACTTCTGTCAAGGTTATTCTAATATCTGTCAAAGACAGAGGCAAATGAGGAGCACTAAAATTGGCTTGCAAAAGGTCACAGGCCAAATCATTAGCTGAGATGTGTGTGTGTGGGGGGGGGTACAAACAAACAAGGCAGCAATCCAAAATACTCCCAGGTGATCAAAAAAGCTCCAGAGGAGCCTCAATTGCTCCTCCCATATCTTTATGCTCAGAAATATATTCATTTCTTCCAAGGTCTTGTTACTGCAAATGGCAATAGCAAGTACAGTAATGTGGTGAAGGTCAAAATGTCATGAGCTAGCAAATGCCTTCTGCGACATTTCAGCAACGATCAATTTCAGGGGTGGCATACATGTATGATTTCACATCTACTGATATAAAGATGCCAATACTACCCTACCCTGTTATTGTCACAGTTATTGTACCAATGACCTTCCATTGGAGGCCCAACTGATGCCACTATTGGTCCATCATTGGTTTCATTTCATCATCCTGTCAAGATAGGGCCTCATTTACTTTTAGACATGTATGTCAGTTTTTCAAAAACTCTTTTAGCCTTTTGAATAGTTTTAACCTTTTAAATTCTTTAATGTGTTTTATCTTGTTTAAAATATTTATTAGTTTTAATTTAGAATCGTCTAAATTGCTTATCAGTTTGCCACACTGAGACCATATGGGTAAAAGGATGAGATTATATTTTAATAAATAAGTACTAATATAAATATAGTATTTGTGCTTAGCCTTTGAATATTAGATAATGAGGTTATGTTCCAGTTGGAGTGAACCATTTTAAAGATGAACTAATTTAAATTGTACATAGTAAAAAATGTGTTTGAAATTTGTAGTATATTTAGAAAGAAATATGTGTAATATATGGTACAATTTAGATGGAAGCATATCTGACTTATTTCAACAGCTCGTAACTCAGTGTACATAGGATTGCAACCTCACTGTCTTAATATTAGCTGGAAGTCATCTCGATTATTGTTGCTGTTTTATTTTTGACTGAATCTGAAGATCTCACTGATTTATTTAGCATACATACATGCCATCATGTTTTATTCCATATGTCTCCCTCCCCACAAAGGAATGTTTTCTTGTTTCAGCAAAAATCTCAGCTTTCTACTGCAATTATTGAACAGCACTATACTTTCCCACCTTGTGGAGAAAGCAAAGATGCATGTTTTTGGAGGAAAGGTGGCCAGGAATATATTGCACCTTTCAGAGTTACATTTCATCTTTTTCAGCATTCCTCTCTTTCATCTTTCTGCCAGCTGATGGGAAAATCCGTGTATGAGAACATTTATGCTTATAATTCTACAAAGCCTACTTGCTGATTCTTCAGTCTTGAAAGTGCTGTTCAT
Organism: Phrynosoma platyrhinos; assembly: GCA_020142125.1. Lineage (NCBI taxonomy): Eukaryota > Metazoa > Chordata > Lepidosauria > Squamata > Phrynosomatidae > Phrynosoma > Phrynosoma platyrhinos. The sequence goes on from JAIPUX010001880.1 coordinate 79,604,727, forward strand.
ACATTCTCTGCCTTCACAGTGAATACAGAGTACAGCATATACTTAGACTTCCACTCCCTTCTTCAGAGCATCACAGACACTAAATAACTCACCTCACACTCTATTTATGGAATGAAGAAAGTCCTAAATGTAGGGTGCCAGTGCCAGTTTTTCATGGTGTCTCCAAATGTCATTTTCTTGGCACAAATGTAAGTGTAATTAAGTGCTTTCCATGCAACTAAATTGATTCTCCAGCCTGAAGTTTATAAACTTAATAATTTCTTTGTGAATGCATTGCTCATTTGCAAAACACAATTCTTATTTTGTTCAAAACATTAAATTTTCATAGAAGCTTATGGGAGCTGTTGGGTTATGAAAATAGAGATTACTGATATACAGTCAGAAGGTATAGGAGTTGTTCTGTTATTTCAGTTCTCATTACACTGTTGCCAAATACATGAATCATATAGATTAAGGAGGGCATAGTAATATTACTAGTAGTAATAACATTCTAGTAAGGTGATGAAGCCAAGTAAGTTCATTGCAGTTTATACTGTGATGGGTTGTACACATTCCATTGAGATCCCTGTCTTTATTAAAGTGAAACAGCTGCAAAGCCCCTGTGCTTCACATATTTCCTGAGCATTAAAATCTATCAAGAGAATGGATAGACAGCTGTGGATCTCCAGATGTTGGTAGATTGCAGCTTCCATGACTCATCAGCCTTGACAATGCTGGCTAGATTCTTTGGAATTGCAGTCCACCAAGATCTGGAAGACCACAGTTGCACACTTTGGGCTATGGGAATTGATTGCTGACTCCTTATTTCAGGGGTAGGCAACCTTTCCCCTTTAAGGGCCGAGGGACTTCAGCTCCAGAAGCCTCAGCCATGTTGGTCAATAGTCTCATGTTGGCCAATAGCTCCTGGGATTCTGGGAGCTGAAGTCCCTCGGCCCTTAAAGGGGAAAGGTTGCCTACCCCTGCCTTATTTTATGTGCCAACATTGACAATCCCTAAAGAAAATGATAACATAGAAAGTGACTTCTTTTTGGACTACAACTCCCAGCATTTCCCAATGTCTCTTTCTCTTCTAGATCCCTCCACTGGCTACCCATTTAGTAAGGGCTCATTACAAACTTTTGGTCCTAGTATTTAAGGGCCTGTGCATTAACCTCCTTACATCTGGAATCTCAGCTAGCATGGTATGTACCATCTAAGAATTTAACATACACAGTCAAAGGAATATTTATGGCTCCACAAATGCATATAGCTCTATCAAGGCTGTGAGTCTCTCAGGATGTGGCTCCACATTTGTGGAACAGTCTTCTTTTGCACCTCCAGCTGGAGGAGGATCTTACCCATTTTTGTAAATGGTTGAAGACCTTCCTCTTTGATTCACCAAATTAAGCTGCTGAGTTTGCCTAAGGTAGTCAAGATGAGTAGCAACTGATGGGTATTTTGTTTTTAGTACATTAATATACTACCAAATATTAGTATTTTTGTATATTATAGTGTTGTGTTTTATTTTTTCTTGATTATATATGTCTGATGTTATGCCCTACTAAAGTCCAAATCTTTGCATTCAAGTTTGCATATGTCCTCATTAATTAAAAATACATCACCAGCAAACAGTGAATATTGTTTCCAGCAACATTGATGTCTTCAGACAGATAGGTTGAGTTTTTTGTGAAATAATAATAATAATAATAATAATAATAATAATAATAATAATAATATTTTATTTGTACCCCGCCCCTCTGCAGTGCAATCAGGGTGGCTTTCAACATAAAAATACAATACAATAAGATCAAACCCCATCCTAACCTTCCCGCCCCTTAAAAATTATGAAACAACATTGAGTAAATAAGTTAAAATAAGGCAAATGCCCAAAAATTAAAAATTAAAATTTACAATAATACAATAATTATAATAATTACCGCAGCAGAGAATATGGTAGCTGGGAATGGGGAAATACACACACACAAGGAAAAAAAATACTAAAAACCCCCACAATATTGTCTGGCATCCTGTTCAGTATTTATGATGTTGTAAGTTAGACTTATGACTTCATATATTTGCAATTCATAGTTATAATTGTGGCACTATTACCATGAGTATAAATGCATTGTAAAATTCACCTTAAAAGCTAGGCAGCTACATCAGCCAAAAGAGTTGGTGAGACTCCTTCAGCTGCAGTGACTGCTGGACTTTTTAATGTGGGCTTTAAAGGATGGAATGAGGGATGGATTGTAGCTATGTCCTAATGCTGTCTCCCATGCAAGACCTCAGGCATTTCCTTCATCCCTACTATCAATATCAAAACACAACTGGTAACATCTTTGCTCAGCTGCTCAGGTAAAATGGACAGAGAACAGGCAGGCAAGTGGGGATTGCCACCATGCTCTATGTTGTGACATATCTGGTGATGACAATCCTTTCTTGGCTTTCCCTCGCCTCACAATTCTGATACATCCATGTAGTGGCAAATGGCGTATCTGGTAAAGGCAATACTCCCTCAATTGTCTGTCTGACATTTCCATGTAATGCCTTAGGAAGGGCAGGACACAGCCTAGCAAAGATCCCTTTCACTGGCTATGTTCTGGTTGCTTGTGCACAATGATGTAGACATCCTCTGGGACCTCTCATTGTTGTGGACCAGATAGCAAAACATAGCTAGAAATTATGCATAGCTGCTCATCCCCTCCCCTGCCTATGATATGAGTGGAAAGGGGAAAAAGTGTGTTCAACTTGGGGGTTGTGAGTAGTTCTTGTGCCTATTCAAAGAAGGGTAGACATGAGAAGGGACCTTCAGACGGTTATTTTTGTTGGGGTTTTCTGAAAATCAAGAAACCCACCTTTTGTTGTTTTCCCTCTATTTCCTGCAAGCTCCTTCTTGAATATTCTTTCCATCCATCACCAGAAGAAATGTAATTCCTTTAATGTTAACTTGTACCAACTTTGAGACTTGGGGGGGGGGGGGGGGAAACAGACAGCATTCAAGCCACTCCCATTGAAGCTGGATTGGGGCCATGGCAAGCACACGCTGTGTCCCCAATCTGGGCCAAATAGGAGCAGCAAAGATCTGCTCCTATTTTGGGTGTATTGAATCTGCTTCATCACACCTTCAGGTGGCTTCCAGCCAGTGGGGGGGGGGGGGCATGTGGTGTCTAAATGCCATGTCCCTAAGTCACCTGGAAGCTGCCTGGTGTATAATCACCAGCACAACTTCCAGACAACTTGGGGGTGTGGTGCATGTAAACCCCGCAGCCCAAAGCTGGCTGAAACTGCAAGTGAAGCTGCCAGGAATCTGGCTGACACTGCCAGTTCTTTAGCCCCTAACTGAAAGAATTTGGTAGCATGAGATGTCTACTCATTAGAAAGCTTATGCTACCAATTTCTTTCAGTCTCAAAGCTACTACAAGATTCATTTGTTTACTGATCCGGACTGAATTAACACTAACTGTTTAGCAGACTGATTTTGTTAGATCCATCACCTGTTCATGCTTATGCTTACATGCCACCCATACAATGAACTTCAAAGAGCAAGTCAGAATGATAAAACCTAAAATGCCTACTATTTGTCCATTTTTTCAATGAAAGCTGAATGGGAAAGTCCCAGAGGAGATCCAATGTTTAAGTACAGATATATAATGTTGCTTATACTGTTTGAGAAACATAGGGATGATGCACATGGTCCGTTTGGGGAATGGTGGATTGGGCCACGGCAGCCCCACACTGTGGCCCCAATCCTTCCTTTTGCGGCACCTATAAGAGTGGCAAAATTCAGCTCCTTTTAGGGGTGGCAAAAGGTCACCCCAAGAGCCACCGCCCCAGCTCTTCAGCATCCTTTCGGCACAGTGTGTTTAAACACTGCACTGGGAGGTTGTGTTTATACTACTCAGCATGCATAGAGCTGCACGGCATCAGGACGGCATAAGGGTGGGGTTGGGGCAGCTGGCATGCAGCTACCTCACCCCAACTCCACTTTGGGCCGGTCTGCAATGGCCCATAATTAAAGGCTTATGAAACACAAAGGGCAGGCTTTGGATCAGCTCTTTAAGTCATTTTTAACTACCTTGATTCTGGCACTCTGGAATGGGCCTTAAAATTGCATTCACACTGGATTTCCAAGACTCTGATTTTCCAATGGCAGATCCTGCTGGTAAAGTGTTAAGATAGAAAGTATGAACAGTTCCAAATGTATTTCGTGTCAGTGGTGAGTGATCTAGTTGGGACATTGGGATAATTACCTACTGAGCTGGTTAGGGGGGAAAAAGGTGAAATCAGCCTCACAGAAGGATGGGGGGTGACTTTAGAAAGGCAAATGTTTATGTTAAATCAGATATGCTGAGGACAAAATGAGGCTGAAATGCAGAGCAGAAAACAGCAGGAAATCAAAAGGCAGTAGGGAGAGGAGGGGAAGGGAAGGGAAGGGAGGTAAATGTTCCATCAGAGAAGAAGCTTGCAGTAAATGGAAAACATCAAGCATTGTCTGCTCTTGCCAATCAGCCAGTAAAAAACCTGTCCAGAAGGAATGATTATAGCTTTAGAGCCATTATTGCTCCTCTTTGCCTCTGAGTGTTCATTAGGAAGTATGTTACTATTCTTTTCTTTCCTGCAGCTCTAGAAGATGCTACTAGACTTTGTTAACTGATTGAGGAGGGAAAGGAGGGGGGACCATTCTAAGGAGTAAAACTCTTCTAAGGGCATCTGTAATATGAGGCTGCTTAATTAAAATGCCTTGAAGTTAACAAGATCTTTATTCTCTGCCACTCCCCAAGTTTTCTAAGAAACTATTAAAACTAACCTCTCCTGTAATTTTCTTGTGTTGTGAGTAATGAAAAAAACAATTATACCAATATTTGATTTCTGAGAAGATGGTGTATTTGGTGGGGGTGGGGCTCAGTTACATATTAACAGCTTACAGTACAACAGTATTGTGAAACATTGTTGGCATGTGATCAACTTCCATTTTATTTTGCTGTTGAGTGATTTGTTACAGTAGATAGAAATTGTTCAATATCACTGACAAAGAGCAGACAGTCCATAGCCCTGAATTACTTGTGGATAATTTTTGTAATGAATAGATACTTAATTTCAGCACTGTTGTCTTGAGAACTTCAAATGGAATTAAGGGGGGTTGCAGACTGCCAGAAATAGTGCAAAGAAGAGAAAAGAAGTTTCAAGCAACCATCATCACCACTATTGTCATAAAGGCTGCTGGTTCCCCTTGTCTTTCTTGCAAAGCAATACATTGACTGAAGCCCTCTATCATCCCGCTTTCTCTTTACCATCCCCCCTGATGCCCCCTTCCCCCTCACCACCCCCTCGATCTTTCCACCACCACCTATTTTAGGAATCACTGCATTATACCAACATTTCATAAAGACATTAACTTATACAGAATTCCATTCCTTTTATCATTCCCATTGCCATCTGTCCACCAAAGAATATAGTTTCATATGTCATGGCACTACACATGTCTAAACAGGCATTTGTGGACACACAGGAATTGAAGACGTCAATATCCTTCAGTACTGCTATATCTTAGAGATATCTTTTACATATCTATAAACATTTATAGTGGGCATCCATTACAATCATAATGGGACATATCTCTATTTTAGCATAATCTTAGCTGTTTGTTTTGCTAGTACTATCCTTCAGCCTATCTGGGACATTTATCAGTTATCAAGAACAGCTCAGCTGTCATTAATAGTGTTCTTCACTTGTATAGATTGCAAAGCAGTGTCACCTGTTTGCTCTATCTTGGTTTTCTTTATTCTCTCTAGCTTCACCCTGAGTATCAACTGTACAATCAAAATAATCCAAAAAAGGTGCTAATTATCCTACATTTATTATATCCAATCACAACAAAGTTCTTTAGATAAGCCTTAACACAGTACACTTGGAATCTCTGGATGCCTGCTATCTTAACTGCATCAGCCATTACACCTTGCTAGGAGGTTATTATAGGTTGCAACTGCTCACATCTCACAGTGTTGTTAGAAGTGTAAGTGTTCTCACCCCTTTTCTCATTTCCATTTGTGTAGATGTTTTCCTAGATTTAAGCTGCCACTAGATTCTCAATAATGAATACACATATATTTGAATACACCTAATTTTCTGCATTATACTGTATATGCTATACTCTATATGTTACAATAGGTATACATTCTAAACTTCATACATTTACCAGGTCTGAATTTTGGCAACCAAATAAGCCTGGTCTGTAACATTGTATGTATTCACAATGAGCACACTAGCTCTATTGCCATTTCACCATGAACCTAATATTTGCAACAGAAAGAACACTCATATAGAGTAGGGAGGTCAGTCTCCAAAACTTTCATTCTTGTAGGCAAGAATAAATAATTTTATCATTTTTCTCCCTGATGCACGAAAGCAGTGCAAAGAAACTGCACAATTTTTTGAGGACTATTCACAGTTAAAGATTTATTATTTAAAGAACACACACACACACACACACACACACACACATGTACGTGCATATGTGCTTCTGTATATGTTTGCCAGAAAATTATATTTCCTGTGTAGGAAACATGAATTTTGGAACAGGAATGTTATTTTCTGCACATAAATTCTTGTTTTCTTTCTTGTCTTCTGCACAGAAAATGCAATTTTCTTTACAAAAACATGAGCATTACTCATGTAGAATGTATTCTAAACTGTGAAGACTCTCATGCACTCAGCAATCTCCTCATCAGACACTCATGATACTAAAAAACAAAACAAAAACCCAAGCCAATTTCCCTCTCTTTTTCAAATATATTTGAATATTCTTTTAACCCTCAATGTAGACATCCTGTCCAATTTATGGATACCCTACACAACCAATGGTGGATGACCTTTGTTTAGTTCTCAAAGCAAGAAAGAAGAAATATGGGTTCTTTAGACCACTCTCCAAAATAAAAGTACTGTCTGTGAAGGTTCCATCAAAGAGACAGGTATTGTAGGTAGGATGTCCTTAGAGATGTCCTTAGAGATTTGCTATATACGTATTATTCACATCAAATTTTGACTTAAAATATTGAATTGCAATCTTCAGAGAGGTGAAAATACTGTAGGGTAAGACTTTCATTTCACATATTGATTCAGAAAGCACAAATTAAGTAAATTCACATGAAATACAGAACAAACATATTTCTTCATTACACACAGCACTGACTATCTAAGCAGCCAAAGCTCCATGTCAAATATAAGGAGCAGGTTAGGGCCTCAGCCTTTTTTTGTGTTTCTCTGAAACAGAAAAATAATAATAAAAAATCCACCAAACAGTGATACCTTTATTGGCCAGCCAAAATGCACTATATACATGTTGCAAGGTGTTTTCCAGGGGGAAAAATACTTATTTATACTCACATTATTGAATCAGAAACTGACTTCAAATACATTTTCAACCCAAAACACAGTGATTAAATATTATATCTGCCCTTTGTTCCCTTTCACAAAACATTCTGACAAAACATTCCAATAAGAGATAAACAAAGGGAGCAAATATTCAGTGGGGCTCCAAGTTAAAGAGATTGAAGCAAACATTTGTTGATGTTTTTTAAAGTGTTGTGTTCAAATGGAAGGCCCCAGGAAGATAGTGTTAAACATGAGTGATGCCTACAAACAAAAATTCTTAAAAGAACTACAGAATAGTTTGCCAGAAGGGATGCTCAGATTTGATCAAATAAACAGTGTGTGTATATCTAGAAAACAAAGTAATGTTAAATGAATCAACAATTGTAGTTTGTTCTGGAAGCATCAGTGTTATTGCAGATGCTTCAGAAAGAGAAATATGATTTGAAAAATAACAGTTGCCACATAGCTTCTTTAGACATTCAGACTTAGGGCCAAAACAGACCAGCAAAAAACACCCGCTTTGGGGTGGCATGAGGACATGGCGTATTCATGCTACATGCCCCAACACTGCCCCAAGCTGCCATCATGCTACCCCGCTCACCACCCAGTGGGCAGCAGCACAGCATTTTGGTAGCATGACATTTACATACACCACATGGCAGAAACACCAAAAACCGCCATGTTGGTAGAAAGGGACCCTTTTTCCCATCCCAAAAAGGAGCAGCATTTTGCCGCTTCTTCTTGGGACAGAAGAATGCTAGATCAGGGCTGTGGCATATGGTTGCCATGATCTTGATCTGGCACTCAAAGGGGTAGTGTGATGCCGCTCCTTCAGGGCCATCTGTTTTGCCCATTAATTATTTTTAAAACACTTGTGGCCCTTAACAATTTGTACAATGCACATTAATGTAAAGAAGCTGAAATTATCTCCATGCAAATGTGATTATAGGCTGCATTAATAAGAAGTATAGTGTCTAGATCAAGGGAAGTAATAGTGCCACTCTATTCTGCTTTAGTCAGGCCTCACCTAAAAACTGTGTCCAGTTCTGGTCACCACAATTCGAAAAGGTTGTTGACAAGCTGGAGCATGTCCAGAGGAGGGTGACCAAAATGGTGAAGGGTCTGAAAACCATGCTCAATGAAGAGAGACTTAGGAATTTATCACACTCACTTTTGTTGACAATCCGGGCATGGGCTGCGGACACACATGACCAAGGGAAAATGGATTTTATCACACTTGAAACAGGAAGCAGGCTGTCCCCATGCCATTGCTCGATCACAATCCATCGCTGAGCCATGCTGAGCTGGCCAATTTTGCTTTCTGGCTGAGCAAAATTGACTGGCTCAGCACAGCTCAGGGGCAGATTGTGGTCAGGTGATAGCATGGGGACAGGTTGCCGACTGTTTTGAGTGTGATAAAATTCACTTTCCCTCAGTCATGCACATTCACACACATCCCCAACCTGTTCCAGAATTTTTAACAAAAGTATGTACAATAAACTCCTTAGAGAGCTGGGTATGTTTAGCCTAGAGAAGAGAAGGTTAAGAAGTAATATAAGAACACTGTTTAAATATTTGAAAGGGTTTCATATTGAGGATGGAGCAAGCTTATTTTCTGCTGCTCCAGAGAATAGGATCCAGAGCAATGGATTCAAACTACAGGAAAAGAGGTTCTCCCTCAACATTATGAAGAAGTTCCTGATAGTAAGAGCTGTTTGACAGTGGAACACACTTCCTCACAATGTAATTGAGTTTCCTTCTTTGGAGGTTTTTAAACAAAGACTGGATGGCCATCTGTTGAAGGTGCTTTCATCATGGCAGGTGGCTGGACTGGATGGCCCTTATGTTTCAACTTTATGATTCTATGATTCTATCCTATAAAAAAAAAAAAAACTAGTGAAGTAACCAAAATAGCTTGAAGGAGCTTGTAGTATTTATGTCCCTGAATACATTTTTAATATGATCAGACTCTAAATTTTCAATGGCTACTGTCTCCAGAACAAGTATGTAAACAGTACTGGGGGTATTTTTCATGCTGAAAACAAAATTAAGTAAAATTTTATAGCAATGTATAACTCAAAACAAAATGCTGTTTTCTGTGAAGGAAACTTGTTGTCTGTGTAGAAAATACCTGTACAAAAAATGCTTTTCTCTAAAAAAAAAAAAAAAAAAGTATATCTTTCACACAAAATATGTGCTGAACTGTGAAAAGTTTCACTTGTCTATGATTATCCTCATCAGGATTTCCTGACATCCTTCCCCCACAACCATTTTACAAGAATCTTTGTATATTCTTTCTGTCATTATTAAATGAGTACTCTATTCATGATGAAGGAGGGACAGTACAAAGATCAGGGAAGGGCAGGGGGGCATATATGATTTGTCATTGTGCAAAGCTAGAGAAGATATGAGGGGGCAAGAGAGAGTAAGAAATTATGGTGTTCAGGACAAAATGAATTCTAACTCATATGAAGATTACCAGGAGTGCTTAAGAAAAATATCCCTTCCAATCTTCCTAGTCTGTTAATATGATAGCAAACAAAATTCTTGGATGAGAGCTTCTGTCAGCATTGCCTGTCTAGATGACATTTGCAGGTGGTACCACACATATAACCAGATCTGTTGCCCTCATTGTTAATTGTATTATAAAATCTCACAAAGCCAGTTTTAGAATCAGTCTGGCACAGCCTTTATAGATGAGCAGCTTACACTATATATGCAGGGCAGCTACATTCACAGGATTGCAGCTGTTGTATTGCTGTTTCATTTTATTCCTAACACAATTACCATACCACTGCCTTGAGGCCAATGGTGATGTGTTACTATTGCGAAGATGCTGTGGAACAAATAAGGGTGCAGCCCATGTGCTCTTTGAAACTGACTTAAATTCACACCATATAGGAGGCACAGTTTTCCACAGAAAGGCTTGTCATAAAAAATAATGTTGTTTTTTATTGCTGCACTGGCTTTCTTTCTTTTATTCCATACTGACTTTATCACTAGGTAAAAACATTAAGGAGAAGGATTATTTTCCAAATCATAATTCCTTTCCTCCCTGAAAAATTTGATTTATACTGATGACCATATGCTCCACAAAAGAAAGCAGTGAATGACTGGGGTAGCTGAACCAGGCTTATAAACTTTACTCCCACAGAAGAATGTTGTGAACAAGGGACACTTGGTAAATCATCATCTCCCTGTACTTGAAAGGCCATCCACATGAATGTAAATTACATATGTGTGTGAAGATTAAAGAAAAGATTGGTCAGATAATATTTATATGTAATTTTTGTATAGGAAACAACACCCAAGGTTATGCTGATTTTCCATGGAAGAAAATGAAGAATCACTATCATAAAACAGACAAGGCTGCATTATGGATAGACAAAGAACTGGGCACTCTATTTATCTTCAAGGAGCTTCCCATTTGATTTCCAGCATGGTTCTTATGATCAGTATATTAGATATTTTCTTTCATGAAAACAAAGACCCTCAAGCAAAAAGTTGTTTGCTCTAGCTATACCTGTCTTTTGTAGCTCACCAGCATGTGAAGCTAGAAGAGGCCAACAAGAATGCATAGCTGAAGTCCATAATATAAGTCTGCTGTTCCTTACGTAGAACACATGTTACAGTGTGAATTACTCATGTTCAGGATGCCAGCCTGTTATACCTTTTTCCAAGATACTTCATTTCAGGATGCTAGGTTCTACCCACCTGCTCATTCCCTCCAAACAGTTAGCATTCTGTGTTTAGACCTCATTGTAGTGATTTAGGAGTTCCCTCATTAGGGTTCCTCCCTATTTTTCCCCCTAAACTTTGGGGTTCTAGTTCTTATAACACTATCATTATCATTGATGGTGTTTCTTGCACACTTCAGTTAACTATCAATGTTAAGATTTTCCCCCTGTTCTCTTAATCTAGAGACTATCCTAGGCAGTGCTGAATTTATTTTAGGGGCTTTGCAGATGGGTGGCTGTGGGCCACCCTGAGAAATAGAGGATTGAGGTTGAAGCTGTCTCATGTCTCGACCCCAATCCACCTTTTGGGCAGCCCTGGAAGGAGTGCCAAAATGTCGTTCCTTCCACAGCCAGTGAAAAGGACACTGAAAGAGTTGTCACATAGCTCTTCCACATCTCTTCTGGTGCAGTACATGTTGAGGCTGCGCCAGGAGGATGTCATCAGTGTGCTCACCATGTGTAATGGCGTACACTCTGATGACATCCTTAGGAAGGGGTTGAGGTGGCCACTGTGTGGCTGCCCCTCCCCTTCCCTGTCTCCAAGACAGCACTTTGCACTGTCTGCATGCCCCTTAGTTGTTTATTTCATTTGTATGTGACCTTTCCCCAAGAAGGGATCCAAGGTGGTTCACAGAAATTTTTTTTAAAGTTACATTAATCTAAATAGCAGTATAAAATTACATTAAAATATACAAAAATTAAAAGCAATTTCATTTGTAGAGAAGTAAAATGGATAAAAAGAATGCAATTTTCCCTTCAGCTTTTGTTCAATTCAATTTGAGAAATGTAATAAAAGGTCAATATTTTTTCCACTCATCAAAATATTAAAAGCAGATTCTACATTAAAAGTAGGAAAATAACTTAGATATTGACCTGAATCCCAGTGATGATATAACCTGGTGTAGGTTCAGGTTGCTCCAAAATATGATTTTTTTGGACATTATGTAAGAAAGAATTCAAAATCTCCTTACACAATGGTCACCTGGAGTTTGGGGGAGGCATTTACCCAGGAAGCATTCAAATGCAGTCCTGAAGCTGAGAAAGAGAATAGCATGACTATCACAGATGTCCACCAAGTACAATATCAGATGGGATGTCAGCTGTTTTTTACCAGCTGTAGATATACAGCTTGGCACTATCTGGACATCCCCTGTCTTCCTCCAGCAACCAAATGGCTGTGGGAGTATACTCCAGCACCTGAAGTCTAGTTTTGTGAGGGATGGCAGGCATAGCTGTATGGAGAGTTCAGCTTTGCAAGGGCTATGTAGGCTGGCACTGTGTTACAGTTACCATATACCTGAGGGGCCACAAAATGAGATGTCAGTCCTGACTGAACACCACAAGCATGGTTGAGTATGCAAAAATTCAGTCTGAAAAAGACTTTATAGTTAAAGTTCCTTCCTTTCTAGTTATGAAGAAATTTGCAAATGTAGGGGTAATTTTTTGATAAGAACAAACTGAACTGAAATTCTCATCCATCTCTAGGCCAGAAACCAGTTGGTAATATATGCTTCATAAGATGAGAATATGTGAGTGGATGTGCATTTAATTTTGTTGTGCAAGAACATATTCAATGGACAACTTTGTTGTGCAAGGAGGTATGCAATGCCTCCACACCCACACCATGCAGTGCAGCTTCACATCACTGGTACATCTTCCTCAGTTATTTAATGGCTGGGAACATTGCAACACCTATTGAATGGGTGGAGGTGGAGTGGGGGCACCCAGATAGTGTTTTGATTCATGTCTGTTTCCAACTGTGTGGTCAATGGTAATCCAGAAGGCTATGACTGCTCTTTTCATCTGATAGCAGAACTGCAAGATCTTGCTGTCTGGACTCCTTCCAGTGGTTTGTATAGTGTGTGTACAGTTACTGAGAAGCTGCCTTACATTGGGACAGGATGTCAATGAGAGGGCTGGACAATAAGTGAAAAAGAATGGGATGTCCCTCAGCTGTTCTGTAGCAGCACATCTGCATGATGGGTGGGACACCAAGGGTAGGTGACTGTGGACCAGTTGGCTGGCTGGGTAACTTGCTCTGGGTTGTAATGGTGATTTGAGTCAAGTGGAAAAGGAGCTCCTTTGAGTCAAGTGGGAAAGGGGCATGAAGGGCAGAGATCTGAAAATAGATTCTTCTCCTGCTCTCCTCACTCCCTGTCTTCCTGAATTTTAGGAAGAGACTCCAGAGACCTCCTATCCAGGAGCCTAGTAGTGTGAGAGAAAGTTAGCAACCCTAGTCTATAGGATTTTCAATATAGACATGCGGGAAATCAGATCTGGGTTTAAACACTATGCATGTAACATTTATTGAGACATAATAAAAAAAACCATTTAAAGTATCAAGAGCTTTTACATACATACATACATGCATACTTACATACTCATGCACACGGTCCCTTCACTAGATGATTGATCAGTTTGCCCCCAAAGAGTTGGAATGACACCTTGTCACAGTTTGATGCCAACAAGGTGAGGCTAGAAAACTCTCTCTTTTTATACATTATTCATCTTTCTCTTGAAGTTTCCTTGATTTCCATAATTTCAAAACATACCAATGTCTTATCTGTTTATATTTTTAAAAAATCCTGTTATCTTATCCGTTTATTATCTTCTGTAGCTCAGGATACACCTTGTTTGTACAAATTCCTTCTTGTTTTGCAAATTCCTCCTGCTCCAGCCAAATCAGCATTTCTTTAATTTCTTGCTTTCAATGTCCAAGTCCATCCTTCAGCAATCCTTACTTTGGTTCAGGACCGTACTTTCAACCAGAACCCACTTGTTCATCATATACACCCCTCTTAATACTTAATTATCTTGTAACTGAGTATCACAAATATAAGGTTTATAATAAAAGGATAATAAAATTGTTATATAAAAATTAGATATAGTTAAAATTGTTGATTTTTTTATGATTGTGTTGTATTAGCAGAGATCTCGTGATGAAATGCCAGACATCCATCCATCAACCAATTCTGTCTGGAACTGAGTTGAGCTGACCTCATCACGATGGTATGCAGCTCCTTGTAGTTTCAAGCAGTTTACCATTAATCCAGTCCAGAACAGAGAGTTCTTCATTAGAAGATTTTTATTCATGATTACATTGTAGAGAGAAAACTATTTATATATCCATCATTCAGGTATGAAAAAAACTTGAACTCACACACAGAAGACAATGTAGTAATTTGTAAGAACAAAGGAGGCTCTTAGCCAAACTCCTCCCATGGGTGGATACGTTCATAGACAATATGCTGAATAGCTTCTAACCCAGCCTCTAACCCAGCCTCTTGAGTCATGTGTCATGCAATCCTGGTTCCCAGACAACAAAGATGAGCTCACTGTTTACATGTTATCTGTCTGTTCCCAGACACTGACCTTGTGTGAAATTGTTTACACATTTGCCACCTGCAGGCTCCAACTCTTTTCAGTAGAAATTTTCCCACATCTGTACATTTTCACTTTTGACTACATATCCCAATATTCCTTACAAAAATAATATATATATATATATAATATATGTCAAAAGCAGCAAAATAATATATATATAAATCCTAATCAATCCACCAAACAAAGAACTATAATTCATTTCATCATCTCAAAATTTTGGCATTTCAATTTTTATTTCTTTAAAGTCTCTCTCTAAATTTGATGTTGTTGCTATTCAGGAAACTTGGTTAACCGTAGAGGATGAACCTTTAAAACTCC
>JAIPUX010001880.1:79637051-79649412 GCA_020142125.1 Phrynosoma platyrhinos
ATAGGCCAGTCTCTTTGCTACCTTTTTTGAACAAGGTGATCGAGAGGGCTGCTGCTATTCAGCTCCAAGATGTCTTGTAGGGATCCGATTATCTGGATCCATTTCAAACTGGCTTTAGGACAGGATATGGAGTGGAGACTGCCTTGATGCCTTAGTTGATTACCTTCGTCTGGGCATCAACAGGGGTAGTGTGACCTTGTTGGTGTTACTGGACCTCTCAGCAGCCTTTGATACAATAGATCATGACATCCTCTTGGAATACCTGAGAGAATTAGGAATTGGAGGCATAATATTACAATGGTTATGTTCCTTTCTAACAGGCATATTCTAGAGGATGATACTCGGGGATAGTTGCTCAGCAAAAAAGTAGCTTAATTGTGGCATCCCTTGGGGCACCATCCTGTCCCTGATGCTATTCAATATATATATGAAGCCCATTGGGAGATATCATCCAGAGACATGGGGAGGGGTGTTATCAGTATGCTGATGACACTCAGATATATTTCTCCATGTCTAAGTCTACAGTTTTTACTGCAGATGGTGTCTCCCCTCTCAATGAATGTCTTAAAGCGGTAATGGACTGGATGAGGAAAAACAGATTGAAACTGAATCCAGACAAAACGGAGGTACTAATGGTAACGATCCCGAACCCAGGCATTGGGACACAATCTCCAGTTCTAGATGAGGTCACACGCTCCTCAAAGGACTATGTGACCTCATCTAGAGTGCTCCTAGATCTGTCACTTCTGTAGACAAATCAGGTGAATGTGGTGGTCAGGAGTGCCTACTATCAGCTTCGGCTGCTACACCAATTGCACCCTTTCCTGGAGGTTAGAAAACATTGGAACATGCCCTAGTAATGTCTCATCTCGATTTCTGCAATGCACTCTACATGGGGCTACCATTGTGCCTAGTTTGGAAACTTCAACTGGTACATAATATGGCAGCCAGGTTGGTCTCAAGTAAAACCAGAAGAGACCATATGACACCTATCCTAAGATTGCTTCACTGGCTGCCTATTAGTTTTTGGGTGCAACACAAGGTGTTGGTTATTACCTTTAAAGCCCTAAACGGCTTTGGTCCAACCTATCTTCAGGACCGACTCCTTCCTTATAATCCACTCCATGCACTAAAGTTCTCTAGGAAGAATTTATTGCAACCTAGATTATCTGCAACTGCCCAGAAGACCTTTTCAGCTATTGCTCCCAGAGTTTGGAACAACCTGCCAGATGAAATCCATCATTTGACCACCTTAAATAGCTTTTAAAAAGTTGTTAAGATCTTCTGGCAGGCCTTTCCTGAGTAAGTAACCAGCCACCGAAAATAGTTAAGCCTGTCCCTGATGTTCACTATAGCCATTTTAAATTATTTGTTATTCATAATTTTTAAGTATGTTTTTATATTTTATCTGTTTAATTGTATTTCAAGGGGGGTGGACTATTGGGAGAAGACATTGTTTGTTTTATCTTGTGAGCCACCTCAATTGTTTTTACAGAGAGGAAGGATATATTATTATTATTATTATTATTATTATTATTATTATTATTATTATTATTATTATTATTATCCCATATTAAGTTTCAGTTTGTGCAGCGTGGGGATGTGGATATGATACGTGGAAAAGTGAGGGCCACCATGTGCATGCTGGATCCTTCCACTTCCTGGCTTCTGAAATTAGCTAGAGGGGGACTGGCTGAGTGTGTAAAGTGAGTGGTGAATGCTTCACTGCAGCAAGGTAAATTTCCATCCTGCCTAAAAGAGGCTATGATGAGGCTGTTACTTGGGTCCACAATTATTAGCCAGTCTAACATTCTTGGACAAGGTTCTGGAGTGAGTGGTGGCCTCCCAGCTTCAGGGGTTTCTAGATGAAACAGATTATCTAGATCCATTTCAATTTGGCTTCAGACCTGGCTATGCCACAGAGACAGCTTTGTGCTCTCCACCAAAAGTGTAATGAAGACTTTGAACCTGGGGAATTACTAAAGTCCAAGTCTTCTATGGGATTTTTTATCCTATGTTTATGGAGGTGGCTAGAGAATAGACTGATAGAGACAAGGCTTTCCAAAGAACTGTAATTTATTTGGGGGTTCAAGCATACAGAGACACCCTAACATACATGCATACACACAAGAACTCAGGAGTAAAGTAGTTAACTTGGATAGGAAACACAAGGCTTTCTAATGGTGATGATTACCTGAAGGAGGCTGCTCCAATGATGAATGCAGATGGATAGACTCAATAGTTATGAAAGGAAAGGACAATGGACAGGGCTCTAGTCAGAAATCATTGTGGTGCAGTGTCACCATGAAATCTATCCAGACCCCCGATGTGCCTGAGATTTTGGGGAGCACTTATATCCTTAAACCTAGCCTGAGGTGAAGAGTTGCTATTGTATATCAAAAGATTCCAATTGATGTGCTTTGAAGAAGACAATTTCCAAAGAGAGGAGATGGGATGTTAATGTTATCTCATCTTCAGCTGGACACATCCTGGCTGGCACTCGTAAATCCTCTAAGGGTGAATGTCCTGCTTTGCAGCTCCTAAGACTGGCCTTTTTGACCTGCAAATTGTAAATACAGATGTGAGCTTTTGGGGGTGCCTATGTGATGTGCATGCTTTGAGTTCATAGCAGTAAAGGCTCCTCCCAGCCCAGGACTATGGAAGGCATCCAAAGGGGATCTTTATATCAAATCAACCATCATACGAGTTGCCTTGGTGGATGACCCAGGGTGTGTGTGTATCTGTTGGTTCTGCTAGGTTTCTCAATGACTTTTGATACCATTGATCATGGCATCATTCTGGGCTGCCTTTCTGGAATGGGACTTGGGGGCACTGTTATCCAGTGGTCCTGGTCTTTCTTGGAGGGGCAAATTCACAAGGTGGTGTTGGGGGACTACAGTTTGACTCCTTGGCCATTGGCCTGTGGGGTCCCTCAGGGTTCTTTTCTGCCCCCCATGTTATTCAACATCTACATGAAACTGCTGGGAGAGTTCATCTGGAGTTTTGGGATGTGGTGTGACCAGCATGCAGATGACACCCAACTCTCCTTCCCATCTGACTCCAAGGAAGCTGTCTCTGTGCTGAACCAGTGTCTGCTCTCAGTAATGGACTGGATGAGGGTAAAGAAATTGAAGCTTAATCCAGACAAGACAGAGGTGCTCCTGGTCAGTCATAAGATATGCTTTGCCTGTGCTGGATGGGGTTCCACTCCCCTGACATCTCAGGCTCATAGCCTGGGTGTCCTCCTGAACTCAGCTTTGAGCCTTGATGCCCAAATTTCAACAGGGGTCATGAGTGTATTTGCACAGTGAAAACTTGTGCGCCAGCTGCACCCATTCCTTGAGATACCAGATCTAGATGTGGTGGCACATCCTTTACATCCCGTTTGGACTACTGCAATGAACTCTATGTGAGGCTGCCTTTTGAAACTGTTCGGAAACTTCAGCAGGTTCAAACTGCTGCAGCCAGAATGCTGACTAGAACCATTTACAGGGAGCATATAAGTCCTGTGTAGAAACCATATTGCTGGTTTCCAAGCACAATTCAAAGTGCTCGTCATGACTTATAAAACCCTACACAGCTTGGGTTCAGACTATTTGAGAGACTGTTTCTCCCCATACAAACCAGTCAGAGCCCTAAGATCCTCAGGAAAAAAGCTTTATCTCAGTCCCACCACGATCACAGGCTCACCTGGTGAGGACACAAGAAAGAGCCTTCTTGGTCGCTGCTCCCACACTGTAGAACTCTCTTCCATGGGAAACCAGGCTGGTCCCCTCCCTGTTGGTGTTTCACCAGCAGGTAAAAACATTCATGTGCAAGCAAGCTTGTTAAAAAGCTTTTAAAAATGCATGTAAGCCTGGCTTGTTTGGGGGGGGGGGGGTTGTTATTTTAGATTATGTTTTTAAACTTTGGTATGTTTTACATTTTAACTTTGTAGTGTTTTAATTGGGTTATTTTAATTATTTTTAAAATGTTGTATTAATGTGTTTTATATTGTGAGCTGTCTTGAGTCCCTTTTTGGGAGAATAAAATAAACAAATAAATGAAATGAAATGAAATTCTCACTCATCCCTAAACCTAAGTTGATTCACCACCATCCACTCCCACAAGAATATACATTTTGTGCCTACTAAAAGATTTTCAGAGCTCTGAGAAGGCCTGTTATGGATCTTTTTTAGTGATTCATGTATTAATAATATTTCTGATAAATGAAAAGGACATAGTGAGTCAAGATCTGGAAAAAACCCACTTTAATATGTTCATTTTTTTAAAAAAAAAAATGCCAAAGGAAGTAAACTTATCAACAATAGTGATACACCTTAGTCTCTCTTTACCTGAAAATTTGATTGTGAAAAATCTGAGGATCATGTTATGAGGTGCTATGCATGCTATAGCTGTCACATGGAACACCTCCTATGTATAGGTAAGATTTTTCCATTAGCTGTCATACAATATGTGCTAAATGTGTAAATGTCCCTAGAATGCACAGTGTCTGCTCTTCTGTTTCTATGAACCCAAACTATTAGATTTATCACAAATGTACATTGTGAAACAGCTCTGAAAAACATGGTGGAGCTGTTGTTGGTTTTGTTTGTCTGACATTGTCCAAAAAATCATTAATTTAGTTTTCTTCATTTAAGTCTCCCCCCTTCAAAACATTTGTAAATTCAAATTGAATGGATTTCATAATGCATTTTCATTCTGCTTTTAATTCTGTTCTGAAATTTGCATAGTTTTATGTTTTTATTATACCGATTTTTTATTTCATTTTATTTTTTGTAATGAACAGACTAAACATGCATTTCTTTAGTGATACAACAAATTTTGGCTGGTAAAATGCCAAAAATAATAATAATCTGTAAATGCATCATCAGTAGCTACCAAAACTCCAACTGAACATGTCTAATCTCTTTACACAATTTTTCATGTGGTAAGATCAGGTTTCCATATGGGCTTCAAATTGTTTAAAGAATTTTGATTCTTTCTTTTAGAATTGGAATAGAGGACATTGTTGAACTCTTGGGTGTCCTACAGATGACAGTAATCAAAGAGAAATATATAACACCTTACTTCCAATAAAAGAAAATAGTATATAACTGGCCTTAGTGAATGCAGCCCTACTTCAGACGTTTATGTTTCTGACAGGAAAATCTGAAGGTAAGTAGCTACAATCACATTTGGTGAATAATAATAACCTAATCTAGAACACTGCAGCCCTCCCAGTGATGAGTGTTCTCTTTGTGGTGCAGAGCAGGGAGGACTGGACAAGCATTTGGCTATTTCTTCATATCCTCAAACATTTCAGAGGAAAACTGGGATGTGTGGCTTGGCAACATCACAGTGTGGTCAAGACAACAAAAGTTATTAATGGGGAAGAACATACCATCTAGGAGAGGCTGGAGCACTTTGCTTTTGGTGTTCCTACCAGGAAGCCTCTCTTCTCTCCCCTTTTCTACTTTGAACTCAGTTTGTAGCAACTGAAGTGAGCTGAGGACAAAGCAGAAAAGTGGGAAGAGGAAAGAGAAACCAAGGGTCATTGCAGATTGGCCCAAAGGACTGGCCTGGGGGTAGAGTTGGGGAAAAGCAGCCACATGCTGGCTGCCCCAACCCCACTCTAACACCATCCTGATGCTACGCACCCATACACATTGCGTATGCTGTCAGGACACCCTTCTGGTGCAGGGTGCAGACACGCTGTGGCAAAAGGTCACAGAAGAGCTGTGGCACTGTCCTTAGGGCAACCTTTTGCTGCTCTTTTAGGGGCAGCAAAAGGAAAGATTGGGGCCACAGTATGGAGTTGCCATGGTCCTAATCCACCACTCCCAAGTGGACCATCTGCATCAGCCCTAAGACATTTTTAAAACAGCTGACAAAGTGGAATAACACAGGATTAATGGGGTGTCTTTATGCCAAATTGGGACAATTGGAAGGTATGCTTCCCCATAGCCAGACATTTAAAATGATTATATCATTTTCTGAGATCTTCCAGAGGTCTCACTGGGTAGTGTAATCATTCTGCATACAGGAATTCTACAGGAACATAGCCAGACATTTATTAAACATCTCACCAGGCACAGAATGGCTGAGAGGACTTCAATAGCTAAATGGTGACTAGAGGAGAGGAGGTAGTTTTGGCCATTGCAGAGGTGGAAAAGAATACCAACATCCTCAAGGACTAGAAAATACACAGGTGTAAGTTGGATTTAACACCTGTGTATGCCACTAACAGGATGCTAGCTACAGACCTGATCCATTTTATATATACAGAACAAATTGAGGTTCCTTTGAAAGTATATGCCTTAATGCAAATGGAGATGTAGTGAATGAATAGCATGTGAAAATGAAGATTAGATCCCAATATCCACCATCATACTTACATTCCAGACATCTGTATAGGGTAGATGCCAGTTATAGTTAAAAAACAATACAAAAGCAAAACAAAACAAAAACAAACCCCTGAATTTATGCATGTAAAAATGGTAGATACTGCTCTATTTCTTGTACATAACAATAAATCCACTATATGCTGTGATGCAAAACATGACTGAAAGAGCTAGTTGTTCTTTTATTCTTCACTAATTTATCATTAATTAATTTATTTATGTTAAGCAAAATTAAAGAAACAGAAACACAAGCTTTCTGAAACTATCAATCACATGTTTCTTCTTCTAATAAATCCTTGCTCTAAAAACACATACCTCTTTGCTCTGATCTATACATGTGAAGCATGAAAAGAAAGACCAGCTTTTTAATTGGAAGATGTTTTTTCAGTGTTGCCCAAAGGTCAGAACTATCAATTAAGAGACATATTTGTAAAGAAGAAAACTTGCCAGCATTGCAATATGTTCTGAAATGTCTAATTTGTTCACTGTAATAAGGCCATGCCCATCTATTGATTAATCAATTGCTATTGTCTGATTGATGATTATATCAGAAGAAGTGTCTTAATTTGATGGCATATCATACATATCACAGAAATGTTTATCTCTGGAAATATAATAAATGTTTAACTGTTGTTAGTGTGAAATAAAAGGTCTCATTGGTACAGAACAATATCATTAACAGGACTGAGTCAACAAATGTTGTATATTTATCATCAATCTTGCCAGTTGTTTTTTCCTCCCTTAGTTTTTCCAGTGCTCAAAGCTTTCATGCAACTGTGGCATCTGAACTACAGTAGTATCTTCTTGGAAATTTGAGACAAAAGACTCACTTTTCATGAAAATAAATAGAGGAATAGACACATACCCACATACTGTCCCAGTGTGGCAGGGATGGTCCTCATTAATCCTCTGCTGTCCCACTTTCTCAGCTGCTTTTAAAACATCTTGATTTCTCTGTCTTCCTCCTACTTTGTTCTTTCATTCTCAGCTTACTGAATTACTGTCATGGCCAGCCATGCTGAGGACTCAGAGGACTCAGAGGAGTCTGAGCCAGGCTCTACTTTTACTCTGTCAGCTCTAGCAGAGCTGGCTGAGTCAGAACCTAGCTCTGCTATGCCAACTGCAGCAGAGCCTATGACTCAGCAGCCTAGCCTTCTCCCAGCAGAGGTTCCAGCCTGGGAGACATAGAAGAGCAGAATGAAGAGATACCTACCTTAAGCTAGAGAAGGACAGAAAGTGTGTGCCTCCAGCTATCCTGGAGATTATATGAGAAATGCTCAGCAATCACCAACAGCTGTGATTAGGAGCTGGGCCAATATAAACAGCTGTGAGATGCCAAGCTTCTTTGCCAGAGTCTATCTGCATTCCCTGGTGAAAGCATCTGACTCTTACTCTCTTGTTGCCTGAAACCTTGCCTCCTAGACCTAGGATTGACTTAGAACTCCTGATCTTGGACTAGGCTCACTGATCTACTCTCTGGAACTCTTGATCCTGAACTGGACTCGCTGACTTGCTCTCTGGACTTCTGGACACTTGATTTGTTCCCTGGTTTTGCTTAGTTGAACATTGGATTGTTACTGTACTTTTGGAATTGCCTTTGCAACGTCTTGCATTAGAGTGGATCATTCTTATCAGCTACTCCGTTGCTGCTTTCTCGGACAATTACAGCAAACAGAGTTCAAAATGCAAAACTAGCCTGAACTCAGTTAATTCAACAAGAGGGAGAAGAGGGGGGAAGTGTTGAACTTCTCAGTAGGATCATAAGGGTTTTTTCCCCTCACTTTCCTAAACTCAGTAAATAAATTCCATGGTTCTCTGCTTAAAATAGTAGTTTTCTGTGTTCTTCCTCATTAATAACTTTTGCTTTCTTTTTACCTGTCCATATCCATTGTGATGTGGCTCAGCCACATGTGCCCCAGTTTTCATCTGCTAAATTCTGGAGAATATATGTTGTTATTGTTAACTGCCTTTGAGTTGATCTCGACTCATTGAGGCCCTATAGATGAGACATCTCCAAGACCCTCTGTCCTCCACTGCTCTGCTTGATTCCTGCAACCCCTTAATACCTATGACCTCCTTAATAGATTCCATCCATCTAGCACAGGGGTAGGCAACCTTTCCCCTTTAAGGGCAGAGGGACTTCAGCTCCCAGAATCCCAGGAGCTATTGGCCAACATGGGACTATTGGCCAACATGGCTGAGGCTTCTGGGAGCTGAAGTCCTTCAGCCCTTAAAGGGGAAAGGTTGCCTACCCCTGATCTAGCATGTGGCCTTCCTCTCTTCCTACTTTCCTCCACCTTTCCCAGCATTATTGTTTTTTATCCCCTCATGATCTGTCCAAAGTACAACAGTCTCAGTTTGGTCATCTTGGCTTCCAGGGAGTTTTCCAGCTTCATCTATTCTAGGACCCACTTGTTTGTCCTTTTGGCTGTCCATGGGATCCTCAGTACTCTTCTCCAGCACCACATCTCCAATGAATTGATATTCTTCCTATCATCTTTCTTCTGTCCAGCTCTCACATCCATACATGTAATAGGGAATACAACAGCTTGTATAATTCTAACTTTTGTGCTGAGTTGTATATATACAGTGTCATAAAACCTAATCCCATCACCAAGTACTCTTAGAATGGAAACAGTTGAATTACTGAAGCTCCCTAAGAGATTATCATCTAACTGTTGATAATAGTTAAGGTTTACATGGAAGAGGAGATCTTGTACATTGAGAGGCCTCTGTTTCCAAATTGAGAGGTTATAGGCCTGCTCTACTGCTCACACTTGTCAAGTTTCTTTCTTGAATTATTAGCAGCCCAAGAAGACCCTCCCCATTCCAACCCACCAAGGTGAGCTGCTGCAGGAGGCATCTAGGAGACACCAGTGCTGAAATCTCTCCACTGGCTGCCAATTAGTTTCTGGGCACAGTACAAGGTGTTGGTTTTGATCTTAAAAACCCTACATGGCTTGGGTCCAACTTATCTCTGGGACCGCCTCTTCCCATATGATCCCCCCCATGCACTTTGATCTTCTGGGAGGAAACTGCTACAGCCTATTAAAACTAGGCTGTCACAAACCTCCCAGAGATCCTTTTCTGTCACCGTTCCAAGATTATGGAATGGCCTGCTGGACGAGATCCATCTTATTACCACTCTTGACTGGTTTAAAAAAGCAGTAAAGACAGATCTCTTCTGATAGGCCTTCCCAGAATAACTCTCCTGCCCCTAACATAATTTGGATGGTTACTGCTCCCTGACATCATTGTTTGTTCTAATGTTTTAATTATTGTTGTTGATTTATCTTGTTATTTTAATTAGTCTGCTAGTTTAATTCAATTAATTCGATCGGTGGGTGGGTTAGGGATGGGGGGATGGAATTGTTTTAACTGCTGTCTTGTTTTAACTTTGTACGCCACCTTGATTGCCTCTCAGAGGGGAGGGTTAAAAATTATTATTATTATTATTATTATTATTATTATTATTATTATTATTATTATTAGAAACCTACTGGAGTTCACCTTTGCATAGTAGAATTTAACCATGTTTATATCCAAGCAGATTTCCTATAGATAGATGTAATTTCACCCACAGGTTCTGATAAACCACAGGTCATTTCTAATCTGCCCTTTGCTTTTGGCTCCAGTTTGGAAAAGGGGAATGACTATACCAAAAGAGCTTGGCTTGTATATCCTCAGGAACTGGCAAGCTGATATACAAATGGTTGCAGGGGACCACTCAAACCCTGGCATTATAAACAATCATGGGGTCAATTTAAATAAAGAATGGAACTATTTGTAACATTGTTTTCTGGCTAAAACATCTTAAATTCCTCCTGTTGGCTTGAAATTTGGATGTTTTCCCATGAAAAATGTATCAGTTGCATGTAATAAATTAATGTGATGGAAAATACTAGGCCAAATTGTTCACCTTTGTAGGCTAATTTTCTTCATTCAGGGAGCTTGTAGGGGTTTGTTTTGTTATTTGTTGCGGTGGGGAAAAACATCCAGATCTTTAAGTCTGCCACTGGATCCCTGAAGGAGCATACTTTCAAAAAGGTTTTTCCCATTTGATTCTCTCCCAAAGCTAAACCAGATGTAACAACTAACATGCATTTTTTTTTTAAAAAAAACCTTTGCATCATTTATTTTTTAATACACACAAACACACAAATAAATAGCCCATCCACAAGGTCTACCAGTCCATTGTGGTGTGAAGATGCCTCTAAGCTTTCACATCTCTGGTAGGTTTACCACATTGATAAGACTTGGTAAGATTGATAAGACATTGATAAGCAAGGAAAAAGACACCCCTCAATGAGTTGGGAGGGGTTTCTTGTTGTGCTGGCCAAATAAGGACATGAGATGTCTGGTTGGTCAAAGCACGCAGGGGAATTAGAACGCCTGCACGCTTTGTCCAATCAGATTGTTTGGTTGCTACTCCAAGTCTCGCAGTACTACTGGTCTCAAGAGACTTGGGACAAGAGTTTGTTCTTCATAGTTCTGTGCTGCCACATGGAGGCAGCCATTTTTGAGTTTGAACTGAGCGAGTAACATCACTCAGCTCTTTGTTTTGGCTTCGCTTGTGCCTAGCGCTTACTAGTGGCTTTCGGCTGCATTGTGGTTTTTTATGGATTTCTCTTTCTTTTACAAGCGGGAGTGTTCAGGTATTTTCCATGAGCATCCCAGTGGACCGAGTGGGGCCTTCGGGCTGATCCTTTGGGCCTGCTAGGGCCTCTGCATCTCCAATTCTCAGGGGTTGTATACCCGAGGAGGGCTCTGTGGCAGGCATCCTCACCGGGTGTGTGGACCCAGTACTGGATACAGTCCCAGCACCGCCCCAGTGACCCCAATCTGGTAAGGTTGGGACACCATCACTGGTTAGGAGGGTTGTTGCACTTCTCCTCAGCGGTGAGTGTGTTGGAAGATGGGTGTCTTCGGTTTAGGGCTCTGCATAGGACCCTTGGTGGACACCTTTCCCCCTGGTTGGTTGCCAGTGACGCTTCTTGGCTATTTGCATCTCGTGAGAGACTTGGGAAAAGGTGGCCTTTTGGCCTGGTGATAGTCATCCAAGGTTGGGTGATTTTGCTTTGGCCGGTGTTCCGTTCACTGAAGAAGGATGCCATGCAGTAAGGCCCAATCTAAAAGGCATGTAGCTGTGGCTGCTCCCAGTTCTGGTCAATTTGCTTCGAAAAGGCTTTCCCAGTCTTTCCCAGATGATCCTCAAGCCTGAACTGTTTTGCCCAGTTGTGCCAAGTTGGTCAGAGTGTGGCTACAGAACAGCCCAACCCTGTGGTTGTGGTGGCACCCATGCAGGCACCTGCAATTTCACAGGTCCCTGACACTAGGGCACAGGATGGTCAGCCAATGGCTGTAGTTAGCAACATCTCTGTGGTGTCTCTTTCAAGTGCTCCTTTGTTACCCGGAGTGGTTGGGCAAGTTGAATCTGCCCCTTACACTGGAATGTCCACACCCCTTGGTTCACACCTTCCTCTTTCTACTAAAGAAAGGATTTGGAAGGCAGAATACATTGACTTATTTACTCTTATCTTTAGGGATCCAGAGCTGAGGATCATGGTAAAAGATGGGATTGTTTTCAGTCTTCCCAAAGAGTTTCAAGCCCTCCAATGCCCTAAGCTGCAGCGCAATTTTGTGAATTCGATTATGGGTTTCACTATTTACAGAGGTGTTATAGAGGAAAGAGAACCACTGCGATCTCCTGACTTTTCTAAATAACAGGAGATCATGATAAAAGTGTACACTAATTGCCACATAACTCTAGAGGTGCAGCCTGGCTACAATATGATGAGCAGTTTAGAATGAGAGCTGCACAGGATCGCTCTTTGTCCTGGAGACATGTTCAGTCTGAGTTGTGGGCTGATGTAATGGTGGGGGCCTCCCCTTCAAGCAGGTGTGACAATGCGTATGTCCCAATGGTTACGATGCCGAGAGGGCCAAATGCGAGGCCTGCCATGGGAGAGAGAAGGCAA
>JAIPUX010001880.1:79649512-79676396 GCA_020142125.1 Phrynosoma platyrhinos
ACACCTGTGGGGGTGGTCACCCCGGAGCTTCCTGCAATAGAGGCAAGCGACAAGGAGTTGCTACTGCCCCCCTGGCCAGCTTCGCCTGGAGGAAAAGGCCCCGTCACCAATTAAGTTAGACACCATGGTGTCATGGCTAAAGATTTATCCTAATAAAGCGGCTGTTTCTTATTTATTTCATGGTTTTTCCTTAGGTTTTCGTATCCCTTATACAGGTTCTAGAGTTCATTGTTTTGTGCCCAATGTTCATTCCGTAAGGGAACTAATGAATATTGTGGGGGATAAATTGGCAAAAGAAATAGTTGCAGGAAGGAATTTTTGGCTGCATGATCAGTTGCCTATTCCCACCCTCCGTCTATCCCCTTTGGGTGTGGTG
This sequence comes from Phrynosoma platyrhinos, assembly GCA_020142125.1. Taxonomy (NCBI): domain Eukaryota; kingdom Metazoa; phylum Chordata; class Lepidosauria; order Squamata; family Phrynosomatidae; genus Phrynosoma; species Phrynosoma platyrhinos. The sequence continues at coordinate 79,649,889 of JAIPUX010001880.1, forward strand.
CCTAAAAAAGTTCCTGGGGAATTCAGGTTGATACATAATTTATCATATCCCAAGGGCGACTCTGTGAATGATGCTATAGATCCCAGGCTTGCCTCTGTTAAGTATGTATCATTCGACTCAGCAGTTAAGATGATTAGGAATTTAGGCAAGGGAGCCCTCTTAGCAAAATGTGATATTAAGTCTGCCTTTAGGCTCCTTCCTGTTCACCCAGATGATTTTGACTTACTGGGTTTTCAATTTGAAGGAAAGTACTTCTTTGATAAAGCCATATCAATGGGATGCTCAATTTCTTGTTCTGCTTTTGAGACATTCAGTACTTTTCTTCTTTGGTGTGCAGTTAAGCAGAGTGGCAATAGAGCCATAACACATTATTTAGATGATTTTTTTTTTTTATCACTGGGAATCCCAATTCATTCCAATGTAGGGATTCTTTAGCCCAATTTCAGGAATTAATGTATGAGTTGGGTGTGCCCTTAGCGGAGGAAAAGACTGAGGGGCCAGATACTCAACTTACCTTTTTGGGTATCGAGATTGATACCATAGATGGGATTTCATGCTTACCAAATGATAAATTGGTGGCTATGAGACAGCAGGTTAGTGCTATGTTAGGGAAACAAAAAGCTACACTTCTTGAATTTCAATCCCTTACAGAATTCCTGAATTTCACCTGTAGGGTTGTAGTGCCAGGACATGCATTTTGTGCTAGATTATACAGGGCTACTGCAGGTATCGTGGCACCACACCATCACATCAGAATCACAAGGGGCATTAGTGAGGATTTGAAGGTTTTGGACACATTCTTGGATCAATTTAATGGCACATTGTTTTGGAGATCTGAAATGCTGCTGAGGGCAAATTTTCAGGTGCATTCTGATGCTGCTGGTGCTCATGGTTTTGGGGTTTATTGGAATGGCCAGTGGGCTGCAGAGGCGTGGCCTTCTGCATGGGTTGAAAGTGGTCTAACCAGAGACTTAACGTTTCTTGAGCTTTTTCCCATAGTAGTGGCTCTCCACTTTTGGGCAAGCCAGTTTGCTAACAGGACCATCTGGCTTTGGTGTGTTAACCAGCCAGTCATGCATGTGGTGAATTCTCAGTCCTCTAAGTCTCCTAGAGTTATGGGTTTACTAAGAGTGATGGTCATGCAATGCTTAATTTATAATGTGTTATTCAAAGCTCAACATGTTCCTAGTATGCTTAACTCTTTGGCGGATGCCCTTTCTCATTTTTAGCTCTCCAGGTTCCAGCAGCTGGCTCCCGAGGTGTCAATACGCCTATTGGAGGTATCGGCTTTGCAATGGAGCCTTGGAGATTAGAAATTCACAGGGTAATCTTGAATTCCATCGCCCCATCTACACACAAGTCCTATCAAACCACTTTAAATTCTTTTAATCAATTTTTATTGGAAATTGGGTTGGATCTAAGTTGGCTAATCAGGGTTGACCTGATCCTACATTTTATAGTTTATCTTAGACAGGCAGGCCTTTCGCCTGTTACTATTAGGGGCAGGTTGGCAACCCTGGCATTTCACTTCAGGGCAAGGGGTTATTTTGATCCTACGCCAGACTTTAGGGTCAAAAGAGCTGTAGAAGTTTGGTCTAGGGAATCCCCAGTAACAAAGGACCTGAGATGGCCAATAACAGGCCCAGTCCTGGCTAAATTATGGAAACAATTAACTGATACATGTAACTCATCTGGGGAAGAGGCTTTATTTAAGGCGTTATTCGCTTTAGCCTTCTTCACTGCATTAAGAATTAGTGAGATTGTGCCAGGATCACGTAATGATCAATCTGGCAGGGCTCTTTTGTTTTCTGACATATTATTAATGGATCAAGGGATTCAGATTTTTGTTAGGCATTCCAAGACTGATCAGATAGCAAAGGGTCAGTCTATTTTCCTAGCAAAAGCACCTTTTGGGCAGATTTGCCCGGTAATAGCAATGGTCAACTCTTTGAAGATTAGGCCCAATGTGGCAGACTATCTTTTCATTCATCTGTCTGGTATGCCCTTAACTCAATTTCAATTTAGGGCAGTGTTGAAGGAGACACTAAGGCGGGTTAATTTGCCCCAGGCCTGTTTTTCTCCACACTCCTTCTGTATTGGGGCAGCAACAGCTGCGGCCACTCGTGGTTTGAGTGAAGCTGATATTTGCAGAATAGTCCAGTGGCGTTCCCAAGCATTTAAGTCATATGTTAGCATCAGAGAATGTGACCTCTGATCAGCCATGGTAATTTGTTTTGTTTCTTTTCAGCTGGTTTTTACCATGGTTCAATTTGGATTGTGGGCTGTAGTTTGGTCTTCTGGGCAGAATGCCACCTTATGGAGCACCAATGCGATTCCACTCTGGGACTTTCCCACATTGGACCCACCGTGTGGTTTGGACAAAGGGGCATGATGTGGGGAGCGCTCCTTTCATAGATCTTACAATCGGTATGATCGTGTCCACAACCCTGGGTTTTGGTGATACACCTGGGGGAAAATGATTTAGTTAAGACTCTGTGTTTACAGCTGACAAAGCAGATTGTGAGGGATCTGCAAGAAATTCAAAAGATATTGTCAGGTGTAATACTTTGGACTTAGCTATTGCCACGGCGTAGCTGGCCTGGAGCCCAAAAAGATGCAGTGATCAACAATGCTCGTCACTGGTTGAATCGCTATGTTGCTAAGCAGCTACCTAAAATTGGCATTTTCATGGTGGAACATAGAATCAAATTTGATCGGCTGCAGCTGTATAGGGGGGATGGGGTACACCTCTCTCCAGAAGGCTCGCAGATGTATGTTACAGCACTCTCAGACCAAATTCTGAAAGCTGTCTGTGGGGGGGGGGGGGGGGGGGGAGAGGAGATGCTTAGCTAGGCTGGCCCCCTTTTGTGGCAGGTAATGACCCCCACCCCACAGGAAAATTAATTGACTATTTAAATTAATTGGGGTAAAATTGGCATAGGACAAATTAAGAGGAAATGATGTATGCAGTTAAATGCATGATGTTATTAATTTGTATGACGTCATATGATGTAATATGACATCACTTCCAGAGGGGAGGGGTTTGTAAATTTGTTGATATTAATGTTTACTTATTTTGTCATGTGCAGTGAAGGGACACCCATTTGGGGGGTTACACCTTCACTTACACATGTGACAATTTTTTTTAATGTATATTGCCTTGTAAATAGACCCTGTACAGCTAAATAAATGTTGTGGCCTGTTTAAACCCAAAAAGAGGCATCTCGTGTCCTTTGTGCCAGTGCAACAGATGTGTATATAGGTCTGCATGGGATTCTGACCAACACAGAGACAAAGGGTTAAAACATTTCACATCTTCAGTTAAGTACACCACTGCAAATATCATCTGTAGTTTGGTTCTTAGAGCCACTATTATAGAGGTAGAAGTAAAGCATCTGGTGCCATCTGCTTCAAAAACGGACAGATTTCAGGCTTGTGAAACATACTTTTTTCCAAAAACAGAATGCTTAAAATCCACTGAATCCAGAGCTCAAGTGAAAATAATGCCCTCCCCCCCCCCCAAAAAAAAAATAGGAAGGAAGGATCAGGATGCTGCTGAGCAAATAATTAACCCAAGAATAAAACATATTGTAGTAGACATTTACCAGAACGAAAGTTCTTAAATCTTTTCACAACTAAATCCACTTCTGATTTACATGAACACATTCTTTCTTAGTTCTTCCCATCATTTATTTAGATATCTAGAGATCAGAAAGCCTTTTCAATTCATTACAAATAACCCAGAGATGGTAGTATAGGTCAGTGTTGGGAAACCTATGGCACATGTGCCAGAGGGGGCACTCTGAACCTTCTCTGTGGGCACACACACCATCACTTTTATATAGTGTGAAACTTGAATAAAAATATCTGAGGGAGAAATTTTCTTGACTTGAAAACAGATAGGCACAAGGAAGGCAAACTTAAAAACAGTCAGAGGAGAACTGCTCACCAAACTGCCAATCCTGCCACTGGAAGACAGAAGTTCCACCCCCTGGCACTGGGTGACACAAAGGTGTGGGAACACCACTTTGTTTGGGCATTCAGTCTCTAAAAGGTTCCTCATCACTGGTATAGGTTTTGTCCACTCTTGTTCTACCTGAGGTTGCTGAACCAAGATGAAATATTTGAATGTCCTCTTGCAATAAATCCCTCACACTGATCTCATTAAAGCAGCATGGATTCCACTATCAGTACGAGTGAAAGTGGACACCTCATATAACATTTTAGGACTTGATAGGTTACAGCCAGGCAGCTACTCCTTTTTTTGAATGAAGAAACCACATCAACCTGAAGAAGGGAACCATTTGAATCAAAATATGTGTCCCTCTGCAATCCTATTCCATATCACATAATACAGGGGTAGGCAACCTTTCCCCTTTAAGGGCCGAGGGACTTCAGCTCCCAGAAGCCTCAGCCATGTTGGCCAATAGCTCCTGGGATTCTGGGAGCTGAAGTCCCTTGGCCCTTAAAGGGGAAAGGTTGCCTACCCCTGACATAATATTTTGTTGTTCCAGTGCTTTATCCATTTTAAGGGCATTTCATTTTCTGTTCCATTTTGTCAGTATTATTTCCTCCCACAGTGCCTCAAACAGGGTTGCCAGCTTAGTTCATTGAAAAGATCCTCAAAATATATGCAGAAATGTCTGTAGATGACATTAAAAATAACATTTTACCAAGGGAATAGTTAAAGTCATAGAGGGTAAGTAATACATTGCATCATGTAACTATTCTCTCCAAAGATGCTAATATGTTTATTGATTTCCAGTGAATTTTGGAATGCAGAGTCAAATTTTCCAGGTCTTGAAAACTAATGCTCAACACATGGATAGTTTTACCACTGTAGAATGTTTTTACCATTCCCCTGGATGATGTAGTCAAAACATTATATAGAGGTTTTCTGATGCATAAATGCTTTGTACATTGCACCCATATGCCTGCTTTGAACATAAGGCAGTCTGAGCTAAAGTTATAGTTTTTAATGATGTTGCAGCTTTGAAAACTATTGTGATCATTGTTGTCTAATAAATGTTAATGAGGATGTATATTGATTGCTTTATAGTATCAGGGTAGAGTTTGGAAAAGTTACTTTTTCTACTATAGCTTCCACAATTCCTAAGCCAACTGGGGGATTCTGGCAGTTGTCTCCAATAAACATAATTCTTCCAGAAACTGTGTGAACATTATTCTTTTGATTTTCTGCTCAACACATAATACTGGAGGGGTTTGTAGGTTGGTGGAGATGTACTTGCTTTTAAAAGGGTGTAAAATTCTATTACATTCCACAGCATCTACAATTCTGAAGTCTCATTCTACTTGCATTTTTTTTTACAGTAAAAGGTCCAAAGAAAATTTCAATATGTCTATGAGGAGCAGCAACATTTTCAGTAGACATTTATTAGATTAAAAAAAAAAAATTCTCCTCCTCAGCACATCCCACATGGCTATTATCACTGTGAAGCCTCCTTCCCTGTTTCTAAGGGAGCATATCATTTGCTAGGTAATATAATGCACAGGCCTATTTCTCTGATGGTTTCCCAAAACACAATAATAGGATAATAAAACATGCTTCATATAACAGACAAGCTATAAAATACTGAGTCTTAAACATTTTATACTGCAACATGAAAAAGTGATGGCTTTCTATATATGTGTGTGTATATGTGTAAATATAAAACCACATAGTGACTGTGCCAACTGTGGGTGCAAGAATTTTTCATTCATTCATTTATTACAAGAGCAAACAACAGATTCTTGCTGTTACACTAGTAAGGATTTCAGGTGCCTTGAGCAGATGTACATACAGTATACAACATACACATACACCGTATGTAGTTCACCTGTGCATGGTTTTAATAGCATATAATTCTAGATTCATATTAAAATGTGGAACTTTTGCATAAGCCAAAAAATTTTTTGATTGTAAAAGTGTTACACAACCGTGGTTCCCAAATTCAAGAAAAAAAGGGAAGAAGCTTTGATGCTGTTTGACATGGATTTGTAATTGCCCTGGCAGTGTGGAACTGGGATAAAAGTAGGATATATGCATCAATAGAAGTTAGTGAGAAATGTCCCCAGATTTTATTGGCTGTTGTTCAAAGATGGTGGCTATTATAGCAATCCATCCTGTCTTTTTTGAGATAAAATAAAAAAGAAATGGGGAGGATGTGTAGCAATCTCAGGTCCACTATAGTCTGGGCCATTTCTGCAGTTTGAATGTGTAGCAAGAGTATTACTTTCCAAGATATAGTAGGGCCTTGGAATGATAACCTCAAGGACCTTTGAAGTAGAAGTGCACAACCTGCATTCCAGAGGCCACGTGTGTTCCTACTTTTTACCCTTTGGTGCAAAGCAATAGCAATAGTAATAGCAAGTACATTTCTATACCACTTTAGAATAATCAGCCAAAGAGGTCTTAGGCCTCACTGAACTACAAACTCCAGAATGCAACAGGAGGAAGCCGGAGCAGCTAAGGTGGAATAGCAATGCTTTAAGAATGTAGTGCGATTATCTCCGGCCTCGTTCTCACTTACATTTGAACTAGTTTGTGATTCGCCTTCACTTCGTGTCAGTGAATCAATTCCAAAAGGTCCGTCATTCCCACTATGAAAGCAGATCTTTTCATTATTCCCTTGTAATTGCTTCTTTTTTTGGCACAATTGTCATTCCCACTAGTTTGCACTGCTTCAAAATGCATGTCAATCATCCATGCATCATTGGTGACAGAAGCAGCAACACAGTGAGGACAGGGCCAGAGTAACTTTGGCTGCTCAAAAGTACACAATTTCCCCTTTGAGCAGCCTGACTTGGGAACTATTTTTTTAAATAATAATAATAATAATAATAATAATAATAGATTCAGTCTATTGCTACTTGTCTTGCTGAGCTGCCATTGGCCACCAAGTTGCAAAAACAATGGATTGTATATTTGTTTATTCGGTATATGTGCCCATAGGTCACATGAGCACAAAGGCAGGGGGAATAGTGGATCTCCCAAAAACTGAATCAGGATGGTAAACACCCTTCTGCCATTAGTCTCTCCCCTTCAGTATGATCTGATTCAAATCCATCATTCCCACTTGTTGAACATGCTTCGGAATTGATTCTTTTCAAAAGAACTGCCAAAGAACTAGTGTCAGGAAGAAGCAGGTTTTTTGCGTTTGCCTCATTTCATCGCAATTGCAACTGAGCTCAATAGGATCAGAACTGGTTTCAAGTGGGAATGATCATCATATAAGCCGTTCTGCAATTCACTTTAAATCAGGGGTAGGCAACCTTTCCCCTTTAAGGGCCGAGGGATTTCAGCTCCCAGAATCCCAGGAGCTATTGGCCAACATGGGACTATTGACCAACATGGCTGAGGCTTCTGGGAGCTGAAGCCCTTAAAGGGGAAAGGTTGCCTACCCCTGCTTTAAATCATAGTAGGAACCAGGCTTCCTTAATATTTCCTACTTGTTCCAGCCAGAAGGTCAAGGCAGAGCAGAATTGGGTGGGGGGTAACCACTGACACAACTGGGAGGGAAGCTAACTAAATACATGGATCCCCTGGAAAGTCTTTGCAAGTTTTAGCAACCTGTTTCTCTATACTAGCAGAGCACACAGCTCTTTCTCCTTGTCCAGTGTTGAGACCATCAAAACTGGACAATGTATACACACTTGACTCCTGGCAATGACTAACAAAAACTGGACACTCAGGGCTAGACTCTGAAATCAGGCAATCCCATTGCTCACCTTTATCCATAGTTATAAAAGATGAATCGGGACAAGTCTGGGAGAGTGGGTCAGGAAATCAGAATAAAATGATTTACTATTTCTGTGTTAATGCTTCTATTCAAGATCTATGAGTAATTTCAGGACCAAAAATTCACTCTAAGATCTTGACTGTCTGAAGCCAAATGGTGCAGCTGAATAGTTTGGAGTAGAATCATAGAATCACAGAGTTGGAAGAGACCACAAGGGCCATCCAGTCCAACCCCCTGCCATGCAGGAACTCCCAATCAAAGCATCCCTGACAGATGGCCATCCAGCCTCTGCTTAAAGACCTCCAAGGAAGGAGACTCCACTACTCTCCAAGGGAGTGTGTTCCACTGTCAAACCGCCCTTATTGTCAAGAAGTTCCTCCTAATGTTGAGGTGGAATCTCTTTTCTTGCAGCTTGCATCCATTGTTTCAGGTCCTAGTCTCTGGAACAGCAGAAAACAAGCTTGTTCCCTCCTCAATATGACATCCCTTCAAATATTTAAACATGGCTATCATATCAGTAAATGTGATCAGTGCACTCAGAACTTGGCAGTTACATTTGTAATTAATTATTTTTCCAAGAAGTGCATAACTGCCACACATCTCCCCCCTAATAAGTGATAATTCACACTTTTTACAACATAAATGTATATTTTAGTTACTTGTATAGCCCTGAAGGGAGTTTCACTTAATGATGTTTCAGGTACAGGCTTTTGTATCTTGCTGCTGCATAAAAAAGTTTGGGTCCAGACTGTCTTCAAGACTGTATCTCTCCTTATGAGATCACCCAAGTTTTGAGATCGCTGTGGAGGGACTTTTTTTGAATCCCATTGCTTTCAAAGGCATATTTGGTAAGGACAAAATAGAAGCTTTTTGGGTGGCTGTTCCCAAGCTCTGGAATTCCCATAGGAAGTTAGGTTGGCCAACTCCCATCTTTCCTGGTGCTAATAGGCAAAGACCTTACTATTTAATAGGTTGTTGGCCTTGATTGATGTGGAAGACATATATCAATATAGATATTAGGCCCAAAACACACTACAGAAATAATCCAGTTTGATACCACTTTAACTGCCCTGGCTTAATGCTAGGGAAATCTGGGAACTAATTTTGTGAGACATTTAGCCTTCTCTGTCTGAGAGCTCTGGTGCCAGAATAAAATACAGTTCCCAGGATTCCTTAGTACTTAGCCCAGTCAGTTAAATAGATATAGATATAGACTTAAATATGAAGGCATTGCATTCATTCCTCACATTTAATTCTTTAAATATATTGGTATCCACTACTGTTTGGTTCCAGTACCCTCCATGGACACCAAAATCCATGGATATCAAGTTGCATTAAATACAATGGTAAGTAGAATGGCATGTGTTATCTACAATGGCAAAATCAAGGTTATCTGTTTGAAATTTATATATTTTTGAATATTTTCAAGCTATGAATGCTTGATTTATGGATTAAAAAAATCATGGATGTGGAGAGTTGATTGTACTTTGAAACTATTATAAGATACAGTCGGCCCTCAGTTTCTGTGATGGATACATTATAGACCCCCCTACAGATATAAAAAAAAAAATCTGTGGATACTTGAATTCTGTTGTCCCCAATGGTGGTACTTACATGCAGCCAAACACCATCAGGAACAACAGAACTTCAATGGTGGTGTGTACGTGTGGCTTTGACACCATTAGGAACAGCCCAAATTGGGCCTAAGCAGACGGCACAAAGTGCCGTCTTCGAGGCCAGGAAGGGGAAGGGCAGCCTCACGCTGGGCGCCCCAACCCCTTCTCCAAAATGTCATCGGAGTGGCCAGGCCTCCACATGGCCAGTGCTCCAATGACACACTTCCGCTGCAGCGTCCACACACTCCCGCTGCAGCGGAAGAGGCGCCGAAGGTGCGCCGGATGCCTTTTTTTTGCACCTTCGCCGTCTTGTGGAAGGAGAGCTATTTTAGCACTCCTTCCTGAAGCAGGGACACTGCGCCGTGGGGCTGAAGAATGCGGATGCCTTGGCCCCGATCTGCAGTTTCCCGGGGCAGCCCCATGCTGCCCATCTGCTTCCCCCCCATTGTCCCCAGTGGTGGTGTGTTCATGCAACCATGTTGCTATTAGAGACAATGAGATTCATTATCTTTAATGGCGGTGCAGCCACATGCATGTGCCTCTATTGCGGACAACCCAGGCTTGCTATCCACAGATTGCAAGTCTGTGGATACCGAGGGCCAACTGTAGTGCTGTTTTTAATGTCACAGATTTTTTTTTAAAAAAATAATAAGAATAAAAACAATAACATCAAAAATATATCAAACATTAGGCCTAAGCAGACTGCCAGAGATAGTGCACATTAAATTGAGGCACTGCCCTGGCTCAGTGCTAGGGAATCATGGGAACTGTATTTTTTTCTGGGACATTGAGCCTTCTCTGTGAGAGAGCTCTGGTGCCACAATAAAATACAGTTCCCATGATTCCCTAGCACTGAGCCAGGGCAGTGCCTCAATTTAATGTGCACTATTTCTGGCAGTCTGCTTAGGCTAATTGATACCTTTATTGGAACAAATAAAATGCACAATATATATGTTGTAAGCTTTTGATGGTTCACTGGCTTCTTCATCAGGCAAGGAGTTAAAAACCATACAGGAGAAAAAAATTAAAAGTGTTAGTCATAGACATGCATTTTGCTGGTTTTGTTTTCAATTCAGATGGTACAGATGGTATATTTTGCAGGTTGGCACTTTCTCCTTGTGGCCATGTGGCTGTTAGGAGATTTTCAAAGTCCAGGAAATTTAACATATATGTATATTGTGCTTTTTGCACAATACTCCCACACACACACAAATATAATTTTTATACCAAATAAATTTACAATCATATATTTAAATTCACATTATACATTAATAATGGCTTCATCCTATTATTGTCTACATTATAAAACTCCTAACTGTATCTTGCATAATACACCTTATTCTCACATTTTACTCTAGTCTTATTGTTATTCAGAATTTTCCAAGATGTATCTCATATATCTCTAGTCACTATTCAAGAGATTTCATTTTCCTCTTCCTTATTCCCTCTTTTGTGTTAACTCTTCTGATTTCCATTTGCACCGTTTTGTTACTTGTAACCTTATTCCATCTGTTACCGCAATATTCATTTATTGGGAGCCACTCTTTTCTTGTAGTCTCTAGTTCTTCCTGATTAAGTCAAGCTGTTATAATGTCCATTTCCTTCATTTCTGCCAATTTCATTAACCATTCATCGATAGTTGGGAGTTCTTTTTGCTTCCATCTCTGTGCCACTAGTATCCTTGCTGCTGTATTCATATAAAGCAATATTTGCCAATATTTTCTTTCTATATGCATCAGTAATTTGTTAAGCATATTTAAGAGATAAATCTCAAGTCTCAATGCATAGTTCACCTTTAATATCTTCTCAATCATAATATGAATCTTCTTCCAATAGGCCTTCAATTTTGAGCATCTCCACTACATATGAAACCAGGATCTACCTCTATTATTGCATTTCCAACATTTATTAGAGTTAGGGCCTTTACAGACTGCCAGAAATAATTCAGCTTGAGGTCACTAACTGTCCTGGCACAGTCCTAGGGAATCATAGGAACTGTTTTTTTTTCCTGAGATATTGAGCCTTCTCTATCAGAGAAGTCTGGTGCCACAATAAACTGCAGTTCCCATGATTCCTTAGCACTGAGCCAGGGCAGTTAAAGTGGCCTCAAGCTGCATTATTTCTGGCAGTCTGTAAAGGCTCTTAGTTTTGTAAATCTTTGCCATTTTACTAGGTGTAAGAAACCATCTGTGTTCCATTTTAAAGTAATTTTCTTTTAAATCCTGAGATTTTGTGAATTTCTTCATCTTTGCTCTAGCATAGTTCCAACTTTCTACTCAATCACCTGATCTCAGTCTGTTATCCACTTTATCATAGTATCTGATATCAAGTCATTTTCCTGTTCTCTTTCCCTCAGAAAATTGTACAATTTAAATATTCTCTTCTTTGAATCCAATAATATTTCTTTCCAATAAGATTTCTAATTCGTTTTCTCCAAATATCAAAGTTCTTCATTCTTTCAGTCTATTTTGAATCTTTCACTAGGTTATAGGTAGGCAAACCAGTGCATTTTTGGCCATTTTTTAAACTCGTCAATCTCCTTTAATTCATATTTATTACATGATGTTCTCTTTATTATGTCTTTGTATCTTAGCCATTTATTCAGTTCTCTCCACCTCCCAAAGAAAGCTTTTTGAGGGGATATACACATCGGTATCCTTCTGTAAACTTTCTTCTTAAATTTCTCTCACACATTTAGCATTTTTTTAAAAATTATGTGATGGCCGAATTCCTTATGTATAGTTGCTTTATCATACCAGAGGTAAGTGTATCATTCAAATCAATTATTAAAGCATTCCAAATTTAATAGTTTAGTATTATCTAGTGTTATCCACTCAGGAACCCAATTTAGTACACTACCTTGATAATACAATTTTAGATCAGGTATCCCACCTCCCCTGTCTTCTCTCTTTCTAGTCATTGTTTTCCAATTAATTCTCAATTTTTTGCTGCTCCATACAAATTTTCTCAAGTCTCTCTCCCATTCTGATATTACTTTTAAGACTTTAAGAATAGGTATACTTTGAAACAGAAAAATTAGGTAGGATCACCATCTTGACTGCTTCAATTTTTTCAAACAAGGACAGTTGTAGTTTATCCCATTTCTCCAAGTCCTTTTTGATTCCTTTCCATAAAGGCTTATAATTGTTAATAAATAGGTTGATTTTTTTTGTTAACCATATCCCCAAATATTTAATTTTGTTATTTATTTTACAATTTTAAAATTTTCAATCTGTTGTTCTTCTTCCCTCTTTAAGTTCTTAGTCATTATCTGCATTTTGTTTCTATTAATTTTAAATCTTGAAATTTGTTCAGAATTTTCTATTATTTCAAAAAGTTTCTCCATTTTTTTGGATTGGGTCTTCTACAATAATAACCAAATCATCCACAAGAGCTCTCAGTTTATATTCTTGTCCTTTGATTTTTAATCCTCTTACATCTCCATCTTGTCTAATTAGATTTATTAAAATTTCTTGTATAATTATAAATAGGAGTGGGGATAGAGATATTTGTAATTGTACTAAAAAATTTAATAAAGCAAATTAGACAATTTTCCTTGATTTTCCTAGATTATTTTCTTAGATGCTCTGTCTTTTTTTATCCATTTTGATTTTGATTTTGATAATGTTTTTGTAGTTTAATGTTCTCATTTCTTTATGTATTTCTTCATGTATTTTCTTGTAAAAGAGCTGTTTATTTTCTAATGAGGCATATATGCCCAGTAACAGGTATTTAGACTCGTTAGCTTCAATTTCAATAGCGATGTAATGACCATCTTCATCTTTATTTATTTCTCTAGCAGCATATTTATTTTGAATGTAGAAAGCTAATTCTGCTTTTCTTTTAATATTTAATGTCATAAAAAGTTGGCCTAATTTTTGATTCTTCAAATATTTTGCATCCTTGTTCTTAATTTTAACTTTCTGTAAACATATTATATCCAATTTCTTCTTGGCCAAATAATGAAATATTTTACTCCTTTTGTATTTTGAATTTAGTCCTTTGACATTCCATGATCCTATTTTCAATGCCATGATGATTACATATTTATATTATATTAAATTTCTTCAGCTGGTTCTCATTCATCCTCAAAGACCTCTGATATCTCTTTCTCACTTTCAATAGTCTGGCTTTCTTGTTCTGAGTCCAAAAATTTACCTCCTCCTCCTTCTTTGTCTATTTCATCTGTTTTCTTACTTTCAGCTCTTGTTTTCATTCTGCCTCCTCCTCCTCCTCCTCCTTCTTTTTCATTTCTTCTTTCGGTTCTTAGTTTCTTCACAAAGTATTTTGTTTTCTAAACATAATTTATGCTGTATCATCTCTGTTTGTACAGAAAAGAAATACCTTCTATTCTCTTCCAAGAGTAGTTCATTTTCCATTTAATCAGCTCCTGAGTTAAGAATTTGTATGTCTTCTAAGTACTTCAGTTGATATGTCCTTTTGATATGGCCTTGCATATCCTTATAGTAGATCCTTCAACTGTTAGATCTTCCTGATAACTTTTTTGTAATATTTATTCTCTCAATTTGGTTCTTATGAATACTATTACCACATCTCTTGGGAGTTTCTTTTCTTTTGTTATAATTGAATTGACTCAAAATGTTGCATCGATTTTGATCTCTGTCTCTTCAACAGAGTTGTCCAGGTAATTGACTAAAGTTAAGATAATCTATGTCAAACATATATTGTGCATTTTGGTTGGTCCAATAAAGGTACATGTATATTTTGCATTTTGGTTGGCACGATAAAGGTATAACTGTGTAGTGAATTTTTGATGTTATTGGATTTGCTATACGGCCAACATGTTTTCTGGATAAAAACAATATTATTGATTCTGGCTGTATTCTGTCTTTATCTGTCTTGATTTTGTTGGCTTCTGTATTGGGAGAGCTGCAAGGTATAAATGGGGAGTGGGGAAAATATTTTTAAAGACCATTTGGGTGTGTGTCTTCAAGTAACTAAATAAATATTTCAGTTACTTTTGAGAAGTGGAAAACCATAGAATTACTTCTAAAGCACTATGTTGTTACTTCTTTGGGATGGTATTCCTAATAGCCTGCAGACAGTGGATTCACATGCAATCCTTGGCATCCTGGTCTGAATAGGATTATTATTATTATTATTACTACTACTACTTTGGAGAGATGTTCTACAGTTTTGTGGTTCCCCCCCCCCCCAACTATCATGGCTGTCTCATTGAAAACTTTGATTTGTCTCTCTATGCTATACGGATCATTATTGTTTTTTCCTTCCTCCTTATATTGTGGAAATGCATGAGCCCAAGGAAATAATCAAGAGAATTCTGGCTGATGTTAACACATATTGGCTTGTGTTCTATGACTGTTGTTAACTGCCCTCAAGTCGACCTTGTTGACCCTGTGGATGAGACTTCTCTAAGTCTCCCTGTCCTCTGCTGCCCTGCTTAGGTCCTGTATGTTCAGGCCAGTGGCCTCTCAGATTTGAGTCCATACATCTGTCATGTGGCCTCCCTCTCTTTCTGCCTCCTTCTGTCTTTCCCCCCCTAAGGGTGTTTTCACACGGGGCTTTAGGAGGATGCAATCCTACCTCCGTACGGCCCCACTCTGGCTCCATTTCCAGGGTGTTCACACTAACACCGGTGCCATCCTTGCGTCCGTCCGGCTCCTCGCTCCGTGTGTTCAAACGCACGGAGCAGCAAGTCCGGCCTCCCTCTGGCCTCCCTCCGGCCTTACTACCACTAACTCTGGCTTCAGCGGCTTAAAGGTAATTCCGGGTTTTAAAAGGAATTAAGTTTTTGCCGCCGGAGCCATTCCGGAATGAGCGGCTCCAGGCGGCTTTAGGGACTAGTGTGAAAACGTACTAAGGGTTCACATCTTCTCATGAATACAACAACTTCAGTTTAGGCATCTTGGCTTCCAAGGATAGCTGGGCTTGACCTGCTCAAGAATCCATTTGTTTGCCTTCTGGGCTGTCCACAGTATTCTCAGCACTCTTCTCTAGCAGTACATCTCAAAAAGAGTTTATTTTCTGTCAGTCTTCTTGACTGTCCAGCTCTCAGATCTCCACATGGTAATGGGGAATACAATGGCTTGGACAATCCTCACTTTAATGTTCAGAATTATATATTTTCTCTTAATCCTACCCTTCTAATTTCTTGACTGCAGTCTCCATTCTGATTGTTTGAGCAAAGGTATGTGACTAAATGCTCATTAATTAGGTAGCCAATATTGAATAATAAAGTAGACATTCCTGAGGTTCAGATTAATCATGGAATAAATAAAATCCATTTAAAAACTTTTCATGGTACCATAGTTTTATATAAAGTACTTTTCTCTCAAGTAAATATTTCATTATTATTGTTGTTTCCCTTCAAGTAGTCTGCAGCTTGTGATGAGCCTAAGGTGAACCTATCACAGGGATTTCTTGGCAATTTTTTTTCAGAGAGGGTTTGCCTTTTCCTTCCTGTGAGGCTGAGAGAATGTGACTTGCCCACCATCACCTAGTGGGTTCGTAAGGCTGAGCAGGGATTCAAATTGTGGTTTCCAGAGTGGTAGTCCAATGTCCCAACCACTTCACCACATGCTAAATAAGCACCCTAAATCTTTTGATATGCTACTTATTTATTTCTGGACCAATGACTTCAGAGATTGGAGTTTAGATGCTTGTTTAGCTACATAACAGTCTGAAAAGAAATTAGATCATTTCTATTTGCAAGGAATTTTAAAAGAAGTGAATGGACAAAACTGCTTAGTTAATTGCAGCCTACACCTATTAGTCAAATTTGTACAACTATGGGCTTTACTTGTAAAGCAAGAATGAAGAATCATAATCCCTACATATGCACTTGTCCATTGGGCAAGGGGCCGTGAAACTTGCCCAGTCCTCTTTTTAGTGGGGAGAAATCACTGCAATCAATGAAGGTCTGCTTGCCTGTCACTTGGGACTGGCTGACATTTTCACCACCCCTTGCACAAGCCATCTCTAGTGCAAAGAGGAATTGCAATAGGTATCCTGTTTCTGCCTGTTGCAGTGGGGATCACTCACTGCAGGGTGTCCAGGCATCAATCAGCTGCTTCCCGAGTGATAGGGGAATAAGTGCATAATTGACCACAGAAGCTGCTGTCCAGTAGGTGGGAATTGAGGAGAGCTGGGTCACGAGTCCCTTTGCAGCTGCATACCTATGCTTGTTATGTATCTGTCAACTTCCCAAGAGGATTCCAGCTAATATATTTAAGAGACTGTGGCTGTAGTCATGCTGATGAACATGTTGAATTGAGAATAAATCCAGTTCAACTCAGGAAGTCTTGCTTTTCAGTAAATGGGTATTGTAGGTTGTAATACACACTTCATTTGGGTTACAAAGCAGAGAATCATAAAATAAATATAGCAGTCCTATAGACATCCCCCTTGCTTTAAATAAAGTAGGGCCTAAGCAGACAGGGCAGCATAGCATAGCTAAGCCCATGCTATCCTGCCCCTAGTGCTCACCTGTACTATCCCTGGGTTGGCATAGGGGCGGGTGGGTGTTCTTAGAAACTCAGCAGAAAACCAGGGCTATTTTAACCTGGACTAAAGGCTCTTTATCCAGGGGTCAGACCAGATCCTGTGCATCCATGTCTGCATGGATGTTTTGGCCAGCATCGTCTAAAGGAGACAATGCAAGGCCAAGGGGAGGCTGAGCCATTTGACCTATGTGGACAACCCCTAAAAAATAATGGCCAAAATCCTGGTTTGATCTGGTGAAACATCCAGCAGGTATATCTCTGTAGTACATATGTATTTCTCGCTCAGTGCATACAGAGATGCTGGATACTTCTGTCCACATCAACCATAAAAGAAAATAAGCAGGTGTCACCAACAGGATTTTGGCCATAGTTAGAACCTTTCTACAATGCCTTCTTAAACAGACTTTTTTCTCTATCCATGAAGAATAAGTGTTCATATGTTGCACACACACCACCTTGCCCCTTTCATTTTCTATCTCTTTTTCTCTCTTATATGCTGACAAATGCCTTATGTATTAAATTAATACATGTATCCTTTTGAGATCCTATTTTTTCATTAACATTACCACATGTTGAAAAATAAAGTCAAGTATATAAGTTCATTAATTAAGTCTTACTGGTGGTGGGGAAAAAAACATTTTCCTAACTAGTAAACATTTATTTTGATGACTCTGCTCCCAAATCACAATTTCATTGACATAAAAGCTTCTGTTTTCCTAATGAGTTAGCTTGTAAGCAACCCCTGGGAAATCAGTTATTGACTCTGATGGCTGATCTTCAAAACTGCCATGTATCTTATGTTATAGTGCACTGCCATTTATAAACACACTGTATGTTGATTAGCTGTATTCAAGAAAAGTGTTTGCCATTAGCAGCCAAAATCATTCTCAATATGAAGTTACCAAAGATTTCTGGGAATAATCTAGTGCCTGCAGTAAAAAATCCAAATGGAACCATTCCTGGCTGTAAAGACAAATAATAACCTAAGGGCAAGATCCTGCATTAAACACATAGCCACAAATTTTTGGTTATGTTTTCTTTCCTCATCCAACCCCTGAAACCCACCTTAAAAGAGACAGACATCCCAAGCAACAGAGGTTTGTGTTGCTAGCAAATTGGGCACTGCAGTATGATGTGACCATCTTTCTCCTACAAGCAAGTGATCTTCTGAGCTGCAAAAACATCCCAGCAGGGATGGCTGCAGTGCCTTGTAACAACACTTAATTGCAATGTTAGGGTCAAGCAGATGGGCAGGAAAGAGCAGCCTGTAGCTACTTCTTCCAAGAGTAGGCTGAGACCCTGCTGACTGCACCACCCACTCCCAAGGTGGCCTGCATGCACATGCCACAAATACATGAAGCAGCCTCAAACCACGCTGCTGTTTTTTTTTTTTTTAAAAAAACTTTTGCCACCACTATCCATGCACACCATCACAGGAACACACTGCAGCAACTGCCTCCTGCCTAGATGCCATCCCATTGAATGGCTGCCCCCTTTGATAGTGCACACAGCCACATCTGGGCATTGGCGCAAAGGAGTGTCCAGTAAAACACTGGCAATGCACATTCCAGCCCCCCACTACATGCGCCAACTTGAACTGTCTGGTTTATGTATGTTGTGTTTATAGCCGTTGAAGGTGTCACACTTTACCTTTTTTGCATTGCCACCCCGACTGCCAGCTCCATCCTTTTTAAATGTTCACCTGCACCAGTGCATTTATACTGGTGTTTTAAGGTTAGGGTTAGGATGGAATGCTCCTTTAGGTCTGGTCTCCCATAGGGCTGTTTATATGCAGGGTTGATGGTGTGCATTTTTCACGAAGGAACAGTTTCTTTTAGCATCTTTTTAGTCCAGCTTCCCCCTGTCCCCTTAGCATGGCCCCAGCATGGTTTCCGTCCACTTTGGGGGCATCATCTAAATGTCATGCCTCCAAAGTGACTTGAAACAGCTTCATTTGGCCCATCTGTTTGAGTCATTGTTCACTGATGCAAAGGGGTCCAACATGTCAGCCTGCAGCACTCCACCTGACAGTAAAGCATACCTCCATCACTTGGGATACCTGACTGGCTATTAAGGTGAGTTTGGAGGTCATTTGGTATCTTGGCAATAGTGCCATGGTCACAAATAAGAATACAAAGCAGTTCTGATATCCTAGGTCTAACTTACAACACCATAACTGACTAACAGGCTTCCCCCATCGATAGTAGGATGCCTTTCAATGAGTTTACTTTTTTGCTGCCTAGTCATAAGGTCTGACATAAATACTTGTAGAATTGTACCATTAGGAATGTGGGGTACAGAATTGTTAAGCATGGTAACACAGCACGTGGAGACCACGTAACGTAAAGCACCAGGATCCAGACTTCTCCGATGAAGCAGGCTGCTTGTCAGCTGGAGAAACTCCTCTTCCCTTCCAGATAGAGCACGGAGACTCTACAGCCAGACATCTCACGAATGAGGCTTTAATCTTTGTTGCTCTATATACAGATATGTACAGCATACACAATGCAACTCCAACAGCAAAACAGCAATACACAATCCACCATCCACAGTCCACAACCAACACGTGTGTCCAGAGGCTTGTGCCTTATATAGCCTGTGCTCCACATGGCTCTCTGGCCCTGCCTCTTCCTGCTGGACACCTGTCACTCACCTGAGTGACACAGCACTTTTGCAGCAGTTTCTGTGCTTTCCAGCACCAGGTGACTACCCCATGATGTCATGTCCTGTGACATCAGCATGAGGCTGCATAACTCAGCTGTGGCCAAATGCTGTGTCATCATGGCTGCTGCACTATTCCACAATGTATATTTTCCTTTGGGACCCAATCCTAACAAGAATGTGAAATTCTTTCTAGTTTCATTTTCATTGTGCTGCTCAGAATTTCACCATCTTTCTTTTTAAAACTATGCAATACTTTCTCTTCTTTGCACATAATCATTTAAGCAATTTTTACCATGTTATTTTCCAATATGTATATTTCTTGATGGATTTTCTTCATGTATGCAATTTAATGGACTTAATGTATTTCTTCCATTTACTAAAGTATATTTATGTGCATTTTTAAAAATATACACATTTCAAGCATGTGTATATTTTTACATGTATACATCTTAAAAATTAAAACTAGAAAAAACAAGAAAAAGAATCTGATGCTCTCTGTTTCACCATGATGAGTAGAAATTGAAAGATGTGGGTTTTTGTTTGTTTGTTTATAGCCTTTTAATGCCAATTCATTTGAAAAATCTCAAAGAGCTTTAAAATAAATACATGTACACTTTTATTACTAGGCTAGCAGATTACAAACCAAATTGTTAAAAATCTTAGTTAATACACATTTAATCATGATACTAGAGAACAAAATAAACCAAAACAATTCACTGGGACCTCACTATATGATTTCCTGTCAGTTTAGCTACAATGGTTAGGTAAACTACTGGTGACATAATGGAGGCCTCTGAACATCCATAGGGCTGCTGGAGATATAAGGAAAAAATTATTATATTTCTAGTCTATGTATGGATTTCTTTCCATTCATTTTCTGAGTAGAACTTTCCCAAATACATTTTTCATTTGGACTCCAGGCTTTTCTGTGAAAGCCACTATTTATCCACCAAGATGTCAGCATGGCTTCATTGTGTTACCATTTTTGGGTTAAGTAGGAATTTTTGAGAGCTATCTTAAGGAATTTTTGAGAGGGCTATCTCCCCCTGTTTTCCCATGGGGAAATTTTCATCCTATTTTATGATTCATTTGGCTGTTTATACCACTGTTTAATCTGGCATTGGGTTATTATGTTGCTTAGTATTTGTCTGTTAAGAATTTTATTCACTGGATTCTTTTTTTTTTATTCTGAGTTTGGGTAAATTAATATGTATTTGCTACTAGGTGGCACCATATGGTCCAAAATAGGTGTGCAAATTTATATTTTCTGATGAACACATTTGAGACATCACATAGTGAAGGATTTGTCCACATTCAAGTATATTCAAAGCAATCCAGTGTGGGGCTTCTCTTTAGACATGTCCTTGGAAGAATTGATTGGTGGAACACAACAGGACTAACCAAACCTACTGTGACATCTCTTCTGTGTACCCAATTGGAAAATTTGTGTGTGGCAGGATGTGATGAGGTATGTGTCTAAAGGAGGGCAACTAAAATGGTGAAGGGTCTGGAAACCAAGCCCTATGAGGAATGATTTAGGGAGCTGGGGATGTTTAGCCTGGAGAAGAGGAGGTTAAGAGGTGATATGATAGCCGTGTTTAAATATTTGAAGGGATGTCATATTGAGGAGGGAACAAGCTTGTTTTCTGCTGCTCCAGAGACTAGGACCCGGAACAATAGATGCAAACTCCAGGAAAAGAGATTCCACCTCAACATTAGGAGGAACTTCCTGACAGTGGAACATACTCCTTCGAAGTGTAGTGGACTCTCCCTCCTTGGAGGTCTTTAAGCAGAGGCTGGATGGCCATCTGTAGGAGATGTTTTGATTGGGAGTTCCTGCATAGCAGGGGGGTTGGACTAGATGGCCCTTGTGGTCTCTTCCAACTCTATGATTCTATGATTCTATGATATCCTTTGAGCTGAAGTTCATCACCCTCATATTGGCTTTAAGAGATTATCTCTGTGACTGCACTGTTTGATGTTGGTGTAGCAAGCTGTTTTCCACATTGCAGACTGATTTAACTTAAAGTTAAGACTTTGGGGCTTTGCAGACCAGCCTAAAGGGCCAGCCTGGGGATGGAATGGGGGGGGGGAGAACATTTGCATGCTGCCTGCCCGACTCCACCCCAACCCCATCCTGACACCCTCTTGGCATAGCATGCACACATGCTGTGCCAAAAGGGTGCTTAAAAAGCTGCTGTCATGGCTGAAAGGGTGGC
This sequence comes from Phrynosoma platyrhinos, assembly GCA_020142125.1. Classification (NCBI taxonomy): domain Eukaryota; kingdom Metazoa; phylum Chordata; class Lepidosauria; order Squamata; family Phrynosomatidae; genus Phrynosoma; species Phrynosoma platyrhinos. The sequence continues at coordinate 79,671,611 of JAIPUX010001880.1, forward strand.
CTTTTGCCGCTCTTTTCAGGATGGCGTAAAGGAGGATTGGGGCCATAGCCCCAATCCACCACTCCCAGGGGTGGCTCTGTGCTGCCCCTTCTTGGCTGAGTGCATCAGTCCTAAGTTTAAATTCAGGGTTGTTGTTGTTTTGTCCCATCTACCTTAGTTGCATGGGGGGTGAGGGGAGGAGGGAACAATTCAAATGTGTGAGAAAACAAGAATGATTCTCTCAAACAGCCAGCCAGATAGCTTTGAGAAGTGTTCTCTTAAAAGTCTGGGTTTGAATGCCTGTGTATTATTCTACTATGTTTCTGATGGTGAAATAGTGTCCTCATCTCTTTTTTTTCTATCAGGTGCATCTCAAGTAACAACTAGACAGGTATTGGAACTTTTTATAATGAGAATAGAATTCAGCCAGCCATACTGAAGTTGGTGGGTACAGATATCTGATAATTCTATTTGTTCATTTTTTACAAAGATTTATCAAACCTTCCACATTTCTTCACTAATAGGGTGGGGAAAAATAAGGCTTTGATGTTTGAAACAATGGAAAGAGAATGAAAATGAAATGGAGACACTCATACATCATTAGATCCTTTCTGGTCACTACCTTGTTATTTCACCTTATGCTTACAGGATGATTTTGCAAAAAGGGAAGACAAGGGAAAACAGCTGTTGCCAAGATGATTAATGTATAAGCCAAAGTTAATTTTGGAGAGAATTTTCATGGTTTTAAATTGGCATGGGCATCCTCATCCATACATAGACTGGAAATATAAGAAAGCTTTCCCTTATATCTCCAGTAGCCCTATAGATGTTCAGAGGCCTCCATTATGTCACCTGCAGTCTATCTAATTGGCATTTTCCAATTAGATTTCATTTACATTTCATTTACATTGGGCCAGTAATGAAATTCAGTGCCATTTCTAATTTAATCTGTGTGAATAAAAGGGTCTTACCTAGTGCCCAGTAAAAATTGATATGTTATGTGTAAACATTGTTTAGAAAAGGAAAATACAACTTAATTTATTTAGTAACACTGTATATGGGTTCCAAAGGTATCATTTCTGTTCATACACAATAATTAGTTTAAAAGTAAATAAAGCACAACATGTCAACTGTCCCTGTGTGTATTTTCAATAACACACACTCATGATTTTAATAGCAGTGCCTTATAAAACTCCAGTTTCCAAATCCTTTGGGAGAAGAGAGAAAAATTATCTGTGTTTTTCTCTTGAAAACATAACAGATGCTGTCAACATTAAAAGGAAACACAGACATACATTAAATCCCTTATGTCTTTTTAATGATGCAATTGTGAATTATATTCTTGTTGCATTTGTAATTAGAGGGTAAAACAGATGGTTAAGACTTGTTTTAAAATAATGTGTAGAGGTTCCTAGCCACTGAAATACTTAGAAACCACACTAATGTCTAATTGATTATTACAGACAAGGAGGACATATTAGCACATTTATTTTAAGAATGAGCGCTTGTGTATGTGTATGGGTACAAATTTGTTATGTACCATATCCATTCTGAAATGTCACTTCTCATGGTCATTAAGGCTAATGATGTTTTCTTTTAGCACTCTCCCTACTCTTGTGTTTCAGAATGCTTGGCATGTCCCAAATGTGAATAAATTACAGTTATATCCATTAATTCATGCTACATTTTCTCCATTTAGGATCATGTTATTTTTGCTGAAATGAAAGAAAGATTTGGTTCCTTAGGAAATATGCAGCAGAGTCCTTTGAATGTTTACCCAGAAATTGGTCCCACTATGTTTAGTGGAGCTTATGTCCATGAAAGTTCAAGTGAAATATGGAGTTGTCTGTGTGTGTGTGTGTGTGTGTGTGTGTGTGTATATATATATATATCCTGCACCGTATCATTTAAAAAAGAGATTGCACTTTCAATCTACACTACATCTACACTTTCCATCCATCTAATACTTCTAATACATTACTTCCTGATGCTATATATGTCTACTCAGAATAAACTTACTGAGTTGAGTGGGGCGTCTCTCTGGAAGTAGGGTTGTAATTGTAAGTTACAATAATATATACCAGCTTGAGGGACATTATGTTATGAACATCTGTTCATCTGTGGAAAGGTCAATTATGGAGCAAAGCCAAATGTGAGTGGACCCAGAACAACAATAACAGGTCAAACCATCCTTTTACATATATGTTTACTCTTTTTCTGCATTTCCCCCTTTCCTCCATCCTAAAAAATTCAGCAGTTCCCTTCCAGACTGATTGGGAATTATGGAAACTTTCTAGCTTGCTCAGTCTCCACACCTGTTAGATGCTTGGAGCTCCATTCTGCAACAGGATTAGTTCCACAGAAGCAGAGGTTTAATATAATCAGAAGTTAAAGCATCATCCTAGGTACTAGCCAAGTCTTATTGATAATTGTGGGGGAAGGGGCTTTTTAAATCACATGAGGAAAATGTATTGTTGAAGCACAGCCACACCTTAGGGCTTTTACAGACTGCCAGAAATAATGCAGCTTGAGGCCACTTTAACTGTCCTGGCTCAGTGCTAGGGAATAATGGGAATTGTATTTTTTTTTCTGGGACATTGAGCCTTCTCTTTCAGAGATATCTGGTGCCACAATAAACTGCAGTTCCCATGATTCCTTAGCACTGAGCCAGGACAGTTAAAGTGACTTCAAGCTGCATTATTTCTGGCAGTCAGTAAGTCCCTTAATGAACTCAGAATTTGAGTTAGTAATAAACTTTGGTGGCTTTATACATTTGTCAGGTTATCCAATTTTTTTTTCCTTCTTGAAGCTGTTCTTGTGTTGGCTGTTAGTGATGAACAGAGTCCACACTAGCTCTTTTCACATCACATATATTGGCAGGGAGTACAACATTGCTTCAACTAAGGTGAAGGCCAGTTAGTATATCCCCTCTGCAGACACACTGTAAGCAAACTGGACTTTCACTGAACTCATTCTACATAGCTTGTGCGATTTTTCAAGGCCCACAAACAAGCTAGAATAGACCAAAAGATAACTTTACTTTACAGTGTCTTTAAGGCTTTCCTGTTGAACTCCTCTAGGACAAAGACCCAGTAACCATCTATCAACTGTCTTTATGTCTTTAGAATGAGTGTTTGAATTATCAGTGTCAAGATTTATTACTACATCTTATTAATTACACTAAGAAATACACACACAGAGAGAGAGAGAGAGAGAGAGAGAGAGAGATTGAGAGAGAGAGAGAGACAATGTGGTGTAGTAGTTTGAATGTTTGACTGACTCTGGAGATCAGGATTTGATTCCCTGCTTGGTGTCCTTGACTGGGTGAGCTTGAGTGAGTTACATACTTTCTGCCCCATAAAACCCTATTCACCTTAGGTTTGAAAGCTGGAAATGACTTGAAGGCACACAACAACAGTGTATACACACACACATGCACATGTGTGCATGTACACAAACACATGCATATGCAAATTATACAAGAAATCATCACTCATGCATATTTCACCAGTCAACTTATAGTACCTGCAGTCTAAAGTTATATTCATCCTATATGTTTATCTATGTGGGGCTAACTGTTGGAAAAACACATGTTTTGCATTCTCTTGTTCCTCTTTAGTTAGGCAGGACTTCATCCTTCCCCCCTCTCATTCCAACTGTTGATCCTAAGAGGCAGTTTAACTGACTCTCTGAACAGTAAGCAGCCAATAACTGCTACTATGCAGTCTGTACAGTCCTCTTCTGAGGGAGATGTTGGGCCTTTACAGACTGCCAGAAATAATGCAACTTGAGTCCACTTTAACTGCCTTGGCTCAGTGCTAGGGAATCATGGGAGCTGAAGTTTATTGTGGCACTAGAGCTCTCTGACAGAAAAAATGTCTCAATGTCTCAGAAAAAAAAAAACTATAATTACCATGATTCCCTAGCACTGAGCCAGGACAGTTTCTCTTTATTAATTGTGAAGAACAATGTGTGAAAAATCTCTGCCAACAAAGGTAGAGTTTTAATGAGTTTACCTGCTATACATCTCCTGAACCAAAATAGAAACAGTTTCATTTTGTATACATATTTAGGACTGTTATTTTTTCCATAACAGGAAAAATGTATTCCACATTTTTGTGTCCAAAAATGCATTATTATAATATATATATATATGAAAAAATGTATTCCTTAAATGTATGTGCACATTCAAAATTTTCTAAAATGGATACAAGCATGCTTTAGACAATGACACAGGGTGAAGGAGATGATGCAGGTTCCCCCTGTGCCAAATCCCTTACTTAACCTGATGACAGCCTGTTGTGATGCATTTAACAACTTCTTTGCAGATAAAATCTCTCAGATAAGAGCTGACTTAGATGCAACTGTTGTCACAGAGTCTATAGGCGAGGCATCCAGCGACTCCATCGATGAAGTTATTCTGGATCAGTTGCAGTCTGTGAGGACTGAGGACATGGACAAGCTGCTTGGTAAGGTGAGGAAAACAACTTCCCCTCTCGACCCTTGCCCATCATGGCTGGCCGTCCGGGGGGGGGGGGATGCACTGAGGAGACTCCTTACGGATATCATCAGTGCAACCTTCAGGGAAGGACACCTTCCATCGTGTTTGAAGGAAGCGGCTGTCAAGCTGCTTCTGAAAAACCTTCCCTGGACCACCTGGACATGAGTAATTACAGGCCTGTTTCATTGCTGCCATTTTTGAGCAAGGTAATCGAGAGGGTGGTTGCTCTTCAGCTTCAAGCTGTCTTGGATGAAATCAATTATCTAGGCCCATTTCAAACCAGCTTCAGGACAGGCTTTGGGGTTG
>JAIPUX010001880.1:79687735-79714725 GCA_020142125.1 Phrynosoma platyrhinos
AATCATGCAAGCCATTGTATTCCCTATTACCATGTATGGGTGTGAGAGACAAACAGTCAAGAAAGAAGATAGGATGAAAATAAACTCAGTTGAGATGTGGTGCTGGAGAAGAGTGCTGAGGATTCCATGGACAGCCAAAATGACAAACAAATGAGTCCTAGAACAGATCAAGACAGAGATATCCTTAGAAGCCAAGAAGACAAGACTTAGACTGTCATACTTTGGACACATCATAAGAAGGCACGAATCATTGGAAAAGACAATAATTTTAGGAAAGATGGAGGGAATTAGAAAGAGAGGAAGGCCACATGCTAGATGGATGGACTTTATTAAAGAAACCACAAATATGAGTTTGCAGGAGCTGGGCAGAGCAGTAGAGGACAGGGGGACCTGGAGATGTCTCATCCATAGGGTCGCCATGCATCAAAATCGACATGAAGGCAGTTAACAAACAAACAAACAAATTCCATTTTAACATCCATGATAACATCCCATAGAATACTGGTGCTTGCTGTTTAGGAAGGGACATTTAGAATTCTTTGTCAGAGAGCTCGAGTACCTCACCAAGTTACAAACCCCCAGATTTTACAATATGTTACCATGGCAGTGGAAGTGGAATCACAGTGATCATGATGATAGCTCAAAACTTATGTAATGTTTATCCATATAAATGTATGAACAGAGAAAATTAGGGCTAATGGATATGTAATCTCTGAGTCAACTATATTGATGAACAGGTAAAATGTCTCTGAATTTTGTTTAGATGTGGTAAAGAATTTTGTTTTTATTATGACTCAATATATTTTATTTTCCTTTAATGTAGAGGGATTGTACTGAATTAACCAAAATACTTATTTAATATTTTTCATGATACAGTTTTCAAGTAAATTCAATATTTTTTAAAGTTGATCATTCTGGATCTTTTTGAAGGATCTCATATGTTGAATGGATTCATATTTGCCATGGAAATGTCCATGGAATCCATGAGGAAGTGATAATGTTAGCAACAATCCTTATCTTCTTACATATATGAGAGGAATTGCTGAGCATGAAACTGATCTGAATAATGTAAGAGACTTCAAATACATTCCTATGATTAATCCTGTCAACTCTAGGTCTGGCCTCAAATTATATTTGAGCCACTTTGGAGGTACCATAAAATTTGTACCAATGCCAACTGTTACAAAAATGCAGTCTAAAATAACAGAAGGCATTTGTATATATAGGCAAATAATGCTAAGCTTTTTATTTTTGGTGATTTGTAAGTACAACAGCAGTAACTATAAGCTGAGTGAGAACACATTCATACATCCAAGGGCTTAAAAACAAATGGAATACTAGACATCTAGGAGCTAAGAATTGCTTTTAATTTAATATATAAAGAGGAATCTAAAAAAAAATATGTAATAATGATGAATTTTTTGTCAAGGTAAACTACTAAATAAACTACTGAAACAGAAACAGACGTGAGTGTGTGAAATAGATGGGGTGAGATTCAAGATGGCATAGCAGTTGGAGTGTTGGTCAGACAGCTAGTCAGGAATGTGGATTGCAGGCTTCATTCCAAGTGAATGGATGTAGTTTCACAACCTATTGACAGTTACCTGGAAGTAGCTCCCATTGCACTCAGAGGAACCTATTTTTAGTAGATACAATCTAATAGAAGTGTCATTCTTCACTAAAGTTCTTCTCAAAGAAAGCAACAAGTAATCTTAACAATTTTCTTTCTACTGCAAGAAAAGAAAAAGAAAAAGAAAGAAAGAAAGAAAGAAAGAAAGAAAGAAAGAAAGAAACTTTGAAAACCACACAATTTTTGAGGGTTATTTGCAATTCAGGTCTTATTCTGTGCAAATTTCACACATGATTGTTATGCACAGAAAATAGAATTATCTACACTGAAAATAATATTTGTACAAAGCAATATTATTTTTTGTGCAGAAAATGCTGTTTCCTGAACAGAAATAATTTTCTTTGCAAATAACCCATGTGTGAATTTTCTGCAGAATAAGTCCCAAAGTATGAGGATTCTTGTCTGTATTTCTCAGGATTCAAAAACATGGTTTTTTACCATTTAAAAATATTTTAACATTTTCTTTCCACCCATAAAGTATAATCATAATCACAGAGACATGTGCCAGTCAAGCTGAACTGCAATAGAAGTGAGAAAATCATGGAACTCAAATGTACTATTTTGTCATCCACTATCCCCCCTTTTTTCCAATATTTAATACAATGATTATCTTATTTTAATTATTAATAAATCAACATCATAAACATAATTGGAAAACAAAGGAATATCATTTTTGTTTTGTTTTTAAGGATACACTATGGTCATGCCTTGACCATGCTTATACAAATTCTGCTGACTGAATTTCTGTTAGCCTGGACAAATTCCAGCATGTAATAAAGGGGAGGGGAAGGGTTTTCTTTCTTGTTTAAATTTCAATTGAAGCTTATAGTCTCCATCTTTAAAACCAAAAAGAAATATTTTGCCCAGTCTGCTGGCATTTTAAAAGACTTGTTTTAAAATAAAACAATCCAGCCAGCTATACATTGAGCCACTCACAATTGCTGCACTTCACCATCAATTTGTTCTGAACACAAAACCACTTGAATCTCAGATTTTGAAATACAATATTTGCCAGGCTTTCAAGGTTGTTTTTTAAAAAGACAAATAGTCAAATATTTAACTTGATAAAAATGATCTTTATCATGTGGTATGCCTAACTATTCTATATAACCTCTCTTGTTGCATGCCCACTCAGAAGTTAATCCCATTGTGTTTAATAGAATTTTGTCCTAGTTAACTGTGCATTAATTTACAGCCAGTATCTTTTTGGTGCACTTTGTTAATGTTTGCTATCAAGTCAACTTTTCCTATGGTGACCCTATGAATCATTGATCTTCAGGAGCCCCAGTCATTAATGGCCCCACTCAGATCTTGCAAACTCAAAACCTTGGCTTCCTTGATTGAATCAATCCACTTGTAGTGGATTGATTCCTAATGCCTTCCAATTTACAAAGCATTATATTTTTTTCCCAATAAGTCACATTGTTTCATGATATGTTCAAGGTATGACAACTACACCTTAGTCATATTCACTTCTAGAGTTCAGGTGTAATTTGTTGTATGACCCACTTGTCTATTTAGCAGTCCATGGAATTCATAAAACTCCTCTTCAACAACACATTTCAAATGTGTTGATTCCCCCCCAACCCACATCAGCTTTCCTCATTGTTCAGCTTTCATGCCCATACATAGAAATCAGAAATATTATAACCTGGGTGACTTTGTCTTCAGTGATCACTTGAAAGTTATATAAATAATCTGTGGCCATTGTTTATTTTATTATTCAGTTGTGCCCCTGCTTTTTCTGTTTCTTCCTTAACATTCATCAGTAGTTATGCCAAGTCTTAACTATTTTCTGCATCCATCCATCCTCAGCTTCACTTTCTGCAAACTCAGTTCAAAATACAAAAGTGAATTGTACTCAAGGTGGGACAGGGGAGGAGAGGAAGGACCAGAATCATGCCCTTTTCAGTAGGCTCAAGCAAAAGCAAACTGTTACTTCTAGCTTGTCTGTTCTTCCTCAGTCATAACTTTTGCCAGAGCAGACCCTGACTTTGCTTGCCATTTATGTTCCAGTTTCTATCTGAAAAATTGTGAAGGATATGCATAATTTCCTGCCCAAACATGTGGGATGTTTACCTATCCTCAGAAGGAAAATATATTATAACTGTACATTCTTTGTAGTTTAAACTCAATGGATTCCTCAAGTCTTTTTTCCAAGTTTTCCCTAATTTCTGCTATCTCATTTCTCTTTATCAAACTCTGCCCCTCCTTCCTGTTTCTTGAGAGCAGGGGTCTGCTTAGTATAGTCTATGGGGTGCATAAAGCCCTCGTTACTATTTTTTCAGCTGGGTTGCAGCAGAATGTCATCAGTATACTGTACAATATAGCTTGAACTAGGAAAGAGAGAGATTCTAGCCAATACCCTGTAGCCTTGTGTGTCTCCCTGTTACAGGGAAGATAAACTGTTTCTGCCTCTAGAATCCAATACTGAGCATGTGTGAACATAAAAAAAAAGATGAGGAAAAATAAGCCTGCCTCAGCAGCTACCCCCAGCATGTTAAAAACAACAACATAGCAACATAGATCTATGAGTTAGGCCAACAAACTGAAATTATTAAGAACAACGGAGGCTGATGTGGGGGCGAAAAGTCATCCCTAAATACATTTTGGCAGAATGCTTCAAGATGTTTCTATATTGAGTTTAGAAAACACTAATAATAATAATAATAATAATAATAATAATAATAATGCTACTGAAAAGGGTAAAATCATGCCCCCTCCTGTCAGTGTGTGGATGATGTGTTGCAGTGATGCTTTTTGGCACCCAGCAGAATCTGCAGGACAAGCTGACTGCTGTGATCCACAGCCACTTTGTAACTCTTACCGTCAACTGGCTCAGCTTCCTTTCTTCAGGATCCTGTCTTCCTCAGTCAAGAAGACACATTGTAAAGTCCAAAAGCATAGTTTTATTAATGCATATAAAAGAAAAATAAAATAGCTAAGTAAAATCCATTGTGATGAACTAATCCAGTTCAGCCATGAAAGATTACATCTTTAACAATCCCAAAAAATTAGGATCCCAACTTGTTGCAGTTGCACTCAAATCTTGAACAACAAACATTCTTAAACACAATACTCTCTATGCCCTTCCCATACTCCACCTTCTGGGTGTTAATCTTATGTTGATTGGATGTTATGTGTGATGTATATTAACCCAGCCTCTTGCTGTCCATCATCCACTACGTGGTCTCCTTTCCCAGCCTAACAATTGTTTACCTTTTTTGGTATCTCTTGCTACCCATAACAAAGTCTGTGTCCATGAGTTCTACCTTTGGGAAAGTACATGTTTATGTCTTCTTGGCCATCTGGTGTTAGATTCACTTTGTTTCTCTAGATGTTGTTCTCATGAGGAAAATTTCACACACACATCTCTACATTTCACCTTTGACTGTATAACCCAGCCATATTCTAATATCTCCTTCCCTTCCCTCACCATCCTTCTGAGTTAACTGAGTGCAAAATCAGTTGTGCATGTTGAACTTGGTCTGCAACAATAGAAGTAAGCCAAGGACAAAGGGGGGAAAGAAAAAGAGAAGAGTAAAACCAAGACATTTTAAAATTATCTGACAAAGTGGGATAGAAAAGTGGGATAGGGCCATCCCTACAAAATTGAGACAGCTGTGTGACATAACAATATCTCATGACAAAAAAGACATTTTTAAAACATTTTCAGAATTGTCAAACACCTCTGATATCTCTCCTCACCTTGTGAATACAGATTGAAAATTTCTTTTTATAATAGCTTGACTGCCTTTTCTGGATTTATTTTTTGCTGTTTTTGCAATGACATGAGAAATGAATTGCCCTTTTCAAAATGTCTGCTGCATCTTTTCTTAATATTTTGAGCAGAGGTTACCTCTCTCAGGTAATTCTCAAGTTGCTCCCTATTCCTTGATCTATGTTTTATTCAACCCAGACTGCCCTGCCATCTCAATGACTTCATGAAGGGTTATGGCCCCTATCAGCTACATTCTCTCAGATAGCAATTTGCCTAGGATCCTACTCACCCATCTGTCTCTAAGGCATGCATTCTATTCCTCTCTTTTACCAATAAATTCACAAAGTTCAACTGTTTCCTGCATGCCTATTACAAACAATACATCTAAACATCCAAGCCTTATAGAAACATTTTAAAAAGTCCACTCATAAACTGAAGTAGATTTCTACATGAAAGAGAACAAAGGCTTTATATAAATTCTATCCTGTCACTGCCACTGCCACTGCCACTGAATCTTAAAATGTGTGAGATTTTAAGTGAGATGAACAAAGTGAAGAAATCCTTTACAACCCATCCAGAGTCTGGAGAAGACAGAGTGAAGTTTACAGGCTCTTATAGAAACAGGAAGACTTATTTTCAGTTTCCAAGTGCTTACTTGTAGGAAAGACTCTGAACTCCTCTAGTATTAAAGGCCCTCCTCACACTCGGATGAGATACTGCCATAGCTCAATGCTATGGAATTTGAAGCTTCTCAGTCAGAGAGCCACAATAAACTACAATTCCCAGACTTTCATAGCAAAAAGGCAGTTAAAGTGGTGTCAACCTGGATTATCTGTACAAGGCAGATGCAGCCTCAGTCGATTTTGTAAGTTTCTGGTTTAGATGTCTTGTTCTCCCTCACTAGTTTACTGATCCACATGATTTATCCTTTTAGGATGATAAAAAAATAATTTATTTCTGTTCATGCCAAGCTACATAATTATTAGAGAGATGCTACTTTATGGTAGTCTAGAGTGATACTATAGCTGTTTTAGGGGAGGTATCGTAGAAAGTATCTAACAAAAATACTTAAGGGAACATAGTTCGCAAACTATCTACAGTAGCAATGTGTCCCACATTGCAGAGGACATTGGTCCATTTAAAGGTGTGATAATGGGAAAGTCCTTCCCAAGTCCTTCTCACAATTAGAATGCCTTTTCCCATTAACAATGGGTTAAGTGTGGCATAAGGTTCAACATCACATGAGGTTCAGCATCACAGGCAATGAGATGGTAATTTCCCATAAGATGGGTAGTTGGGCAGAAGTATTTTGGGGTTTTGTTTTATTTTGTTTTGTTTTATCTCTGGCTCTCTCTCTATCCAGACCATGAGATGAGCTCTAACAAAGGAGATTATTGCACACAAAATCTGTACCAGGATAGATGCGGGTTGTAACCATGAGTATCTAATCACACTGCCCAGCTCCTGGGCAGTAGGCAGCCACATCCAACTCAGGCTTCTCCGGCAGCTTTTCATGAATGGAATTTTCCCATTCTTGAAAAATTGCTGGAGAAGCCCACATTGGATAAGGATGCCTACTGTTCAGATACTGGGCAGTGCAATAAGATCCATCATTCATAGTTACAACCCATGTCTATCCCATCACATATTTTGCATGCAACAATCTTCATGGTGGTTTTGTGGACAAGAGATTCCAGACTCCCAGCTACTCCTTGAACATTGAGGACTACACATTCCATGTGATGTATTAGTAGAATTAAAAGAGTGTGTTAGCTATTTTCATCAGGGTTGTTTTTTTATTCTTGCTCCTGGTGGCTGAAATGGTTTAGGGCCTGTACAGACTGCCAGAAATAATGCAGCTTGAGGCCACGTTAACTGTCCTGGCTCAGTGATAGGGAATCATGGGAATTGTATTTTTTCTGGGACATTGAGCCTTCTCTGCCAGAGAACTCTAGTGCCACACTAAACTACAGTTCCCATGATTCCTTAGCACTGAGCCAGGACAGTTAAAGTGGCCTGAAGCTGCACTATTCCTGGTAGTCTGTAAAGGCCCTTAATCTGTTGGTAATTTGTAATTTCTTATCTGTGCCTTACATGAACGAAGTTGTCCTTCATGTTAGAGGTATACTTTTGTTCCAAGATCACATCATCAGGAAAGCCCTCTATAAAATCTGGATTAAATATAGGAGAAGGATATCGAGGGGTTGCCACTTTGGCTGTCACCTATAGAAGCATTTCAACAAACTGAGAGCATAGCAGATGGATGGCACATGGCTGAAATATGGGGATATTTTAAAGACAGATATGGATAGTAAGCCAAGGTTGAAAACAAGGGAAGAACTAAAAACAGAAGGATTTGACATTCCCTGGTTCTCATACTATCAGATAAAAGAAAGATTTAAAGAGGATAATAGAACAGAAGAGTTCATAATGCAGAAATAAGAATTAGAGACCATCTTTATAAATGAAAGTGATCACATAATGTCAAAGCTTTATAAAAAGATTTTGGAACAGAAGACAGCAGAAGAAGAAGTAAAGGATTTCATGATTAAATGGTCCCAAGAAATGGGAGTAAATATCCACCTAGAAGACTGAGAAAGGAATTGGGGGGGAAAAACAGTTAAAATATACTTTATCAGCAAATGTGAAAGAAAATTATTATGAAATTGAATTCCGGTGGTATCTAACCCCTGTGAAAATTAGAACTATAAGAACTCATCAGACAGATGCTGGAAATATAGGAGAGAAAGAGGCACAATTTCCCACCTGTGGTGGACTTGTACCAAAACACAAAACTGCTGAGAACAGGTTAACAGTAATATTAACAAGATGTTGCAGATAAAAATGAAATGTGACCCGAAAGTGTTTATACTAGGAATGGCAGAAGAAAAATATGAGAGATTGTATGGAAATGTTCTTTTTTTATATGATAATAGCCGTGAGGGTAGTGTATGCTAGAAAATGGAAAGAGAGAGAAGTTCCAGACATATGTGAATGGCTACAAAAAATCATGGAATATATGGAAAATGATATGCTTACAATGTTATTGACTCTCTGAAAGAGAAATTTGAAAAAGATTGGGGAAAATAATTAATTATGTAAATACTTGGAATAATTAATAGCTTAGTATTCTTAAGTTTAGAAACATTGAATGATGTAACTGAGTCCAAATTGGCCAGCCCAAGTGAATTATATTTTTTTGTGTAATAAGCCAGAGTTACAAATTGTCAAAAAGCTATGTAATCTTGGAAAACAGGGAAATAGGTAGCTGGGGTAAAGGAAATTCAAAGAAAAATTAGACTAAAAGAATGTGGGTGTGGAAGTAATGTATTGTCAGTCTTGTTTTTGTGTTTCATGTTGGTTTTTGATATTGTTTTTTGTTTATATGTTAGTTTATCTGTTAAGTTATGTTGTATGTTGTTTTTAAGTAACTATAGGTGAAATTAATAAAAATAAATTAAAAAGTAAGAGATATACTTTTGCTATGCAATTTCCTTACATACACACACACACACACACACACACACCCCTTTTCTTTAAAAGTACTCAGGTTCTCTCACAGTCCTTTTTCACATGCCCTAGTTCATCTTACCTCTTTCCTAGGGTTGGCAAGGGAAGTGCCAGTGAAATCCTCGTAATGTCCCATTGCTATGCTAAAGAGGGAAAATTCAAATCAGTAGGAGCAGTGGCAAGTTTAGTAGAAGAAAAGTTTAGTAGAAGAAAATTGGTCTCAAGGGCTTCCATCAAACTCAAGCAAAAGCAGGGGAGGGATAAAGCAAAGGGTTGTCATGGGATAGTGCTTTGTTTGAAAGGTTTCATTGTTTGAAGTTTTGTCCAACCCAAACCCAATTAAAGGGTAAAAACTATAAGATGGTTGAATTTGCCAATCAACGTTTATTGCTATACTGTAAAGCATGCAAACAAATCATCTAGTCATATTTTTCTACTATATTATTAGAGGTCTATTTACATTGAAATAATTATTTTTAGAACTGAATGTATATACATTAGCTTATGGAAATCTGTGTTCTTCTTCTTTGGTGACATCTTTTGGATATGTAAATGACAACTTTTGCAGTAGCAAGCCTCAAAGGACATGAAGGATACACATGGTTTGTAAAACATAGGACCTTATCACATGGGGTCTAAAGCAGACCTAATCCAAAGGGTATCCGTAGCTAATACATATTATTTCCCCGTGTTTACACACGACATTGCACCTAAACTTGACAGAACCCGGAGCTAATCCGTAACGAATTGAGATCTTTTGACATTCGGTTTTTTTGGGGAAGTACAACCGAGCTTTCTGAATCATTGCGCGATGGCTGTGAAGGCAAAATACAAATGATCACGCAATACGTATTGTGAAGCATTTCCCCGCCCTGACCCATGGTTCCCCGCGCTACTTCCCATGGATCTGTGAGGAAGCATCGTATGACGTGTCCGTCCTGTTTGGATTGGGCAACAAATGGGATGGGTAAACATGGTCCTCTCTTTGTAATTTATGGGATTTTCTAACTTGTGTGTGCACGGAGAATACGTTTCCAGGATGCGTGTCCCGGGAAGCGCGATAATTGCGCTATGGTGGTAATTGTGTGTGGTAGGCATTTACATATTGCAGGGAGCTCTTTCAGTTCATTTCGGTATAAAACTGAATTTATTCTTATTTTGGTTACTTTTCGCTTCGTGGCCAGCGTGTGATAAGGTCCATAGGTTTTCCATGTATAGGGGGCAATAAAAGGGCACTACAAGGAATCTTGAAAGGTAAAGGACCAAATTGTAAGGTTGCATGAAGCCCAAGGAATGTGCCCACCCTTGAATAAACAAGTTTATCAGAGAATAATTTCTGTAATTTTGAGTCAAATGTTCTCCTCTTAGCATATAACTAATTTAATGTATTCAGTGGACTGGAGTGGACTGGGAAGAGCTGTCCTTTCCCTAGCATAAGCCAGCACGTTCTGGATATAATACATTATTATGTAATCATTTTTATCATAAAAAAAAAATCAAAGCCAGGATTTTCCACTATCTCTCTAGGCAGGGTATTATATTGCTAAAGTGTTCTGATTCCTAGGAACATCATACCAGTGATTAATAGCAATTATTACTGCTGTTGTTATGATGGTTGATATTCACTTCATTTATATTTCACCTTTTTTTCTGCATGGCTGGAATTCAAGGTGACTTACAAATTAAGAAAGATAAAATAGAGCTTAACTATATAAAATATTGTCAATATAATATAGTTACACTATCAATATCAATAAAATATATAAAACATGCATTAGAAATTAAACCAGATTTAAAATAGAATAGTTAAATGAACAGTAGTCTGCAGAAAGCCTTTTCTATAATGAGTTCTGAAAACTTTGTCAAATTTAAAAAAAACAACAACAGAAAGGAAAAGAAAAATCTTTGCTTGCCAATGGAAACATTTCAGGAAGAATCTATTCTGGTCTCCTGGGTAAGGGAGTTCCAGAAACTGGGAGTAGCCCCCATATCTTTACAACAACAACAACAACAATAATAAATTTATTTCTAGCCCGCCCCCTCTGCTAGGCAACTGGGGCAGGGTACAACATATTTAAACAGGCAACAGTTAAAAACATTCCCTCAACCCTCTCCCCAACCCACCCCCCTTAAAACTGAATTAAACAAGCAAAGATGAAAATACAATAGTACAATAAAATATAAAAATATAATAAAAACAGGAAGCAGCAACAATACAAACTATATGTACTTGAGGTTGGGGTGTGACAAAGGAAGGACCCAGGCAGGCTTGTATGGGAGAATATAGTCCATAAGAAAAGTTATATTGCCCTATCACTTAAATTATTACTTCTTGTGCTAACAATTGTTCACTCCTCTTTTTTAATCACTTCCCAAATATTTAAAAATTGTTAGCACATCCCTTTCTATATTTGTATGTATTTATGCTGGGCTGTTTTGTAGGACTTGCCTTCTAAGCAAGTCCTATAGCTTACCTCCAAATCCTTTCTAATTTACCACCAACTTTGCCACACAGAATTATAAGCAGTAGTCTAGGAGCTTTTATTGCATTACAAAAACAAGATGAGAGGGAATGAGATAGAAGTAGCTTATCTCCTCACATGTTGTTGTGGTATTTTCATCTTCTCTCCTGAGGGAGGTAATAGTAAAAATGTGTTTTTTGCCAAATGGGCTTTTCCAGCAGGACAAAAGACACACTTTTATAATCGTCTCTTTCTGGAATAGAATGGAAGTGCTTTGTAGGCATGTAGAGATGTAAACCAAAAGCCACTTCTATCTCGTTGCCTCTTCTCTTACTTTTGAAATATGATAAGGCTCTAAGTGAGGCCCTGCCACTGTTGATCCAAGAGATATCTAATTTTCACAGGCAATGGAACCAATAGAATTTAATAAGCAATTGGCTGTTTGAGTCAGAGAAATACATTCATGATTTGTGTTCAGTGAACCCCTTAATCGAGGTAGGCAATTTGAATTCTTCAGATTTTCCTGCACAGCAACTCCCATTATTCCTCATTGTTACTTATAGTGGTTTAAGTACTGGAATTTGCTATCTAATACTATCTGAAAAGACATTTTCCTTGCCTATTCTTAATCTTACTTTTTATTTGTCAATGTTCTTCTAAGTGAAGCTTATATTCCAGTCATAGTGGTCTCTATGATTTAAATTTTCAGTTGGCATGCACAAAATAAACAAAACAACCAAGAAAATTAGGTGTGTGCCAGTTCTGAAACATATTCTGAGTCATTGCCATATAATGTAACAGAATTATATGGCAATCAATCACTTGCTACTCACCAGAAAGACCCAAAGCACAGGACGGAAGAAAGGAAAGAACCTAGAAGATATTTTGGAAAGTTTAGTATAAATCCTGATATCACAAAGGAAACATACAGTATTCGGGCCTCGGCAGACGGAGGCCCTGGAGCCGCCGCCGGACGGAGCGCCGGCGGAGCGGAGCCTCCCCACCGCGGCGCACCGTCGGCGCATCTAAAAGGAGCACCAAATTGGCGCTCCTTTTAGATCTAAGGGAAAGTGCGCCCCAAAAGCAGCGGGCGCACTTTCCCTGGCTCAAGGGGCGCAGCGCATGTGGGCGCTGCGCCGTGAGGTCATCCCCGGTGCGCCGGCCGTGCGGGCGGCCGGCGCTTCTGGGGGCGACCTCGGGGAGAGGAAGGGGCGCCGCTCATGCGGCTGCCCCTCCTCTTCCCTGCCCGGAAGACGACTTTATTAGTCGTCTGCCGAGGCACTTCATTACTTAAAATAATACAATTTTCAGTGTATGTTCAGCCTGTAATGTATTTAGTGGTATTTTCGAAAACCCTCAAAATTCATTGTAATGATTTTGTCATACTGCTCATATAAAATCAATTGTTTAGAACAAACAATCAAAGGCCTTGGATAAAAATTTACAATCCAAGTGTCAATGTGGCAAATGCTTCTAATACTAGATAGAAGTATTTGTGTAAATTAGTTAAATCAGAACAAGATTGATAGCTTTTTGGTGGTAGTGAGGTGATGGGGTTATCGTCAATCAAGTGAAGATGGTGGGAAATGAACCATGAACTATAATGGGTATGAGAACTTAACTGTGATTGCTGTGTCCCATAATTTAATGCCTCTAGTGTCTCCTTCTTCTCACCTTCACCCACCTGCTGCCATAAGACATGGTTATATATGCAAGAAAATGAATTAGAGAGCAAAATTCAGGTATGATGACCACTCTACAATTTAAGACAGTCATTGATTTGTGATAAATGCCATTATATTCTCTGATTTATCATTGTCACAATTTATATTACTTGTCAATAATTCATATGCTATGTGGGAAAAATAATAGCAACTCCATTGTAAAATGGGATTTCATTTTGTATATATAAGAGGAATTCAACATCTTTCTGTCCAAATGTATGTCACTTCTAGAGAGCACCACACCACCACTAAATTCAGTGGAGATCCATATGAAACTAGCAAAGTATCTAGTTTTGCATGGGTTGGGATATCCCTTAATTTGATACAGCAAAGTTTTTAAGTTGGGCTGTACAACTGACAACACTGCAATTGCCCATTCTGAGTAAAGTCATGCCTATCAACACTCTTGCCCTTCAGCTCACAATGGAAGAGTCTACCCATTTCATGTCTGTGAGAGGACTATTCAAAAAAATGGGAGGAATGGAGGCTCTATAACACTGTTCTTTGCACTGCTGTATTCTATGCACTGGTTACATAAGCAACCCAGAGATTGAAGACATAAAACATATAGAAACATTAAAATTAATTAAAATTTTAATACCCATCCCCACCCCACCCCATGTACACACCTAGGTCTTCCTAATCATGCATGTCAAGTTCCATGGTCTAGGAGGCATCACATTGCAATGGTTCTGTTCCTTTCTCTTGAGCAGATTCCAGAGTGATACTTGGGGACAGTTGCTCAGCCAAAAAGGAGCTTAATTGTGGTGTCCTCAAGGTGCCATCCTGTCCCCAATGCTATTTAAGATATATATGAAGCCGGTGGGAGAGAGCATCTGGAGACATGGGGTGGGGTGTTATCAATACATTGATGACACAAGGATATATTTCTCCATGTCTTGGTCTACAGCTTTGACTCCAGATGGCATCTCCCCTCTCAGTGAATGTCTTAACGCGGTAATGGACTGGATGAAGAAAAACAGATTGAAACTGAATGCAGACAAAACAGAGGTACTAACAGCCCCAAACCCAGGTATTGAGATAAAATCTCCAGTCCTAGATGTGTTGTAGAAATAGAACTGTGGGCTTTGGCTCTACAGCCCCTGGGTCCTTTAGCAGAGCCAAATAAAGAAAGAAGACCACTGATGAAATGCAAACAGGATAAATTTATTTATCATGTGCATAGTCCCAGGAGAAACTCGTGTTTTCAAGCGTGGGCAAAGAACAAGGAAAATGGCTGTTGGTTTTATACCCAAACAGACAAATAACTCATCTTTTACATCTTATTGGATGCTCTAAACTTTAAACATATAGAATTCTAAGCAATGAAAGTAAAGATCTATGCATACATTATAATCTGCTTAGGGTACCATTTGTGCGAGACCCACTGCATTCCAGGAAAACATCTTATCATCAAAGACTGTTATTGCCAGGACATTTCAGGGTCTCTCTGCACTAATTTATTGTTATGGCTTTATGATGAATCCTGGCACCTCTTT
This sequence comes from Phrynosoma platyrhinos, assembly GCA_020142125.1. Taxonomy (NCBI): domain Eukaryota; kingdom Metazoa; phylum Chordata; class Lepidosauria; order Squamata; family Phrynosomatidae; genus Phrynosoma; species Phrynosoma platyrhinos. Next base: position 79,702,282 of record JAIPUX010001880.1, read on the forward strand.
GTTACAGCTTGTCCTGGACTACAGCCAGCCTCAGTTCCAACAGCTGCTGCTAGGAATGGTGAGAATAAGCAACGAACAGCAAGGCAAGCTACAAACCTTCCTGTAATCAAAGCACAAACAAAGCAGAGTCCAGAATTCAAAGGCAGCAATCAACAGAAGTCCAGTCCAGTCCGGGGTTAAGGCAACAGGGTTCCACAAGGCAAGAAGCAAAAGGCACAAAGCAGGAAACAAGAAGCCACACTAACCATCATCTCGCAAGGAAGCTACAATAAGTCTTGCCACTAAGGAAGCCTTTTGCAGATGTTTAAATAGCCAAATCCTACCTCAGTGCCAGCTGAGGCTTATTGAGGAGCAGCTGCTTCTCAGCCAGCCTCTTGGACCTGCACACACCAGCACTCTCAGCTCTCCTCTGCCTAAAGGAAGGTACTGGCCCAGCTATATCTTCCTGATTTTCCCTACTAGGCAGCTGAGCTTCCATAGGAGTAGTACTAGGACCTGGCTGCTCTGGGGCTGGGACAACAGGGCTTGGCTCAGGCAGAGCAGAAGGAGAGCCAGGTGGAGCCTGTATCTCTTCCTTCTCTGGAGGTGACCCATCCTCCTCCTCATCCTCCAAGTCCTCCTCATGGCTGGCCATGACACAGCTTCAGGGTTTCTCTAAGCCCACTGTGTAAATAAACATTTTAACATTCCTGGACTTAAACATTCTCTATTGGCCTCTATTGAAAAAGCCTTCCCCAAACTGTTGGAAAACAAGCCTAATTTTTGGGGAATTTATAATTAGCTCAAATATGCAAAAGTGGATCTATCCAAATATATACCAGAGATGTAAGGGTTCGCTTCAGGGATCTATCCAAATATATACCAGAGATGTAAGGGTTCAGGCTGAGAATGACACTGAGAGGAACCAAGCTCCGAATTAAAGTCTAAAATATTTATTAGCACAATAAGCACACATTCACGATAAGGCACACACATGCACACCAGAAGAATAAGCGGGAAAAAGTGGGGAGAGAAGTGGGGGGACCAGGATAGAGGGATATACTTACGACCGAGAGACTTCTCCGGACTTCTGGCAGTAAATGTGGATGAATTCAGTTAAAGGGCACAACTGGCAAGAGGGGGGGGGGGGTCGCAGGAACTATCTCATAGCACAGACCAATAGAGATTCAGCATGCACTTTCAAGGTAGCACAAGTCTGCCAAAATCCAGTAGTTTTTAAGGGTGATTTCTGCTTCCTAGCTATGAGTCTATCAATAGGTGGACAAAGGCTTAATGGGTTTACCATTGTTTACCTAAGCCTGGGCATAGTCTAAACAATGCATTTGGTTTCAAAACTATCAAGGAAGGGAAGCTAGAGAAAAGGGGTGCAATCAAATCTGATCACTGTCCCATTAAGTGTGAGACTGAGACAAACAAACACCATTGTGTATCTCTTTCAGTATAATGGATATTCCCAAGGGCAACTTCCAAACCTGCCTGTCCAGGAAATTTTTAGTGGTCTTGAGCAACTTCAACAGTTCCTACCTAACCTCACTTGGATTATTATAACATGTTCTATATGGGGTTGCCTGCCTTTGAAGAATATCTTTTGAAGAAACTTCAAAAGGTAGAAAGAGCTGAAGACAGAGTATTAACTGGGATTGGTTGCATGTATCATACCACTTGCTGATTCAACAGCTACACTGATTGCAATTCTGTTTTCAGGTGCAATTCAGCTATCTTGAAGACTGTGGAGCTAAGCAGACAGCGCAAAGCGCCGTCTTCAGAGCAAGGGAGGGGAGGGGCAGCCACACGCTGGGTGCCCCAACCCCTTCCCCAAAACGTTCTCGGAGCAGCCGGCCCTCCATACAGCTGGCACTCTGAGGATGCCTTTCCGCTGCAGCGTCTGCACATGCTAGAGCAGCAAAGCCGCCGAAGGTGCACCAGCAGCCTTTTGTGGTGCACCTTCCGCGATTTGTGGAAGGAGCCCTATTCCTGCACCACGGGGCTGAGGAATGGGGAAGCCTCAGCCCCGATCTGCAGCTTCCTGGGGCAGCCCCATGCTGCCTGTCTGTTTCCCCCCTGTATCTCCCTGTATGAACCTGTTCAGACCTTGGGGCTTATCACACAGACAAATAATTTGATTGCCCCAACAGGATACAGTCAGGTTGCAGGATTCAGGTGGGTATTATCACATCAAAGTTGACATCAATGCCACCAAGTGAGTGCAGCCCGGCTGCATCCCAGGTCCCAGGTTTGCTTCAGAGGCCACTTTTCAAAAATGGCACGCTCCTGACTTTTAAAAGCAGCCTCTAAAGTGCACCTGGGATCCAGGATGCAGCTGTGTTGCACTCGCCTGGGAGAATTGGCAGCAACTTTGAAGTGATAATACTGCCTGCATCCCACAATCCAACTGTATCCCATTGGGAAGCAGTTGGGTTATTTGTCCGTGTGATAAGCCCCCTTGAGTTCCTCAGGAGAGGCCCTTCTTTCAGTCTCAGCACCTTCACAGGGACAGTTGGTGTGTATACAAGGAGAGGCCTTCCCATTGGTAAGCCCTGGACTGCCTCCCTATAGGGTTAGACTGGCACCTACAATTCTGGTTTTGCATCCACAGCAGAAACTTTTTTTCAAAAAATAATAATAATACCGGTACTCCAACAGGTCTTTAAAACTGAATGTTTTTAAGGGAGATTTTTAAGTAGCTGTTGTATTCTTTTAAATTGTACTTTTTACACTGCTTTCAGCAGCAGAAACTTTTTAAAAATTCCAACAGGTCCTTTGAACTGAAAATGTTTAAGGTTTTTGAGTTCTCTGTTGTTTTAAATTGTACTTTTAAACCACTTTTCATCTTTTTAAATGTATACTTTTAATTGTACAGTTTTCAACTGATTTTATCATTTTCAAGTGTATGTTTTAAATTGTTTTAATATTATCAATAGTGTAATTTTGTTTTTCTATTAACTTTTTGTATGTATTTAACTATAGTTTAATCATTTTAATTTTTAAGCCACCTAGAGTCACAGTCTTAAGGGATATAAATGGAGTTAACAACAAGAACAACAAAAAGATCTAGTGGCACCTTAAGGATGCATATATTTTAAGTTTCACAGGCTTTCCTACATTGCAGCCCACTTTATCAGATGCATGCATTATTACCTAAGGTTGCAGTTATTTATATACATTCTTGGGTAGAAACATTTTCTAGTTTTAACCTATTATATTGTGTGGGGATTTCTTAAAATGAAAGCCAATATAAAAATGTCTGATAATGATGAAAATGTGTTACATGTCCTGCCTAGGTTGAGAAAGATAAAGGAAGTCTTCCAGGATCCATCTAGAAGACTCAGCAATGGGAAAACTATATCAAAATGTGGCATATGTTATTTGTCATGGTTCTAGACCCATATCTGGAGTTATAAAAAAAAATCATGATTAATATTGAATGAGCAAGATAAACACAGGGAAGACTCTTTCAAGTATTTCCATTGAATTCCTAACTCTGCCCATTCTGTTTGCTGAATATTCCAGAGAAAACATTGTACAGTAGCATTATTTTTAATGTATCTATTTATCATGGTAACTGAGCAAAAGTAGAAACCAGGGGATCTAACTGAAGAAACTAATGAGACTATGTGACACTAGTAAAGCAGCAAGAATGTGGGTTCCCAGAGTAGTGGAATTGTGTTCATGTTGCTTAATATGTCTCTAGACAACACTTATAGTTTTGGATTAAATCCTAAAAAGTTGCATGTGCTGTTTTGATAGTAATTTTATCACTTGTTACTATTGTTGTAATTACACTGAGCTGAGTTACATATTCTCAAGGGTAAATTGAAATATGAGGCTTTGTACATGTACTGCATTCTCTGAGGAGTTTCATGTTTAGACTAAAAACTGGTAAAATGCAAAGGGAAGTCCATATGTGAATAGTCTGCAGGATATTGTTTTGGGGGAGGATGTAGAAGAGTATCATTTCTGCAGGGTAAATATGAAAGAAAAAAAGTGTATATTCCTCATGGGATAAAAAAAAGGAAATGTGTGATTGATTTAAAACAATCATAGTGCTTGGCATGAAAGGAAGGGGTCATTCACACTTTTTGAATGAAGAGATTTGCATCTCTGTTCTGATTCAGAACTAATTCAGAATAACTTGAGTGTTCCTATTAAGTTTTAAAAAAGGTAAAGGTAGTTCCTTGACATGAATGTCTAGTTGTAACTGACTGTAGGAGGTGGTGCTCATCTCCATTATTAAGCCGAATAGCCAGTGTTGTTTTTGGTGGTCATGTGGCCAGCATAACTTCACCGAATGTTGTTACCTCCCATTGAGAAGTGATACCTATTTATCTACTTACATTTGCATGCTTTCAAACTGCTAGGTTGTCAGGGGCTGGGACTAGTGATGGGAGCTCACCCCATCATGCAGCACTCAGGTCTCAAACTGCCAACCTTCTGATTGTCAGAACTGGCATTTTAACCACTAAGCCACCACATCCCTTTCGCACTATGTTTACCACGATCAAATATCTCTGTGCCATTTTAACCCTGTTGCAATGTTGCCACCATATCAATATAAAATGCAGGTGTCTCCATTTCTAGGAATGATGCAGCATGATCCAAATTGATTTAGTAGCACAGTCACACCGCTGAAGATGCAGATTGTTGTGGCTCTTAAAAAAAGAACCGCTAAGGGGTCTGGTGCCAAATGGTTTAAGTGGGCTTTTCAATTGCCCCCCACAAACTGCACCAAGTGCAGTCAGGGCAAATGTGAACTTCATGGAAATAAGCCAGTTTTACATCGGTTTATTTCCATAGTGTGAATGGGGCCTATGATATTATTTTTATTCCAGACTGCACTAGTTGCTAAATTAGCAATCTCTTTATAAGGCCTAAAATTCCAAAATACTCTGTCTGTCTGTCTGTCTGTCTGTCTATCTGTCTTCCTATCTTCTCAAGGTCCATACAATCAAGAACATTTGACTTTTTCCCACATCATACAGAAGGTCCATGCATGCAAGGCAAACTTACTTTTGCATACTTATTTAAAGTGTAACTTCTGTCAAACAAAGTTTGATTTCCTTTGCAGCAAATATGCATAGAATTGGACTATACAGTAATTTGCAACATATCATGGAGGCTTAATTTGAAAACAACAACAGGCATCCTGGCAGTCCAAAATCTCAGGAAAAATTGTTAATAGATAGCAATTAAAAAAATCTTGAAACTAAATATTCCTGGTATATTTTCCATTTCATATATCACTTACATAAACTCACATTTAAATTATTATTCCATCTTGAGATACAGTTGTCCCTCCACATTCACTGGGGTTAGGGGAACAGGACCCCTGTGAATGTGGAAAAACCACAAATAACAAAAACACTATGTTTTTTACCTAAGAGAACATTTCTCTAGGAATCTCTAAGTTCTCCAGTGCAAGTCTGTGGTCAACATCTGCCAGACTATTGACCACAGAATTGTGCTGGAGGAGTTGCAAGTGCCTAGTGGAGTGTTCTCTCTGAGAATCTGTAGGTTCTTCTGTGTGATTTTTGGTTAAAGTTGACTGTACAGGTCTGCTGGGAGACCTAGATATTCCTAGAGAGAACATATTAATAAAATCTGTGAATAATCAAATCTGCAAAAGTCAAAGCCGAAAATGTGGAGGGGCGAGTGTAATTACATTAAAACTAATTTAATATTGTGGTTATGAGCATCCATTTTGACTCACTGAGTGATCTCACTGGAGCTTTTTCCTGGAATTGTCATTTATTTACCCAGATCTTCTTAAACAAATTAATCCATATGTACCAGTAATTTCTGGAATGTTTCTGAGGAGATATACTCTTGCAGTTAATACACATGCAAAAAGGTTTCCTTTGAATGTCACACACAAGAAGTTCCTTACCAGCTCCAGCTAACAGAGAAGGCTAAATATCTCACAAAACTACAAATTCCCAAATTCTATAGTACCAAAGGTTGGTTAAATGTTGGTACTGCGGCCACAACATTGTGAGTTCAGTCCCAGAGGGTTCCAGGTTGACTCAGCCTTCCATCCTTTTGTAGGTCAATACAATGAGTACCCAGCTTGTTGGGAGCAATTGGCTTACAGACTGTAAATTGCTTAGAGAGAACTTGAGTTCACTATGATGTGGTACAGAAATGTAAAGGCTATTGTTTGCTATTGCTATGACTGTTAAAGTGGGATCAAACTGTATTATTTCCACAGTACACATGGCAGCCCTAGTTTATACTATTAAAGTCAAATGTTTGAGTAAAAACTGAAAGGGAGAAAAAGAGTTGATTCCCACTTATTTCTGAGAACCCTGTCAAAGTACTTATCATATATGTTCCCTGTAGTAAAGTTTAAGTTGGAAAACCTTAACATTTAATTGGCTTCCACTAGCCTAGTTTTACGCCAATTGAATGGTAATAATAATAATAATAATAATAATAATAATAATAATAATAATAATAATAATAAAAATGTATTTATATCCTGCCCCTTTGCAAACAATGGTGGGTTTTTTTTTACTTTATAAACTGTCAAATTAAATTTTAAACTTTATATTTATACTTTTTAAAATACATTTATATAGTTTTTAATTTGTATTGTTTTAAATTTGTTGCTAGCTGCCTTTAGTCCCTTATTAGAAGAACGGAAGAATATTTTTTTTTTTTAAAAAAAAATAGATAATAAAGATGGAAAGAATATTTTAAAAATATTTTTTAAATAATGTTCCAAAAATATGAAAAGAATCCTGAACAATAATCTTCACAATTTGGGACTTATACTATGTAAAATTTGCATAGTAGTTGTTTTGCACAAAATATCCCACAGCCTATTCTGCACAAGAACAGCATTTGATAATTGTGGTTTCCTGTGCAGAAAATGCTATTGTCTGCGCCACGGATAGGTAACCTTTCACCTTTAGGGCCGAGGGACTTCAGCTCCCAGAAGCCTTTGCCATGTTGGCCAATAGTCCCATGTTGGCCAATAGCTCCTGGGATTCTGGGAGCTGAAGTCCCTTGGCCCTTAAAGAGGAAAGGTTGCCTTCCTGCTCTGTGCAAAAAGCAGGAAGAAAGCTACTAAAATACCTCCTCCTCCTCCTCCTTTCCTGCCTTTTTCATATTTTAGAATTCAAGGCAGCTTGCAAAAGACAAAAAGCCCATAGTTAAAATTCACAAAAGATGATTAAAGTATCAAAAAATAAAATAAATTAATAACATCATTTATTTAGGAGAAAAAAAAAACAGCATAGCAAAATAGCAAATAAAAAATTGCTCACATTTGTTTAGATGGAATGAGCATTGTATACTCAGTCCTTAAAAGCCTGGTGAAACAGAAAAGTTTTCACTTGTCACCTGCTGACAGACAGATGGAAAGTAATTTGACAAGTTGGATTTAACTATAAGATGACATTACTGAATACAAGAGGAGGATTGATAATTGAGAACAAGTGTGAGCAGTGTAAGCAAACAAGGCAACTTTTTACAAAAGTTGTTGAATGGAAATGGTTGAAACAAATGGCATGTAGCAGCACTGTAAAAAAATAACAGGAAAAAAAAATATGTGAACAGTTTCAACTTTCCTGGATATAATTTACATTAGATAAGAGCAGAAATATCATTTTGCACATTTGCTGAAGCATAATGAGTCCTGCTTTCACAATATTTAAAATAAACACTTATTACTTAAGATAGAACCCATCACTTTTTCCATCTTATCCCATTTTGTTGGCTCCATTTCCACTTGAATGCTTCATATTGATCAGATCTGTCACTTATTCTGGGATGCCTGCCAAACACCACACACCAGCTATTATGTGATTAGATATATTGTGTCAATAATACAAAAAATATATTTTCTGCCACCATTATGCCCAGCATCCAAGTTTTAGAGCTGTTTTACATTTCCTAGCTTGGGCCTGAATCACAGGTAGCCAAAGAGGCAGCAAACGATGGCATTTCATGTTGCTGAGTTTGTTCAGATGTGTTGAGGGACAGGGAAGGGGAAAGGGGGATGGAGAACAAGGATCCATTAGAGATCTAGAATTTCAGGAAGCATGCTGTCTGAGAAATAGGGCTGCCTGACTCACTGGGCCAGCCTTGTTGCTGCTGTGGGGGAAGAAGCTGAAGGCTGTGTGTGTGTGGTGTTTGGCACACCTGACAGGTCTTGCACCAGGCTAACTGGGCTGGGATTGACCAGTGAGGATAAAGCGGGGTAGTACTTCCTCTCCCAGTGCCTGGACTACAAATTTCAGAGGGTGCTGGGGGCAGAGGTGCCACTTGATTGGGCATCATCACAGGCAGGTAGAACCTTTGATTGGTGGAGGGGCTGGATGGGGTAGAAATTCTGCCCCTCCTGGTCCCAATTGGTTTATGGGCCTACAAAAGGACACATGGCACTCAAGGCTGGCACCATTGTAGCTTGACTTTCCTACAGGGAGGATGTACTGAGTAGAGAATTGGGGGAAGATCGGTGGCAGCTACAAGGTGCCAATAACTGTGGTGGTGGCCATGCAGCATCAGCAATAGCCCAGCTATCCCAGCATCAGAGGCAGCAGTGGCAGAGGCATCCAAAAGACCACATCAGCAGCTGCTGCAGTGGCAGCACTAGATCAGCTACCCCAGCTTCAACAGTGGGCCATGCAAAGCCCAGCTGCCCAGCCATGCCCCCAAGAGGTCCAAACAAAGAGCAGGGTCTGCCTGCCCTACCAGAAGGGGCCAGGCAGGAAATTCCAGGAAGTCTTGGGCAGATTTGGCCCCCAGGATGAACATCAGTGGCTGTCAGCACCACCAGTGGCTGCAGCCACACCAGATCCCTCTCCATTGCCAAGTAAAGATGTGGTGGTGGGTTCAAACCACACCATCATGGCCCTCATTGTGCAGGTGGGCAAGGTCAGTTTACCACCTGTGCAGGAGCATGGTTGGGCCAAGAAGAGAGGGCGGGCACAGTGAGACTCTTCCATGAGCAGCTCTGGCTTAAGTGGCTCATTCAGCAGCTCCTCCAGTTCTGCTATCAGTTCCTTCATCATCAGCTCTGAGGCCAGTATGACTCCCAGTGCTTCATCTGTGGGCGACAAGTGCAAGGGTCAAAAACTGAAGCACACCACCAAAAAAAAAAGTACAAAAGGCTTGCACCAAAGGGTCCAGGGATTCAAAGAATGGGGATGGTGAGCTCCGGGCCTTCCGCTCAAAGATACAGGCAACCCTTGTGGCCCACAAGACCACTCTAAAAGAGATCCAGTCCATTTTGGGTCACTTCAATTTTGTGTGCAGAGCCTTTTGCATTTGACTGGCCAGGATCATGACAGGGGTCAAAGCAACTCACCATCACATTCACCTCACCAAGGGCATCAAACAGGAACTCAGTTTGGGGGAGGCATTTTTCAGGGATTACAATGGGGTCTCCCTATGGCAGAGACCATGGGACTTGGGTCATGGCCTTCAGGTACATTCGGATGCTGCTGGGAAACTGGGCTTTGGAGTCTTCTTTCAGGGACACTGGTGTGCCCAATGCTGGCCCACTTTCTAGGCTCAGGGAGGGATCCTTCATGACCTCACTTTCCTCAAGCTGTTTCTCATTGTGGTAGCAGTTCAATTTGGGGCAGGACCTTTGCTAAAAAGGCAGCGTGTTTTTGGTGTGACAACCAGGCAGTTGTCAAGATCTTCAACCACCAAAGCTCCAAGTCTGAGAGAGTCATGCTTTTGAGCCAACATCCACAATAGCATCACATTCAAGGCAGTTTCATGCCAGCCTTCCAAAATAACATTGCAGACTCTCTCTCTCCTTTTCAGGATACTAGGTTTCACCAGCTGGCACCTGGAGCAGACTTCTCACACATACCCTTCCCGGAGGAAATGTGGGAGGTTGGAAATCTGCTGTGATACAGAGTGTCCTGTCTTCTCTGGCTCCAGCCACTCTTAAAAAAGACATGCTGTTGTGCAGCTATTTGTTCACCTTACTTTTTAGTCAGAACTGAGCATGCTTCAGCAAACACTGTTGTGATGTATGTGGATTTGTATTTCAATTTAGTTCTGAAGTTCCGTTTGCAAGAATATATAGGGATGTTATCAAGCAAAGAGTGCTCTCTCTCCCATATCTTAACTTAATCTATCACATTAGATTTTTGTGTGATATAACTTTTTATATCATCATTCCCCAACCCCATGGCCTCCATGTACATTAGACTACAACTTGCATTGCTGTAGTTGCAATGTTGCAATTTCTGTCATCTTATTGTTGATGTCAAACTACTGTCATTTTGTCTGCATGAAGCTCTTGTCAAAGAGAACTAATACAGAATGCAATGGCAAGGTTCATGATTCAGGTGTCTTACTACACATGTTATGCCTGTACTAAATGATCTGGACTGATTGTGAATAGTAGAAGGTGAACTTGGTCAGAATCCTTTACTAGCAGTTCAGAATGTAGCATCCTCAATTGGACTCTTTCTGTGGAAACTCCATCAGCTCAGCAGAACTTACCTGACTGGCAGATTTAAATGTTCAAGACCTGACTGGAACTTGCAGTCACACAGCCAATGGGAAATGCTTTTAAGAAACATCCAGTGTAAAAAAATAAATAAATTGGCTTTATTCCATTATGTCTAGAAAGGAGTCATTAATATACCTGCCAAACTACTGAATCACTGCTAGCCCATATGTTCAGGTATTTTAAAGCTTGGATAGCTTTATTTTAATTAGAAGCTGTGAAATGCAGCTGCTGGTTGCCTACTATATTTAGGACTGCATTTCCCAAATTTAATAAAATACTATCTATCATTTTCTCTGAATTAATTCCTACCCATTATGATGTAGTAGTTTGATTGTTGGACTTTGACTCTGAAGAAATGTGTTTGAATTCCTGCTCAGCCATAGGAACACATTGGATGACCTTGGGCAAGTCATACTCAGTCTCAGAAAAAGGCAATGGAAAGATTAATTTTCTCTGAAGAAATCTTGCCAAGAACTTCCCATGAAAGGCTCACTATAATGTCACTATAAGTCAGAAATGACTTGAAGGCACACAACAACAACAACAACAAACTTTCCCGTCCCCCTTCTATCATTTCCATTTGCACTGCTATCATGAGATGCCCACAAAAATGTATTGTTATCTACAAGTAGGGAATGTGATTTTAAAACAAAACAAAACAAAATTTCCTTCAGATAAGGGAGATTGAAACTATACCTTGAAATCACTTTAAATGATTGATTTAATGGGTGCTTATCAACAATATCCCTCAACAAAACTCCTAGTGAAACCTGCCAAAGTAAAACAAATGTGACCAAATTAACCTGAACAGACAGCAAGAAACAAAGCACAAAATTAATTGTCAAATATGTCTATATTAATTTGAATTAATTTACTAGCAATACAACCCTTTTACCCTATCTAGTTTACTATGACCATCCCTCCTCCTCAAAACATAAAAAGAAATTAGCAAAACTTCCTTTCTGTCTTAAAGCAACTTGAAAGACCCACAATAAATATAGGCTGAATGAGTTCCAAAAATAAAATAAAATAAAATAAAATAAAATAAAATAAAATAAAATAAAGGAGGCTGAGGCACTGAATCACAAGCCTATATTCCCTATTGCCATGACTCTGCTTTCAAGGGAGTGAGAGTAACTACGCCCACATATGATGCCACATCTCTGTATCTAGTAGCAACATGCTCCCAGTATGTGGCCATCCCACTTTACAATCTGTACAGAACAGATATTGTGTTTCAGTGAACTGGAATTGAAACAGGCAAGGGACTCTCAGGATTCAGCCAGGATACTAACAGGAATGTGATGATCATAAATCCCAAAGTGCTCTCTCTGCTACCTCATAAGACACTGCCACATCTTTAAAAGCTGCCAACAAAACCACATCAAAAACTGAACATAAAACCCTATTAAGATTTTTTTCTGTGAATATAAAACTCTTTAGATTTCACACTTGATAATTAAGCTATTTGGATATTTTCCTTTGTTTTTCTCCCTTTATTTTAGACAACCCAAATGTTAATATGTGTGTTGTGAAAAAGCTGTCTTTTTAAATTTGACAAGAAAAGATTAGTAGGGATGTGAGTTTGATCAAGACCCACAAAACTTGATGACCCACAATTGTTTATATCATCACAAGCTTGGTGAGTAACAATGGTGGTCACTGATCAGTTATTTGTCTTGTTTGAACTTGGAGATAAATGGGAGGAGAAATATTTTAGTGAGTTTTGCATAGCCTGGCTTCATGATAAGACTTTTAACTAAAATCTTGTCTACAAAAATATAAAGGAAACATACAAAGAGGTTTTGTTGTTGTTTTAAAAAATACTATCTAGTAGCATATCAGTGACTGAGGGCCTTTACAAACTGCCAGAAATAATGCAGCTTAAGACCTCTTTAACTGTCCTGGCTCAGTGCTAAGGAATCATGGGAATTGATTTTTTTTCTGAGACATTGAGCCTTCTCTGT
>JAIPUX010001880.1:79764341-79789961 GCA_020142125.1 Phrynosoma platyrhinos
CAACACAGAGAAATGTAAGGTACTGCACTTAGGGCAAAAAAAAAATGAGATGCATAGATATAAGATGGTGCACACCTGGCTTAATGGGACTACATGTGAAAGGGATCTAGGAGTCCTACTAGATCACAAGTTGAAAATGAGTCAACAGTGTGATGCTGCATCTAAAATGGCCAATGCAATTTTAGGCTGCATTAATAGAAGTATAGTATCTAGATCAAGAGAAGTAATAGTGCCACTGTATTCTGCTTTGGTCAGGCCCCACCTGGAATACTGAGTCCAGTTCTGGGCACCACAATTCAAAAAGGATGTTGAAAAACTGGAGTGTGTCCAGAGGAGGGTGACTAAAATGGTGAAGGTTCTGGAATCCATGCCCTATGAGGAATGACTTAGGGAACTGGGTATATTTAGCTTAGAGAAGAGATGGTTAAGAGGGGATATGATAGCCCTATTTAAATATTTGAAGGGATGTCATATTAATGATGGTACTAGCTTATTTTCTGCTGCTCCAGAGAATATGACTCAGAACAACGGATGCAAGCTACAGGAAAAGAGATTCCACCTCAACATTAGGAGGAACTTCCTGACAGTGAGAGCTGTTCGACAATGGAACAAACTCTCGGAGTGTGGTGGACTCTACTTCTTTGGAGGTCTTTAACCAAGGCTGGATGGCCATCTGTCTTGAATGGTTTGATTTTGAGTTCCTTCATGGCAGGGGGTTGGACTGGGAGGCCCTTTTGGCCTCTTCCAACTCTATGATTCTATGATTCTAAGTGTCTAAACAATTGAAATTTTAAGCATATGGTTTGGATCAGTTGGTACAACACACCCAAAGTTGACAATGGGTCAGAGATAAAAGGATATTTACTTGTTCAGGTCTCTGACAATTCATAGTAAGTACTATAAACTGGAATGAAGAAATAAGGTTGCAGAGATGTTACTCATATAGGTTGAAAGCTCTCACTGTATTTAGTAGGCACAGTAATGGATGGCACATTTTTTTCTTTGCCTATTCTTCAAAAATATGTCACATATCATTTGGCAATACATGACATGCTACAAAGCTAGAAAATGTTCAAGTTACGGTTTCCTTTTAGATTTCAGACATGGTGGATTTTTGTGTATGGCATCTGTTCTGATCACTGATCAGATCATTAAACATAACTTTCACTAGCTGATTTAATAAACCAGGGCATTGTGCTGTTGTTGTTTTACTTGTTTAAGCATATGCCATTTTTCCAACTTTCATTAGGACACATTTTTGCTTTTTAGTATGTTTGTTTTCTACCTATATGATATTACTACCGAAAAAAATCAGTTCCATCTAAGGGGAACATATATCTTTTGAATACAAGAAATACTTAACATTTTTGGTTCATATTACTGTTCCCAACAGAGACAGTACAGATGGTGGTTCCTGGCAACAGCAGCTTATTGGAAGGCACTGTTCTTAGTCTATGAGTGTGCAGGTTGTCAAACCAACTGACATCTTTTTACATAGTGAAGGTCATTAAGATTTCAAAATTAAAATAATTACTGGTTGTGGTATGGGCTAAGTAAAAGTACTATACATTCCTGTTTAGAGGAATGAATGTTCAGTGGCACAGGCCCTATGTTTCTTACTTCATATAAGGACTATGTTGTTTCCTGACTCTAAAGACCACTGTCTTTCAGAGAATAAAGATTACCAACCATTTACCGTGGCTTATATTCTATATCATGACTCTAAACATGGGTACAAGACATGGAAGCATATCTTAGAGCCACCTAGATGTTGTTGGAAGTCAACTCCCTTCATCCCTAGTCAGCATAACCAATGATAAAAGACTATGGGAGTTGCAGTCCTGAAACACCTGTGGGACCACATATTTTCTATCCATGGTAGAACATCCATGAATAATCTCTAAGCTATACCTCTGAACACTTTATTTTTTTTTATTTTACTATGAATAAATGTAGGAATCTACCCAGATGAATTTGCAAATTACATCCCATTTATTTATTTATTATTATTGACTTATTTCTACATTAAAAATATAGAAAATTCTTAATTCCTCCTTCAAATGATGATGATGTATTACATCTGTTCAACTATGGTGCTGTTAAACTCTAAATTATTTGGAGCAGGGGAAGTGCTCTTATAATCTATTCATTGGACTAAATCCTGTTCCTACTCCCAACTAGAGTCAACCCTTGAATCAATTGCTGAATGGTAAGTTGATAGTTACGTTTGTTATTTTTGTTGTTGGTTTTGTTGTTAGCTACTCTTAAGTCGATCTTGACCCATGGCAACCCTGTAAATGAGATATTGCCAAGACTCCATGTCCTCCACTGCCCTGCTCAGTTCCTGCAAATACATACCTGTGACTTCTTTAATGGAGTCCATCCATCTAGCATGTGGCCTTTCTCTCTTTCTGCTTCCCTCCACCTTTCCTTGGATTATTGGGTGTGGGTTTTTTTTTCTTCCAATGAGTCATGCCTTCTCTTGATGGGGCCAAAATACAACAGTTTTAGTTTAGTCATCTTGGCTTCCAGGGAAATTTCTTGTTTTATCTGTTCTAGGAACCACTTGTTTCATCTTTTGGCTGTCCATGGAATCCTTAGCACTGTTCACCTTCTCAAATAAATTTTCTTCTTATCCACTTTCTTAACTGTCCAGCTCTTACATCCATACATGGTAATAGGAAATACAATGGTTTGTGTGATTCTAACTTTCATGCTCAGTTGTATATCTTTACATTTTGGGATCTTTTCTAGCTCTTTCATAGCTGCCCTCCCAATTCTGAATTTTCTTATAATTTCTTGACTGCAGTCCCCACTCTGATCAGTGTTTGATCCAAGATATGAGTGATCTTTTACTATTTCTATTTCATCAGTGTCTAGACTGAATTTGTATAAATTCTCCATGATCATTATTTTTGTTTTCTTTATGTTCAACAATAAGCCTGCCTTTGTACTTTCTTCCTTGATCTATTTTAGTAGTTGCTCTAGATCTGTGATGTTTGCTGCTAGTAGTACTGTGTTCTCTGTGAATCTTAGATTATTGATATTCCTTCCTCCTATTTTCACTCCACTTTCTTCTGTGTCCAAGCCTGCTTTTTGTATAATATGTTTTGCATATAAGTTGAACAGAAAGGGTGAAAGGATGAAGCTTTGCCTGGCCCCTTTGCCATTCTGTTTTTCTGTTTTCTGTTCTGACACTAGCCTCTTGTCTAAAGTACAGATTTTTCACCAGGACGAACAGATGTAGATCTTATTAATTCACTGAGACAACTAACTAGACTAGAATGTCCATTTGGCTTATTGGGGACTACTTTGATACCTGCACTCCAGTTCAGTTACTTCAGTGTTTTCCACTGATGCTTAACTCTCATATTAGAGCTAAGAGATTTATTCATTAATCCTGAAATCTTCAATTCAGCAAAGAGGACACTAGACATAGAATTTTCTGTTTCAATGTATGCTATCAGTTTTTTATTAGTATTACAAAGTGACTACTATATGGTAATTCAACATATAAAATCACAAATGCTCTCCTAGGGATGGAGAGCATATATAAGCTGAGGGAACTAAAAGTGCAAACACCCACAATAAGTGTCTTTTTAAATTAGGATCATCCTGTGTCCAGCTCTGTTCATGTCCTCTTTGTTTAAGATTGCAAAGTTGGTGAAGATGGCAAAGTGTGGTTCTTGGACACTTTCTACAGTCACACAAGGACTCTTCCTCTTTCTTGGACTCTAAAATACATTATCATAAATGCTCAAAATTATAAAACTGATTTGGATTTCAGTCATTTCCCACTGTGGTAAACTGTACTAAATATTTTCATAGATGTTAAAGGCATTTGTACAAGACAAGTGTGTATATGATTATAAATAAAGCATCCCATTAAAGCCTTGTTGTAGAGCATCTGGTATGGATTATCATTTTCTATTTAGCTTTCTGACCTACTTTTTTTTATTATTGATGAGCTTTGAGGATGAGGAAGTAGCTTGGTTGAGGACTGATCACATTACCAAGTTAATGTATTTCCTTCCACCAATAGAAATAAAGAACAACCTCTGGTGCATTTAGAATTTTCATTATATGGCTATCAGAGCATTCCCTGTGTTCTAAATTCTTAGAAAATTGGTTAGAAACAACCAATTTAACAAATCAGTCTCTCGTTTACTCAACTTCAGATAACTAAAACAAAACAGAACAGCAATTGTTTTTTTCCCCAAAAATAATTTAATACAGTTTATGAAAGCAATAATCTCCCTGAAATTGGTTATATTGCTGTCATTTGTTACAGTCTTAACTTCCCTTGTCATTGGCTTGTTATGTTAACTGAATATTCAATGACTAGCAGATAATGTGATGAATTCTTGGTGATTATTATTACCTGACTCTTAGGTCTTACTGATGGTAAACTTGTGTCAGAACTAAATGGGACTTTGAGGGGGGGGCTAAATCCCAAACTATAATTATGTGTTATGTATCTTAATCAAAATGGGGACTGCAGTCAAGAAATCAGAAAATTCAGACTTGGAAGGGCAGCTATGAAGGAGCTAGACAAGATCCTCTATTGCCAAGATTCAATATATTCAATATATAATTGAATACCAAAATCAGGATTGTCCTTACCATTGTATTTCTAATTTGTACACATGATTCTATAAGCTGGGCAGTGAAGAAAGCTGATAGGAAAATAATCAACTCATTTGAATGTGATGTCAGATGACAGTTCTGCAGATACCCTGGAGTGAAAAAAACAAAAGCAAAAAACAAATACAACAACAAATAAATGGATCTTAGAGCAAACCAGGTCTGAATTTCCCTAGAAGACAAATTGTCCATCTATTTCACTACAATCCAGGTCCCATAGTTCTCTCTACAAAATGGGCTCTTGATATTTTTGTTGTTAACTGCTGTCAAATCAACTTTGAATCATAGAGACTTTGAATGAGAGACTTCCAAGTCACCCTATCAGTCCTGCTCAGGTCCCATGGCTTCCCTGATTAAGTCTATCTATCTTAAATGCAGCTTTCCTCTTTTCCTACTGTCTTCTACCTTGGCAAGAATTATTGTCTTTTCTAGGGAATCATGTCTTCTTATGATCTGTCTAAAAGATGACTAACCTGAGACTGTCATCCATGACTGAATGAATTTTGGTCAGCTTTCTCAAGTTTACTTACAGTGAAAAACAATATGAGCTCTCCCCCCCCCCCTCCCTCAGGAAGTTAATATGAATAAAACACAAATCTTCTGACTGAGGTTAAAATCTGGAGTTCCCAAGGGGTTGAGAACTCAAGATTTCAATCTCAGTCAGAAATATTTGGAATACCCTTCCCATGTACACATACATGGACTATTTAATATTGGAATTTATGGGCTGGCAATTAGTTAATATGAAAATAAAAATAACTCTATTACTTAAAATCATTATATTGATGTAGTTCAGGATCCTGCTTTCCAAACTGCCAAATCAAATGGCCAAATGTCTCCTAAAGTAATTCTTCCTTTCCAGCAGTGGAATGTGAAACTGATTATGAACACTGAATTTCATATGTTCACTATGGAAAATACCCAGTGATAGTCCTACCCTAATGGAGTTTTCTGAACTTCTGGCATCATATTTTCATTTCTTCCCATTTTTAAGCACTTGCTGAGCCTTGACAATCATCAGTGAGATATAAGTAAGAAGCTGGTTAGTAATGTTTATTGTACACAATAGAATTTTAGATTCAAGCCCATGCACATTTACCTGGTAGTATGGCTTACTTTGGAAAAGCAAGGCCTTGGATTGTATCAGTGGGGAACTTTGTGAGGATTAATGATATGTAGCTGTTGGAAAAATGGTGATACATTTAGGCTAGTGGGGAACCTTTCTTGTACCAAGGATCCTATTGTCTCCAGTTAAGCATACTAAGGGTTGCATTTCCACAATAGATAGGGCTAGACCATCACCTATCACACAGGGAGAAAGATTCTACTTAGCTTTTTAAAAAAGCCTCCATTTGTACCTGTGGAAACCTTCAACTGGTGGATGTACATTGGCCAGAATATTATGGGTTATCCCTGGAGTATTCTGGCCCCAAAGGTGCCCTGACACCCCTCTCTAATTACTTGCACATTCTGCAGTTATGGGTTGCATCTATCTACACAGTGTCCTGTTGTGCTGCCCAGTGGCCTTGATTTGAGTTGCTTCCTCTGAAGCCAGAAACAAGGCACCCAGCACCAATCACACATATCGACAGACACCCACTATCACTATAGACTGCTCTGGATTTTCCCAGAAGATACAGAGCAAAAGGTGAGTCTTTTAAATTTGGGTTAAGGGAGAGATGTCTGAGATTCACTGCTGGACTGTCCTTCCCACATGTGAATGGTCCACAGTCAA
This sequence comes from Phrynosoma platyrhinos, assembly GCA_020142125.1. Taxonomy (NCBI): domain Eukaryota; kingdom Metazoa; phylum Chordata; class Lepidosauria; order Squamata; family Phrynosomatidae; genus Phrynosoma; species Phrynosoma platyrhinos. Next base: position 79,770,721 of record JAIPUX010001880.1, read on the forward strand.
ATCATGCCTTTGGCCCTGTGTTATATAGACAGAGCGATGTGAGGGTGGGGAAACATTCTGTCAAATAGTCCATATAGACATGCCCTAACAGGGAAATTACACTGGTAAAAGATATGATAGTTCAAGAGATTGTTGTAGCCCCCTCCCCAGCAGGGTTTTCTTCTCTTAACCTCTCCCCTATGCATCAATAAGACTTTTTTATTTATTAAATTATTTATTACACATTAAAAAGAACAAAGAATAAATCATACATGTCCTCATTCTAGACAATAAGCAACAAAAGTATACACTATAAATTGATAAAGCAGTTAAGAATAAATTAATTGGTTGTTCAATCAAATTAGTCTTCAATCTTCTATCAATTAGTTCCTCCTTTTCTATTAAACAAATAAACTTCCTTGATTTAACATTTGTCTTATGTGTTTATTACCGCTACTTTATATTGTTTCTCTATTATTTCTGTTGTTTTCTATAATTGTTATTGTCACAATAAAAGTAATAGGCAAGTGAAAAATAATAGAGCTATTAATATACATCAATAAGACTTTTAAAAGCTTCTGCTGACATGAAAAGAAACTTCTTCAAAGCATGTATGCAAACATAGAAGATGTAGGCAACTGTATAAACAAGCATCCTACTGGGATTAAAGCAAAATTGCAATAAAGCAATAAGATGTCTCACAAAGAGGAAGTGCTAGGCCTGTTCTCTGCTTCTCCAGAAGGTAGGGTTTGAACTCACAGGAGAGTAGATTTAGGTTGAACAGTAAAAGGAACCTGTTGACAGGGAGAGCTGTTCAGCAAGGGGGCCAAATGCCTAGAGAGGTGATGGAGTCTCTTTCTTGTGGTGGGGTCTCTTTCTCTGGATGTTTTCAAAAAGAGCAGCTACCTGCTGGGGATGCTTTGGCTGATGATTTTTCATTGAGCTAGGGGTCAGACCCAATGGTCCATGAGGCCCTTTCCAACTCTATGATTCTATAATAAAAGGCAAGCTGAGGGCCGAAACAGACAGCTCTTTAAAGCCCACTTCCAGGTCTCTTGGGAGTGTGACATTTATACACTGCATGCTCTGAAAATTTCCGGAAGCTGCCCAGAAGTCAAGTGACTGTCCAAACATAGGTGGCTTCAAGATGCTACAGTGGCCTGAGCATCTTAAAGCCACCCTGGGGCTGTGATGGGACTGGGAAAGGCCCCTCTTTCCCAGCCCAAATAGGAGCAGATCTTTTCTGCTCCTATTTGGACTGGGTTCAAGGTGGATGGGGGTTGTGGCATGTGCTTTCCACAGCCCCAGTCCATCTTCGGTGGGGGCAGCTTCAAGCCAACCCTTTGGGGCCATCTGTTCTGGGCCAAAGTTATCATGGGTATGAAAACAAAGAAAATATAATATTGTGACTGTGAATGGTTTTCAGTGTCTTACCTTTGTAATGTTGAATTTTGATGGTTGAAGGAAAATTTCATTCAGAGGGCAGAATTTTTATTAGAGGATCAATGCCCTCATTTTGCCCCTTTCCTGTAGCTACACCCCTGGGTAAGAAAACTGTGCTGAGAGTATGCATTTTGTGACTGATGTTTCAATTTCCTACTTGCACTGAAATGTAGTATACTATGATTTCTCACTTTACATTTACTGTTTAGCAAGATAAAGAAGAAACAAAAAAATCTGTGTTAGAAAAATATAAATATCTGTTCAGGCAACATACACCAACACACAGGCTATTACTTTGCTTTCATGCTGTGGATGTATTCAGGGAAATCTCTACAGCAAGAAAATCTGCATTTTTCTTTCATTTTTCATTTGAAATGAACCAGTATTCAGACAAGGCAGCTTAATAAATCAGACCTATATTTAGTTATCTAAACTCAACATAGCTGCCAAGATTAATGAGAAATCGGTGCTCTTCCCCCATTTACTGTAAAGAGAAGCATTTATTTTCAATCCCAAACAAGCTGTGTTTCCTGAATGAAAAGAGTTTGAGTGTGTTGTCCATTGCTGCTACAACTAGGTCCATATTTATATCTGAGCATCTATAACATCAAACTAGAGTTCCCTAAGGGGATAGGCATCTAATTGTGTGGAAGCTAGCAAGAGGAGAGAAGGAAGATTTGTATTATATGCCATAGCACATTACATTAAACGGATCCTTGAGCTTACTTCATTTTTTATTTCACTCAGCCCTTTGTGTTCACTTAGAAGTCACTTTTTGTGAGTTTATTTTCTCCAGGGGAATGACTGTAAACAGAAGTATGACTAGGAAAGAAAATCTTTAGAACATTTGTCTGCCTTTGAAAATGATGCAGAAAGGAGTCTTTAAACAGTATTCATTTCTGTTCTTTCCTCCTCACTTGTAATTATTCTGATTCTACCTCCAATTCCATACCTTAAGGCAAGGTGCTGTAACAGAGTCAGAACAGAGGAGCTGCTTTGTCTGGTATATGCTGTTTCAAAGAAGCTGGATGTACTATAAAACACAGTGTTCAGGCTGTCTATAAATGCATAACCTCGGAGCCTCTGAAGTCGCCTCTTGACTTAATTATCCAAATTGGCCAAATAGTCTGCCACACAAATGAGCCAGCTAGGAAGTAATAAATCCTGTCTCACTGTTGTTTAATAAAACTGTTATTAGCTGATAGACACCTCATGCTAGCAATAAACAAGCAGTAGTGAATTATGTGAGCAACCTGTGGTCATGATGAATTAATTTTTCATCATATGGTGACTAGAGGAAGCCAGCTTCCATTTTCAAAGACTATTGAGCTACATTTTCTAATTCTGAATAGTAAGCAGGGCATGACAGCTATAACTAAAGAAAATCTGTGCACACTTCAGGGCTTGGAAAGCTATTTTTTCTCTCTCTTTAAAAGTGATATAGAAGGGAGTGTTTAAACAGTACTCATTTCTATATCCATACCATCATAGCTGCCATTTGGGGTGTCTGGAAGTGAACTTTCATCATTCCTGGGCTGCTGGCACACTGCAGAAATAAAATAGTTCAACACCACTAACTGCTACGACTCAATGCTATGGAATTTTGGGATTTGTGGTTTCATGAAATATTTAGCCTTCCCAGTCAGAGAGGTCTGTGCCCCACCAAACCCAGAATTCCATAACAATGAGTCACGGTAGTTACCAGTTTCAAAGTGCTTTATTTTTGCAGTGTGGAAGAAGCCCTGATTATGTTAAGGGAGTTTGTGGTTGTTATAAAGCAGAATCTGGCCCCAGGTAGTAGTGGATTTTTGACTGGTTTTTTTACTGAATATTTTTGGAAAGTGTTGGACATTTGAGGGTTTCATGGGGAAAGCGGAAGGCCTGGGGGCTACTCTGGACCTGTCCCAAAAAGACTGCATGTGATCCAAGGATGTGCAGATTGTACTCCTGAAACAAAAAAGTAATGAATAGATTATCAATTCATTGGATTACTTTCAAGAGACTACTTGTCCTCAAGACAATGCATATATATGGGATATGAATTTGTACTGATAATTACATTTAAAGGCTTAAACAACTTGGGACCACCTGATACTTGAAGGCATGGCTCTTCCTATATATGCTTGACTGAGAATTGTGGTCTGGTGGAAGGATAATTGTTTCTGTCTCACTGAAAGGAACAATACACTGTGGGAAGATGTAGAAGAGGGCCTTCTCTACTATGATACTCTAGTTATGGAATATCCTCTTCTGATAGGCTTGACTGGTACCAATCCTAGAAGATTATCACATAAGGATATAAACTGGTTTACCTGAGCCAGCTTAAAATTAGAAGCTGGTGGCAACCTGATATTATCAGATGCATTTAGCCACCAAAATCATGCCTCTTTTTGAAGCTGGGAGTTTTCTGGCTTGAAAAAATGGCCACCAGAGCGCCCTTCTGAGCGGTGATGGATTTGGCTGGACCCAGGTAGCAATTTCGTGGGCTAAATGCATCTGACAATATCAGGATGCTTCCCACTTCTGATTTTAAGATGGCTCAAGTAAGCCAGTTTATATCCTTATGTGATAATCTTCCTAGTTTCACTGTGGTGCCAAGTCAAAATATGGCTTTTTACAAGCCTTCAGGGCTTAATTGATTTGATCCAAATTTGCAAATGTGTAAAGCTCTTAGCTTATTTTAAACTGTTCCAGTTGCTGAAGTTGAAGACTTTCATGGCCAGCATCTATGGATTTTTGTGGGCTTTTGGGGCTGTGAGGCCATGTTCTAGAAGAATTTCTTCCTGATGTTTCACATGCATCTGTGGCTGGCATCTTCAGGGAATGGTGGCATGGAGGTGTGTGGAGTATATATATGCTGTGTGACCTTGGTTGAGAGTATGTGATTTGTATGTTAATCTGTGTATTGTTATGTTGAATGGCATGGTCTCAGGGTGGGAGGATATTCGAGAAGGATTAGTGTCTAATTAGTGGTCCATTATCTGCTGGGAAAACCCCTGCCCCTGGGTGAAGTCCATTTGCATGTGCTGAGTCTTGATTTCGGTGTTTTCAGGACTGGTAGCCAAACTTTGTTTATTTTCAGGGTTTCTTCTTTCCTATTGAAGTTGTCCAGGTGTTTATGGATTTCAGTGGCTTCCCTGTGCATTCTGTTTCAATTGGTTTTACATTTTCTTGTTTTCATTGTTAAATGATTTAAAATGCTTATAAGCCACTTCTTGAAACTTTTTTTTTTCTTTTAGGAAAAACAAATGATAGGGGAACCCAAACTACTTTGTAATTTAGAATTAATTTAAAATTAAAAACAAGGCCTTAAAATGGGTCTGACTTGTGAAAATGTTCCAGTTTTGAAGAACATTTTGCTGTTCACTCAAAAGATTAAAAATAAGTAGGGCTGAGTCTTTGTTTCAGCACTATCATTTGCACCAGCAAAAATACTAGTGCTGATGGAATGCAAGTGCCTAAAATTAGCAGTATGACTTAGAACATCGTCTCACAGCAGGATGAGGAAGATTGGTAGTAAATTCTGCTGAGTCAGCAGCACAGAATTTAGTTTATTGAAATGAATACCTCTCCCTTAGGGTTTCTTTAAGCTTTCATACTCCTCCAAACTTGGCATCTGGTTTATTATCATATACCCCATATGGTATTCACCCTGAAGCACTTCTAATAGACACAGCAATGCCCCACAAAACAAACAACAGCTTATCCATGACAGACAACATTGATCAGGCAATAACTATCAGAATTTATGACAATAAACATTTGACCACATTTCAACAAAGCAAAGGTTAAAACAAACTCTGGCACATATTTATTCTTTGCAATTATGAATCCTTAATGTATGTGTATTCTTTATGTTATAGCAATATATATATATATATATATATATATATATATATATATATACTAGAATGTAAATAATATATCTAATCAAATATATGGTGTTTTATTTCTGATTCTATAATGTCTCAGTAAACATTTATGAAGTTATTTGAAGTGCTCATATACTAAACAGATTTAACCAATGCTGTATTATTATGTGACCAAATGAACTGTGAGTTTGCAATTTACAACTTCCATTAAGAGATACAGATTCTTAGTATAATCATGTTCATTTTCACTACAGATGTGTAGCAAATCCAGAACCAAACTTCAAAGATATTTTGTTATCTCAAAGCATCTCAAAGAATAAACAATTGCAAAAAAAAATAAAATAAAAGAACTACACTGTATACAATTATTACTTGCTGTTTCAACTCAGTTATAAAAAGTCAGTCCTGAAGAAAGAAGGACTTGGGGTGCTTCTGAACAAATTCTCAGGTTCAGATATGAAGATGTTTCCAAAGGAAGAAACTTTAAATAAGTTTATTGTGAATTCTCTTGTGATGGGGGTAACATGAATGAAAGCATTGATGTGTAGTCATAACCAACTTGATTAACATGCTTTCATTACTTTAACTGTTTTTGTTTGTTTGTTTGTTTTAGGTTGCCTTAATCTATTTGATTCAAATGTATTTGTACACTACCTTGAGATTTCATGATACAGTGGGTCCTTGGTATCTTCTGGGATTTGGTTCCAGGATCAACCATGGATACCAAAATCCGTGGATGCTCAAGTCACATAAAATACAAATAATAGTAAAATGGTGTCCCTTATATAAGATGCCAAATTATATATATATATATATATATATATATATATATATATATTCTAATTAAATTTTTATTGAGTTTTTACAATAAAACACATAAAGTCTGTAGAACAACAGCAATTAACTACAAGGGCCAAGGTATCTGATGAGTAGTTATTCTGCAGCAGAATCAAAAAATTAGTTCTCAGCAAGAGCCAGAGAGTCTGGCTTGTCAAGGTGTTGAATGTCTGTCCAAAGAGCCATCTGTGAAGTAGGAGGTTGGATCCAGTGGGAGTGATGATTAACATAGGGGGGTTGCAGACTGCCAGAAATAGTGCACATTGAGTCCACTTTTAGGGTTAGGGTTAGGGCTAGGGAATCAAGGTAATTTTTTTTTTCTGAGACATTGATCCTTCTCTGTCAGAGAGCTCTGGAGCCACAATAAAATACAGTTCCCCTAAAAGTGGACTCAATTTCTTCCCCTAAAAGTGGACTCAATTTGCACTATTTCTGGCAGCCTGAAACCCACCCACCCCCATAGTCAATAAAGATCATCCATATATGTATATATGTATATAGCAATCCGGAGAGAGCATTTTAACCATTTTAGACAGTGTAATTTGTGTGAGATGCCACCTATGAATGGTTTTCAATATTTTCAATGAATCCATGGATAAAGAATCTGCGCATACAGAGGGCCAACTAAATAATGTGGCATATAAATATTTCAATAAATAACTAAATTAAATCTTGAATAGGTTATAATAAAACTATAATAAACTAGAAAGGTGGGTTGAAATAAATAAAACAAAAATCAAAAAGGTGAATGCAAAGTTCTACATTTAGACCACAAAACTTAAATGCATGGGTATAGGAGGGAGGATACTTGGCTCAGCAGTACTACATAAAAAAAGGATTTTGGGATTATTGTTGATTATAAGCTGAACATGAGCTAGAAATGTGATGCTACAGCTTGCATTAAAAGAAGCATAGTTTTCAAGTCAAAGGAAATAAGAAATTCTGTGCTGCCCAGGTCCTTTCTGGATAACTAAATTCCATTTTGGGTGCCTCATTTTAAGATGGATATAGAGAAGGTGGAGCAAGTTTAGAAAATGGCAATGAAGATCATACAATCATAGAATAGGAAGAGACCACAATGGCAGCCCCCTGCCATGTAGGAACTCAAAATCAAAGCATTCCTGACAGATGGCCTTCCAGCCTCTGTTTAAAGACCTCCAAAGAAGGAGATTCCACCACACTCCGAAGGAGTGTGTTGCACTGTCGAACAGCTCTCACTGTTGGGAAGTTCCTCCTAATATTGAAGTGGAATCTCTTTTCCTGCAGCTTGCATCCATTGTTCCAGATCCTATTCTCTGGAGCAGCAGAAAACAAGCTAGCACCGCCTCAATATGACATCCCTTCAAATATGTAAACAGGGCTATCATATCACCTCTTAACTGTTTTCTCTACGCTAAACAATCCAGTTCCCTAAGTTGTTCCTTGTAGGTCATGGTTTCCAGACCTTTCACCATTTTAGTTGTCCTCCTCTGGACACTCTCGAGTTTTTCAACATCCTTTTTGAATTGTGGTGTCCAGAACTGGACACAGTATTCCAAGTGAGGCCTGACCAAAGCAGAATACAATGGCACTATTACTTCCCTTGATCTAGATACTATAATTCTACTAGTGCAGCCCAAAATTGCATTGGCCTTTTTAGCTGTGGCATCACACTGTTGACTCATGTTCAACTTGTGGTCCACTGGGACTCCTAGATCCCTTTCACAAGGAGTCTCATTAAGCTAGGTGTCCCCCATCCTATACCTATGTATTTCATTTTTTTGCCCTAAGTGCAGTACCTTACATTTCTCTGTGTTGATATTCATTTTGTTAGCTTTGGCCCAACTTTCTAATCTATTAAGATCATTTTGAATTTCCATCCTGTCCTCTTCGGTATTAGCTATTCCCCCTAAGTTGGTGTCATCTGCAAATTAGAGAAGCATGCTCCCTATTCATTCATCCAAATCATTGATAAAGATGTTGAAGAGCACTGGGCCCAAGACAGAACCCTGTGGCACCCCACTGGCCACTCCTCTCCAGGATGAAGAGGCGCCATTGCTGAGCACCCTTTGGGTTTGGTCAGTCTACCAGTTACTAATCCACCTAACAGTTGTATTGTCCAGCCCACATTTTACTATCTTGTTTGCAAGAATATCATGGAGGACCTTGTCAAAAGTCTTACTGAAATCAAGATATGCTATATCTACCACATTCCCTTCTTCTAGCAAGCTGGTAATTTTATCCAAAAAAAGAGATTAGATTAGGCTGGCATGACTTGTTTAGCAGAAATCCATGTTGACTTTTAGTGATTATGGCATTCTCTTCTAAATGTTCACAGACTCTCTGTTTAATGAACTCTTCTAGAACCTTTCCCAGTATTGATGTCAGACTAACTGGGCGATAATTGTTGGGATCCTCTTTTTTCCCCTTTTTGAAGTGGGGACAATGCTTGCCCTCCTCAAGTCTGTTAGGACTTCTCCTGTTCTCCAGGAGTATTCAAAGATTATTGTAATGCTCTGAGATTGCATGTGCCAGTTTTTTTAATATCCTTGGATGTAGTTCATCTGGTCCTGGAAACTTAAATTCATTTAGGTTAACCAGGTATTCCTTTACTTCCTCTTTACTTATTTTGTGCTGCATTTCCCCTATTGTATCCTCTTCTCCATTCTCCTCAGGTTGAACACCCTTTTCCTTTTGTGAGAAGACTGAGAAAAAGAAGGTGTTGAGTAGTTCTGCCTTTTCTCTGTCCCCTGTTAGAATTTCTCCATCTTCTCTGTGCAGTGTCCCTACCATTTCATTCTTCTTTCTTTTGCTACAGACATACAAAAAGAAGCCCTTTTTATTGTGCTTAACCACTCTAGCAAGCCTGATCTCCTATTGTGCTTTGGCTTTCCTGACTTTACCCCTACATGTGCTAACTATTTATTCAAATTCCTCTTTAGTGATTTCACCGCTTTTCCATTTCTTATATATCTCCCGTTTAAAACTTAGTTCAGTTGAAAGTTCTTTTATCATCCAACCCAGTTCCTTGAGTCATCTCCCATTTTTCCTTCTCATTGGAACAGTTTGAGATTGCGCATTCAGTATCTCCCTTTTGAGAAACTCCCATCCATCCTGAACTCCCTTGTCCTTTAGTATTCCTGACCACGGGATCACTCCCAGTATTTCCCTAAGTTTGTTGAAATCAGCTCTCCTAAAGTCTAGAATGCGTGTTTGACTATGCCTAGCTTTTCCTTTCCATTGTATAAGAAACTCCAGGACAACATGATTACTCCCTCCTAAGGTTCCCACCACTTGCACTCCATTGACCATGTCATCCCAGTTGATTAGGATCAGATCTAATATAGCTGATCCCCTTGTTGCCTCTTCCGCCTTTTGGACAAAGAAATTGTCTTTGAGGCAAGTGATGAATTTGCTAGACCTTGGAGTATTGGCTGAGTTTGACTTCCAGCAAATATCAGGATAGTTGAAGTCATCCATCACTTCTACATCTCTTTTTTCTGAGTGTGTGGTCATCTCTTCTAGAAAGGCATCATCCAATTTCTCAGTCTGAGTTGGGGGTCTGTAGTAGACTCCTACTATAACATCTCTGTTGTTTCCTCCCCTTTAATTTTTATCCAGATGCTCTCCATCTGATTTCCAGCATTTAAGTCCTGGATCTCTTCACTGGTGTAAACATCCCTGACATATAGTCCTATTCCTCCTCCTTTCCTGTTTGACCCATTTCTCTTAAAAAGGTTATACTCCTCTATTCCAACATTCCAATCATGAGACTCATCCCACCAGGTTTCATTGATGCCTATTATATCATATCCACTTTGTTGTGCTAGGAGTTCAAGTTCATCTTGTTTATTTCCCATGCTCTGTGCATTAGTGTAGAGGCATCTAAGAGCATTTGTCTTCCCACTTGCTGCCTGTATGAGGGTTTTTTTCCTTTCACTGTTGTGCCCTTGCATCATTTGCTTTGTTCCCTCTATAACACTTTTACTATTATATCCAGCCTGAGGTACTCCTGCCTTCCAAGATACTTTCAAAGATACTGTCTCCCTCCCCAACATGACTCAGTTTAAAGCCCTCCTGATCAAATGTTCAAGACTATTGGAAAAAATGCTTCTGCCAACTGGTGTGAGATGCAGCCCATCTCTTGCTAGAATTCCACCCTCATGGAACCTCAGTCCACGATCCAAGAATCCAAATCGTTCTTGGTGGCACCATCAATGGAGCTAGTTATTAACATCTGCTATCTTCCTCTCCCTTCCTGGACCATGCCCTTAAACTTGGAGAAGAGATGAGATAACCATCTGTGTGTCCAGCTCTTTCAGCTTCCTGCCCAAAGCCTCATAATCCCTTCTGATATTCTGAAGACTGTGCCTTGCAGTATCATTGGTTCCCACGTGAACTGAGAGGAAGGCTTAATGGTCACTAGGCTTGACAAGTGGTACTCTCGGGGTTCCCTGCACTGTCCTCTTCATCCTTGATAAGGGAGAGAGCTTCAAATCGATTCTGTAGCTTCAAGCTCCCAGAATGATCCCTGATTTCCCTACTTCTGAGTGTGACATTTCTCCAGCTGTCTACCTCCTGTATGTGTCAAATGACCTTCTCCCCAACAACATCTTCAGTGTGGTCCCTGTCCAAGACCATTCATTCCGTTCTGTCCAGGAATACCTCTTGCTCCCTAATATGCTGAAGTGTAGCTAACCGGGCCTCCAGCTGCTAAACTTTCTCTTCAGGAGGGCTACAAACTTGCACTTGGTGCAGATGGAGTTCCCCACATTTCTAGGCAAGATGACAAACATCCCACAAGTGTTGCAGGTGACTGCAGCAGCTCCCCCATTGTTCATATTGAGACTTCTTAAGTAAGCAGTGAAGCAGAACTGTGGGCTTCTCCCTCAAAAACTAAAAACCCATGAAAAGGGCCCCTGTTGTCTTGATGATAAAATTATAAGAGGTATGGAGAAGAAAACATATGAATAGAAGTTGAAGGAGATGGGCATGTTCAGCTTGGTGAAGAGAAAACTGAGAGGTGACATGATCACTCTGTTTAAATACCTCAAGCATTGCCACAAAGAAGTGGGTGCAAGCTGCTGCCCCAAAGGTTAGAACTAGGTCTAATGATTTAAGTTAAGTCTAATGGAGGAAGTTAGAGGAAGATAGATTTCAGTTGAACATTAAAGGAATATTAGATTGTAAGAGTGGTTTGGCAGTGGAACCAATTGCCTCGAGAGATGGTAGAGTCTCCTTCTCTGAATGTCTTATTAAGAGACTAGACATCTACTTGCTGGAGATGCTCTAAGTACATTTCCTGTATTGCACTGGAATTGGATCTGAGGGCCTATAGGGCCCCTTCAAATTCTATGGTTCTATGATTCTATTAATCTATGATTCTATAAGCAATTCTGATGGTCTTCAGAGCTTGGAAAAATCATTTTTCCCCAAACTGATTGCTTGATTTATATCATTAAACTTCAAAAAGAAGTTACCATTATATTTATGAAGCATCCCTTTGCTTTCCCATCCCTGAAAAGTAATGAAGTAATTACCTATTAGGGGAATCCAAATGCTGCAAGCCACTGTCCTCTTCCTCCAGTTCACCTGTTTTCATCTTGAAATCCACAAAGGAGCAGAAGGCAACAGTAAGAGCTGTAGTCAGCACTTGAACCATGTGATATTCCTACAACAGTTTAAAATTACAATTGTATAGTGCAAAAGAAGTGGTGTTATCTCTCTTATTTAGTAGTATTATATCTGGGATAGCCCATGCATACATACAGATTATTACTAGGGATATGGAGAATACAAATCAAAATCAAAATCAAATATATTTAAAAAATTGTTTTGCAACTTCAATAAACTCTGACATGGAGAAGCTTCAATTGTCAATAATTTTCACCTTTTAGGACTTAGACTGTGCAAAATTCACACAGGGTTTTTGAATAGCATTTTCTGCATAGGAAACCCCAGATCCTGCAGAGGAGTAAATTTTACATAGAATAAGTTTCTAAGTACAACACATCATGTGCCAAAAAATACTGTTTTCTGCATAAAGGACCCATGTGTGAAATCCCAAACTGTGAATAGTCCTAGAAAACTATAGTTTTCATATACTTTCATGAAGTGGGAAAATAATTGCAGAAATTAAGCATTCCTCCCCTTGAGAATGATATTACTGAAGAATAGTTATCACTAGCACCTTCAAAGTTCTCCAAGGACATGTGCAAATAATTCTAAATAAGAAAAAGCCTTCACAGACAAAGAAAACTCACCCTATAAAAAGCCACCATAAAAAGCCACCCTCTTCATACAGAAAACAATTAAAATAGCAAACAGAAGCTAAGAACAAAACTAGAATGCCTATCTGCACTTTCCCTCCTTGTGTGTTTCTAACACAAGACAGCTCAAGAAACATGACATCTATGTGTGACTTGTCCAAGTACACTGTTAAAAGTGTCTTCTCTCTCTCTCTCTCTCTCTCTCTTTCTCTTCTTTTTTTTTGGGGGGGGGGGGACGACTCAACGACTCATTATAGTTGGTAATAGTATTGTTTTAATTTTATTCCTGAACAATATCATGTTCAATATTCATGTTTCCTAGATAAAACGTGCTTATCCTGGCTGAAGTTCAGACATGCCAGAATCCATGTCAGTGTGGGGTGGCCAATGCTTTTCCTGTATTCCACTGTTTATAGTACTGGTGCCAGTTTTATGAGCAGAACCATTTCTTTTAGAGGGCATTTTTAAAAAAGAAAAGAAAAAGCAAAAACAAGTTCTCAGGGCACTTTCCTAAAATTATTATTTAAATTATTATACTCTCTATGGTCCTTGAAAAATAGGCCACACTACAATAGTTTTTGAGTCATTGCCAACATACCTGAAATATGGGGAGTTGGACAGGATGTGGCTTGTTTTCCAATTAGCTTTTTCTCATCTATAGTAACTTACACAGTTTTCCTTTTAAGTGACAAAAACATTAGGCTCTTCAAAGATGTATATTTTCCACTGAGGTTTATGTCATCATTTTATCTAATTATTTCATAATTATGGAGAATAATTACACCAAATGGTGATGCAAATGGCAGTGGAACAATATGTCTTGCAGAAGATGGCCCCAAAGAATGTAAAAGAATTTTAATCTTTGAAAGAGAGAGGTTATGAAGCTGTGGAACTATAATTTTTATTTTTTATTTTTATTTTTGGCAGGAAGTGCAAATTTGGATGACTGGAAACCCCTTTAAAGGATTCTTTTCATATGCTTGCTGATGAACATGGGTACTATTTTGAGTTGTTTAAAAGCAGTTATACCAGGAAATTGGGAAAAAATATGTCTATATCATACTTCACTACTACAGTTTCCAAAAAGCTGTGCAACATTAGTGTTGTGCAACCACAGCAGAATCTCCCAATGTCCCAAAGAAGATTGGGCTGATTAAGACCAAATTAGATGAGCTCCATATTGGAATAGAATGTCCCAGTTTGGCACTAGATGAGAATGGGCACAGTCTGGAACACATGAGGCCTGTCTGAAGAGTCAAGCTTCAAAAATGGTCAAGAGAACCCAGATAGTATGTCCATGACATGATCATATGAGGAAGAAACTAAGATTCTGTGATATGGAAGGGAATAAAGCAAGCTTGTTTTTTATTACTGACAGCTTTGTCATGCAATTTGAGGCAAGAATCTCACCAGCACCCTCCTATCACAGTGCATATGGGACAGGTTTGTGTGAAGTTACTGAAGCAATATAGTCACACATTTTTTTTTAAAAAAAAATCTTCATTCTTCTGTAGATCATGCGAGAGCTATGGTGCTAGATGCTCTGTTGTTGACTGTCATTTAATTAAGTCCCAATTAGACTGTAAATTTCCTTCTATTTTGTTTCCAGTTTCAACTTCTCTTTGTTGTTTTTTTCCTTATTAATTTGCCTCTTTAATTAGTTTATCTGTGTTTTGAATGGTGAAATGTATTCTCCCTCTGCCTCACCACCCAAATTGCCTTTGGCTACTTAGGTTTTAGATGAAAGGCAGCAGTCTGCATCATCACACAAAAAGGCAGAGCATTGCCTGGGACCATTTTCAGATCCCAGGACTGCTATTGGCTTTCACTGTAAGCAGAAAATGAAATGGGTTAGAGCACCTTGTAGAACTAACAGCCTGTTCCAATACCATAAGAAGCAACACAACACAATCTTGTTCAAGGAAGCTGGGGGTGGGGAGAACCAGCAGCTAAGCAGCAGGGACAAATGCATAGGGCAGAACCAAAGGGTGATGCCAGTAGCTGATCCCAGTGTCCCCCACTCCCCAAGAGGCTTAGGCAGGCAAGTCTTAAAGAAATGTAGAAGGGACTAGGTGATCTTGAGAGAGAAATTTTCAATAATAACCAAGATTATCAAATGTTTCAAGAGAGAGCAGGAGAATTGTCAGGAGGATCTCATTAAATGGACCGCTGATAATAAATAAAGCATGTTATCATAATCTCCTCCTTCTTTTGGCTACATAATTCAGTTGTTTTGTGGGTAGAAGAAAGGAAAAGAGGCATAATTTCTTCAAGAACCTTGTCATTTCATTGCCATAGCCTTTAATAGGCTTAGGGAATGATGTCTGTGTGAAAAGTACCAGAAGAAAAGGAGCATGAGCAGACAACAGCTTTTAAAAATTGTGGTGATGTTATTGTTTTTTTTTGGGGGGGGGGAACTGCATATATTACTGATGCTCAACACACACACACAAATCCCTTCTTTATGGTCTACCATATTTTATGTGCATGTGTGAAAAAATAATAAACAAAAGAAATAATAACTATTTTTGGTTTTCCAATGCAAGTCAAAGGGTGAGAACAGGTGATTCAGATTTATTAAGGGGTTGGAATATATTGTGTCTTGATTGATGCAGATTGAATCAGGCCTAGATAAAAATTGCCAGATTGGGTTCTGCACTGAATTGGGTGCTCCATATAAAAGGGGTGGAATCTAGACACACAGGACTTTTGTCCAATTCTCTTGAAAAGCTCAGCTCAGGAAAGCTTCCAAAGCTTGGCACAAGGAAGCTATGTAATTCCTTAATTTATCTAGCTAAGGGGCTGTACAGACTGGACACAAGGGCAGGCCTGAGGGCAGAGTGGGGCCGTGATGACCACATGCCAGCCAGCAAGACTGTGCCCCCACATCTTCCTCATGCTGCTCACTCAACCCACCCTTAGTTGCCCAGTCCAAATGATATATTTTATATAGAGACCTTTTATATACTGTCTAAGGGGCTGAACAGATGGCCTTGCCAGATCAGGGCTGTGGCAACCTTACACTGCGGCTCTGATCTGGTGGTTTACCACTCTAAAAAGAGTTGGAAAATGCTGCTCCTTTTTAGAGCAGCAAAAAGCCACCCTTGCTGCTGTGGCAGCAGCTTTTTGATACTCCTTTAGAACAGTGTGTGTGAATGCTGTGCCAAGGGATTACCCTGATGCTGCCTGCCATCTGGTTGTGTGGGCAGCATGAGGACGACATGTGGGAGGAGTTGGGGTGGCCAGTGTCTGATTGTCACACCCCTGCTCCACACCCAGGCTGGCTCTTGTGGCTGGTCTGTACAGCCCCTAACACACCTTTCCCTTTTCAGGAAAATTTTAATCACCACTAGAAGGATGGTTGGGAATGGGGAACTTTTACCAACCACATGGATTAATTAGTGGGCTTATAGACCATCTCTGGAGTCTCCCAAAACCATAATTCATTCCCTATAATGACAGTATAAGCTCTGGCATTTCACTACTTCTCTGTGCTGTTTCCTATGGCCTCACTCTGGAAGCACTAAATCACTCCTTAAAGTTAGATGTTTGAGACTTTTGTCTAATTCCTTTAGAACTATACATAGAGGTACACTAGAAGGCTCAAACAAAAACATAGGCCCAAACCACATGGGCCAAAAGAAGTGGCTTCTGGCCACTTCGGGGGCCTAGCATTCAGATGATGCACACCCCAAAGCAGCTAGAAGTTGTTCTGGCACCTCAGTTTAGTCCTTTAGACCAGATCAAAAAGTGGTAGCCAGCTTGTGACCACAGGGGTGGCCTGCTTTGGAAGTGGGTCATGTGGTCACTACAGTTCCAGCCCAATTGTGGCCCAATTGTGGACTCCAGCTGCTCCTGGTGGGCCATCTGCTTCACCCAATAGGTACCTTTCAGTAGCAATGGGAGTAAAAGTAAAGTAACATTTGGCATAGCAAAGGAATGTGTGGTCTTTCTATAGTTATGGAACTGCTGTTCCTGTCTTACCACAACATTGGCAGTGCTGATGGGAGTGCAGTCTATTGAAGGCCACATTCTTTCTACTCCTACTCCAGGCAATCTTGGGTATTGCCTGATATAGGGCCTTTACAGACTGCCAGAAATAATGCAGCTTGAGGCCACTTTAACTGTCCTGGCTCAGTGCTAGGGAATTGTGGGAATTGTATTTTTTTCTAGGACATCGAGCCTTCTCTGTCAGATCCTCTGCTGCTGATCCTTTGTATTGTTTTTATTGCTTATTTTAAGCTAATGTTTGTGTTAGTTGGTTTTAATGGATGTCAGTTTAATTTGTTTTTATGGGGAGGGTGGGGGGGTCTGGGTTTTTTTAGACTGTATTGATGTACCCTCATTGTTTTAACAGAGGGGCAAGGTATAAATAAATTATTATTATTATTATTATTATTATTATTATTATTATTATTATTATTATTGAGCTCTGGTGCCACAATAAACTACAGTTCCTATGATTCATTAGCATGGAGCCAGGACAGTTAAAGTGGCCTCAAGCTGCATTATTTTTGGCCATCTGTAAAGGCCCATAGTTGTTCTACTTACAACTTTTACTAACTAGAATACAGATGAGGCAGTGATCATGCACAACTCCAGTTCTGTAGCTTTGAAGCTATTCAGAAGCTATTCCCAAGCAGCTTGCATAATTCATAAACTGGAACTATCCCTTTGCGGAATGTGGTGTGAAACCTCAATAGGGACTCATGTGCTAGTGTGACTTTCCCATTGTCAGGTCAGTGTCACCTGAAATACAGTTCTGGGCACAACAATTCAATAAGGATATTGACAAGCTGTAATTTGTCCAGACGATGGCAACCAAAATGTTGAAAGGTCTGGAAACCATGCCCTAAGAGGAACAGTTTAGGGAGCTGGGGTACACTTAGCCTGGATAAAAGAAGGTTAAAAGGTGATATGATAGCTGTGTTTAAATATTTGAAAGGGTGTTGTATTAAAGAAGGAGCACGCTTGTTTTCAGCTGCTCAAGAGACTAGGACACAGAGAAATGGATTCAAACTACAGGAAAAGAGACTCCACTGAAACATTAAGAAGAATTTCTTGATGGTAACAGCTGTTTAACAGTGGAAAATGCTGCCTTGGAATATAGTGCAGTTTCCTTCTTTGGAGGTTCTTAAGCAGAGGCTGGATGGCCATTTGTTAGGAGCAGTCTGATTGTGTATTCATGCATGGCAGGGGGTTGGACTGGACGGCCCTTGTGGTGACCTCCAGCTTTATGATTCTAAGATTATATTATTCTGTTATTGTGAGTTTCATGCTATAAGTAGCAATCACTGGTGGCTGGTGGCTTTCATGTAAGTATGGTAGTGAATCTACTGCAGATTTTAGTCTGAACTTTAAATAAGTTATTCAAGATACTTATAACTGTTTCCAAAATAAATTTGGCACCTTGAAAAATCCTTTTAAGCAGGGGTAGGCAACCTAAGGCCCGGGGGCCGGATGCACCCCCCTGAGGCCTTTGGACTGGCCCCAGGCAGGTCCTGCTGCTGCCACTGCTGCTGCCCCCCGCCTCCACTGCCACCCACTATGATGATATTGATTATAGTTGTTATTACTTGTTCTTGGGGTTTTCTTGGCAAAATCACCACATGGGGTTTGCCATGGTTTTTCTGGGGCTCAGAGAGTGTGCATGTATATATTTTTATTTATTTATTTATTAAAAATATTTATTTATTTATTTATTTATTTATTTATTTATTTATTTATTTATTTTTGGTGCTTCGCACACCCCCCCCCCCCAATTGTCTGAAGGGCAGCAACCCAGCCCCCGGCGAAAAAAGGTTGCCTACCCCTGCTTTTAAGTTTTGATTTATAGCTCCACTGACAGAAGCATTACCTCTTATGAGTTATGCTTGATAAATATAAATTGCAGATAGACTCTGATGACTCTAGGAGTGGTTACTGATGTTCAGAGGTTGTCAGACAGAGGTCACATAGACACCAACCTTCTGCACTCAATCAAAAACCTTTGCACATAAGGTATGAGCTTTGCTCTCAATATTTCAACCATGTGGGGCCTTTTGAAACAGGCATAGTCAGACACACATTTTAGGCTTTAGGAGAGCTGATTTTGGTAAACTTAGAGAAATACTGGGGGTTATCTCGTAGTCAGGAATACTAAAAGAGAAGGGAGTTCAAGATGGATGGGAGTTTCTCAAAAGGGAAATACTGAAGGCACAATTTCAAACAGTTCCAATGAGGAAGAAAAATGGGAGGTGCCTCAAGAAACCAGGATGTATGACTAAGGAACTTGCAACTGAACTAAGTTTTAAATGGCGCATGTATAAGAAATGGAAACATGGAGAACTCACCAAAGAAGAATTCAAACAAATAGCTAACACGTGTAAGGTTAAAGTCAGAAAAGCTAAGGCAAAGAATGAATTCAAGCTTGCTAGAGAGGTTAAGAACCATAAAAAGGGCTTTTTTGGGTATGTCCACAGCAAAAGGAAGAAGAAAGTAATGGTAGGGCCACTGTGTGGAGAAGGTGGCAAAAGTTAACAGGGGGACAGAGAAAAGGCAAAATTACTCAACACCTTCTTTGCTTCAGTCTTCTCAGAAAAGGCAATGGGTGCTCAACCTGTGGATAATAGAGCAGAGGACAGAATAGGAGAATTTCAGCATAGAATAAGTAAAGAGATAGTACTGGAATACCTGGTTAATCTAAATGAATATATGTCTCCAGGACCAGATGAATTACATCCAAGGGTACTAAAAGAACTGGCAAATGTAATATCGGAACCATTGGCAATAATCTTTGAGAACTCCTGGAGAATAGGAGAAGTCGCAGCACACTGGAAGAGGGCAAACTTTGTCCCCATCTTCAAAAAGGGAAAAAAAGAGG
>JAIPUX010001880.1:79797839-79808152 GCA_020142125.1 Phrynosoma platyrhinos
CCATTGGGCGGGGTAAAAATAAATTTTATTATTATTATTATTATAAGCACATACCCTGATTTTTTTTTCTGATAAAATGCTTCCCCAAAGAAATTTAAAAGCACAGAATTGAATGCATTTCTGAATTTGAAGATTAAGTAATCATAAATGATAGACAAGCACCATGGTGTAGCAAGCCTGTGAGAACATTGTCTCTGATTTAAATATGCTGTTTATTCCATTGATCAAAGCTTCAGTACAAAAGGAGCTTTAGAGCTAATGTTCTGCTTTTCCAGATATTTTACTAATCAACAGTGTCTGCTTTGGGGGGAATTTAACCTCACCAATCCACTATTTTCTGTTCTTTTATGGCATTTTTTTCTCTTAAAAGAAATTTTGATTGTGGCTGTGAGAGGTGTTTTTCTTAGTGATGAAGTGCGGACCAGTTCCTCTGAGAAGAATGAAAGAAAACTGGCCAAGGTTTTACTGACCTTATGTCCCTCCAAATATTCTCATACCTTGGCCTTTTTCCCAGTCTCTTTGCAGCTGGAGATCACCAGTGCATAATATTGTCAGAACTTCTCCTAAGAGAGTTCCATAAAAGGATAAGGGGGTAAGAAAACAATACGTGGGGTAGGGAGGGGGAAATGAATTTAAATAAACCCAATGGTGTTTGGTGAATCTTCCTAAATGGGAAAGTTGCCAGTCACAATGTTATTTGTTCATCTGGCAGTCTAAGTTAGGAGGATCAGTATTATGTATGTGCATATTTACATCTGGCAAGCATCTAAGTTGATAAGAAGATACAAATATGTTTGATCTGAAATGAGAAGAGATCTCTGTCTCTTTATAAATATTGTGATTCATAATATGAAGGAGTTGTTAAATTGTCATAATAAATTTACATCCCTTATTGTTGATGTAGAGGGCTGAATAATAAAGTATCCTCCATCATATATTTTCTTGTGCTTGTGTGTGTGTGCATGTGCATACAAAGTGCCAGGAAGAAATGCACTGTGTCTTCTGGCATTTCTTCCTTGTGTGTGATAACAAATATCATGATCAGGCAAGAGGTTTAGGATGAAATTTAATATCAGTGCCCTGTAGGAGCTTTTCATTAAAAATGGAAAAAACAAGACCTGCCACAAAGTTTGATAGCATAAATTATCCTTTTCTGGTTCCCCATGATGATCAGGCATGTTGCTTCCTCAGCCAATGGATGAGATGACACCTCCTCATTTTGTGTAGAAAAGCCGAGCAGACTGGCAGGCAATTTTTCCTTCAACACTAACAGCAGAACAGCATCGTTCCTCAGCTAAAGGCAACAGGGTAGCTTAGCAGGTGTGTGGGGGGGGGGGGGGGGGGGAGGTCACAGGGAAACTCAGCTCCACATACCATCAGTTTGGCATTTTTCCTTGCCATCAGCATCTACCTCAGAAGCCATAAGCATCTACCTCAGAAGCCAACCATTTAATTCATAACAGTAGGATAAATAAGGTATTTTCTTCCCATTAGCCCTACCATTATTCTTCCTCTGCCCCATTCAGTAAGTATTTCATGTCCTTGTACATAGTTTGTTAATATTTGGCTGCATTTGTCTTCTCCCATTCCTAGTATCTCTCCCCTCCTACAAAGTTGTTGTTGTTGTTTTGTATTTCTGAAAAATTTTCAGCTCCTACAGGTCTGCTGATACTTCCCAGGAGTGATCCAAGCAGTGTGGCCACATCAGTGGACTGATGAATCTTCTTTTGATTAAAGCTGAACTCTAAAGCAATTATCTAAGGTTGTGAACCCTCACTCAAAACTGGTTCAGCACTTTGAACAGATCATCTGAAGCTCAAACTAAAACCTGAAACATGTTCACTGCCCCACCAACTTGAAAGATATCTGGATCCAAGAGACTGTGTTATGCATAATAGTGAAGGAACAATGCACCTTTACTATTTAAAGGAATCCTGGAACTTGATAGATCATACTGTGGATCATTTCTGGAGGAGAAAAGTTATATTATCATTTATTTAAAACACTGATTTCTTCTGAATTGGTCTGTTTACAATTCTACAATGCAAATCTCTCTCTCTCTCTCTCTCTCTCTCTCTCTCTCTCTCTCTCTCTGTATGTTTCTTCTACCCAAGAAATTGACTTTTGTTAAGCAGCTTTATTGCTCTCACACACCAACATTATATGACCACTGTAACCATCTGAATAACTTGTATCTCTGTATGCATAATTTAGGGTAAAGGTCACAATTTTCATCCTTCTGAGTCCTGTCACCTTCCATTCCACTCCAACAACTCTGTGCCTGTGTGTGTGTGTGTGTGTGTGTATCTTTTATTTGAGCATTTATTGTTGTTATTCTGTAAGAATTTAAAGAAGTGAGCTTATATTCATGAAAGCTCATGCAAAAATGAAAACTAGTTAGCCTTAAGAGTGCTGCTACATTCCTTTCCCCAGCCCTTTTCTTGTGTGTGTGTGTGTTGCTGCATTTAAAAACCAGCAGAAAAAAAAATAAACACTTGGGGAAAGTAAAAAAAAATAAAAAAAGCATATCACCTGTCACCTAAAATAAAGCGGTACTGAGTCCAGCAGTGTTTTTCTGTATGGGTCATTCTATATATGTGGGGGGGGGCAGGAAAAGTGATATGGATGAAAGGTAGAGGACTGGGCAGAAATGTGGTATGGGGAATTTTTGGAACTCCTTCCCCAGGGAAGAATCCTTTCTTATTATCTTTATGCTGGTAAGTGAAAATGTTTCTATTCCAAAGTACTTTTGGGGATTGAATGGAATGGGATTTTAATGGTTTGTTGTCTTTTACTACATTTTAAAGGTTTTAATTCTATGGAGATTGTTAAATTGCTTTTTAAAATTACAAACACACACACACTTTTTCATATATATTTAACCTGTGCTAGGTTTAGTATTCTGTAATCTTCCCTGATTCTCAAATATTGACAAACAGGCAGAATAGATGAATATGTTATTGCTGATGGTGACAATAATCCAAATGAAAACTCTTTAGTGCACTTGTTTGAAAAGCACATAGGGTTGAATGTACATTTTTGTTCATGGATGAAGGAGTGAAACAATTTGGAGGAAGGGACTTCACTTTTTATAGAATCCAGTCACCTAAGTCTTTCCTTTCTGTCTTGATTCTTCTCTTGCTTGCTGTGGCAGCCAAAATTGGTGCTCCTGGTGATCTTTGAGGCCATCATATACCATAATAAAACTAGGAAAAGATGGTGCATTGTGATGTGCTATCCCTCCAGTTGCATTATTAGGTAAAGAGAATGTAGCTAATACTGTAATCTAATTAAGGACAGTCATGGGGCACAATGCTGGAAGTGAAAATATAATTATGTAATCTCCTGATACTCTAGTTTACATATTTTTCAGTTGTTAAAAAGGAGGTATCCAGTACCTCCTTGCATAACAATCAGCCATCTATGAACCACTCTGTCTTTCTGGTGCCAGGGTGCACCCCCATGGCCAATCAGTGGCTGAGGAGATGTAGGCAACATCTGGCGACAATTTTTAACTGTTGGGAAAAAAGAACAGCCATTGCGTTTCTGGAATTTTGAAAAAAATGCTTGAGGTGCAGTGGGGCAATAGTTCTTCCTTATTTCCAGCTGCAGTTCACCATTCTGAGATGGGCAGTGGCCCAAAGCTCCACCCTAGGCACTGATTGGCATGGGAGTGTACCCTTGTACCCTAAAACTACAGGAGTGTTGTGTTGTGTTGGAAATGAAAGTACGGTGATGAACCTTTACACTCTTCTGGTACTGAATAGACTTTCAACTATGTTTTTGTGTCCCCCCCCCCCCGGTGTACATCTGGAAAAAATGTTCCATCATGATGTAGTAACATGGCCCCAGAGATCACTAGGTATGCCACTTTGCTGTGTTGGACAAAAAGGAAGGAAAAGGGAAAAAGTATATTTTAGGCTGATGATTTAAAATACAATTCTACATCTCTGAAAGTTTTAAGAACCTCCTGTGTATCCCCCCATATGTAAAAGTGAATGTGGGAATATTTTTTGATTATACAATGAAGGTGGAAAAGACATGGCAGCTGGTTCCAGCTAAGTGGGGTACTGAATCTACTCTGAATTTTAGCCTAAAATTTGAATGAGATTCTTAGGATGGTGGATCTATTTTGAGGTTGTGGTTCACATCTTACACAGCTCCTTCAAATTTCAGAGTAAAACACAGAATTGATTCACGAGCATTTTGACACTAGATCCACCAGCCTCCACACACCATTAATATGTTGTTGTTTTTTTTAAAGTGCTTCTATGCCTATGGAA
The DNA here is from genome assembly GCA_020142125.1 of Phrynosoma platyrhinos. NCBI lineage: Eukaryota > Metazoa > Chordata > Lepidosauria > Squamata > Phrynosomatidae > Phrynosoma > Phrynosoma platyrhinos. The sequence continues at coordinate 79,802,123 of JAIPUX010001880.1, forward strand.
TTCCACCTCCTCCATCTCTCTTAAAAGGGTCTTGGAGTTCTGGTCCTATTGGTTAAGTTGTTGGTATGTATATTTGTTAACAGTTATACTACTACTTGTTTGCCTAAATCCTGTTGACCAATCTCAGCCAATGAAACAATATTTGAATGATGAGTTCACACATAGGTGAAACCCTTGGATTTAGTGAGTTTCCTCTAATCAGGATTAACAACAGACTTCAAGGCAGAGTTAGATTTTAATCAGTTATATTTTTGCATGTTAATTAAAGCAAATCATATTTTGAACAATAATATTAATAATAACAATAGAAGAGTCTCACTAATAAGATGCAACATTTAAATATTTAAATATATTTCTTTAAGAGCATCAGTTCAGCCAATCTTTTATAGAATTATAAATTTATATTATATATTTTACATATCTGTACTGATTAAAAGATTAAATAATAGAACAGTTTATACACATTTATTGGCATATGGTTCAGTCAGGATTTATTATGAATGGCAGTTCACTCATAAACAATGGAAATTAGCCAAGACCCCAGTGCCTTATTATTTATACATGCAGAGAAGAGTTTCATAAAAATTCTTAGATTTGGAAGGTAGCACAGGGACCATCAAGCACAACTTCCTGCCAAAGTAGGAATACATAACAAAAACATTCCTGAAAAGTGGCCATCCACTTAAAAGTGGCCATCCACTTCAATTTAACACCACCACCACCACCCCAAACAAATGACAGTTCAGCATCTTTGGCCTAATTTTGAACAACTCCTACCACCAGGATTTCCTTCCTCATGTTTACCTGGAATCTCCTTATGTGTAAATTTAATCCATTGGTTTTGGTATTGGCTTCAAGACAAGTAGAAAATGATCTGGCTTTGTCCACCAACAGGGAAACAACAGGAACAACACCTACTGGAGAAATGTCTCAAGGTGCTGAATGCATTTTATTGATAAAAAAAAAGTCCAACACCCTTCAGCCAGTATATTCTCTCAAAGGCACTCTTCAAGGGCTAATTGAAATTTAACTTCAGAAATTTCTGGATCTGATGCTCTCTCACCATTTATTGGACAAAAAGAAGAAAAAGCCCCAACTTTAATCCAACTCCCTAATACCCAACTCCCTTAATCATTCTTCATAGGATATTGGGGGGAAGCAGACGGAAGCGCTGGAGACGCCGCTGGACAGAGCGCTGCAGGACCGCAGCCTCTGCACTGTAGCGCTCCTACGGCATCCCTAAAAGGAGCTCCAAATTGGCGCTCTTTTTAGAAGTCAGGGAAAGTGCGCCCTAAACGCGTAGGGTGCACTTTCCCTGACTTTTCCGCCGCAGCGCATGCGGTCGCTGTGGCGGGAGGTTGTCCCTGGAGCGAAGGGCCAGCGGCTCTGAGGACGACCTCAGGAAGAGGAAGGGGCGCTGCGCGTGCGGCTGCCCCTCCTCTTCCTTGCCTCGGAGATGGCTCAATAAGCCGTCTGACGAGGCCCTTAGTTTCCAACTTGTTTGTTTGTTTGGAGTATTTATACCCCACTCTTCAGCCACACACAGTCTCTGAGTTGCTTATAAATGGTTAACTAGATGAGTTCCCTGCCCTCAGGGTTACAATTACAAAAGGAGAAGGGGGTGGCAGTGGAGAAGGGGATTAGTTCTTCTCTCCCTCTGAGGCCTGGACCATGGCAGATGGACTGGAGGGAAGGCTCTCCTTCTTAATCTAGGCTAGGCCCAATGGAGTTGTCCTGCCTCTCTCCCTCTGAGGCTGAGGTGGTAATGCAGGTAACAGACCCTTCTCTCTGTCCAGCAAAAGGACAAACTTTTGCCCTCTGTTCCCAGTGCAAGAATAAAGTGTAAAGAGTGATGTCTGCTGAATCAGGGTTTCAGTCCTGCAAAGAGCTAGACCACTGAGGAAAGCAGAGGTACAAAGGCAGTAGCAAACACAGCAGCCTCTTCCTTCTTACAGTCCCCTCATGGTCTCTGTGGTCAACAGTCTCTCTGCTGGGTGATGTTTGGTAAGGCCTCCCTCGAACTCCTGTTTTTATAGTTCATCTAGGCAAGGCAGCATTGTTTGGTGGAGGTCAGTGCCTGCTGAGTGAGGGCTTCAGTCCTGCAAAGAGGACTGAGGGAAGCAGAGGTCCAAGGCAGTAGCAAATACAGCAGCCTCTTCCTTCCTATAGCCCCTGATGGTCTCTGTGGTCCTTAGGGCCGATGCAGACTGACACAAAGGGCCAGCTTGGGGGTGAAGTTGGAGTTGGGCAGCTGCACACCAGCCACCCTGACACCATCCTGATGCTGCATGCCCATCCACATGGTGTGTGGCATCAGGATGCCCTCTTGACACAGTGTGCACATATGCTGCACCAAAAGGGTGCAAAAGAGCCACTGCCACAGCTCTAAGGGTGGCAAAAAGGAGGATCAGGTCTACAGCATGTGGTTGCTATGGCCCTGATCCACTGTTCCCAGGATGGCTCAGTGCTGCCCCTTTTGGGCCGTCTGCATTGGCCCTTAGTCTCAGCTCTTCTCTCCCTCAAAGGCCAAAGCAGTGGCAATTGGAATGGAGGGAGGGTGCCTCACCAGCTGCTGGGATTAGGCAACAATCATTGACATTGTTGTCATTGCTTACCATTTTTCTTAGAGACAAAGAATTTTTTCATATGCTTAAATTTGCAAAGCGTCCCTAAATGACTAATATATTATTAATGGTTTGGTCATATCATATTCACATCCTGAACAGGCTATTTACTTTATGAACACATTTACAGAAATCTCTGGATTTAAAAATTAATATTCAGATATCTATGTATTTCTGTTCTGCTATATAAATGGTATCGCTTCTTTAAATTCTCTCAGTTTACCACTGAAAACTTACAATATTGGAAGATGAATAGAATACCGACCAAAGACAAATGGTTGGTTAAACTTGAAGCTGCTAATATGGATAGTCTAACCACAAAACTAAGAGGTAAAGACCAAAAAGATGAATGAATATGTTTAAATAAAATGGAAGAAGATAGAGACAGTGAAATAAATTGAAAGGAAAAACTTCAAGTATAAGATCTGAAGAGATACACCTGTTGGAAGAACCATTGAGATAGTAAATTTTGTATTATATATAATGTATATATATTCAGTAGACCTAAAAGCTAAAGTCTATATGAAAGATTTAGCTATATAAGAATCATTTAAGGTATAGATATTGAAACGTATGATAGTTATGTTTGACGAGTATGGGAGAGGTAATGTTTTGTAGTATGTGAGATATGTTGAATTGTTATGCAATGTATATAATGTATATTTTATATGTCTTTATCATAATAATAATAATAAAAAACTTACATTGCTGACAAAGGGCCACCTTTTCCCGGGCAGGCTGCTTTGCAGCTCCTTGCAAAGTCCAAAGCACCTTCGATAAACTCAGTTATTTGGTCTAGGGTTATTTGCCTTGAGCCCCCAGCAAGCCCCTCTCTTTTCTTCTCCTTTTCTGATAAAGTTGGTCTGTAGAGGTTTCCCTTCTGCAGAATCCCAGGAGGGGAATTGTAGCTGAGACACACTCACACCATGTGATGCCAGCTGCCTTGTCAACACAAATGGAAGTGAAAAACAATATTTTAAAAAAACAAACATCCCATTCTAAATAAGATAATTTGCACTATATATGGTTATATAACTTGATTTATGATAGATAACAAAGATATGGAAATCAATGTTTGCTATATGTACACTTTTGACTGTGAATTTAAATTACATTGTACTGGGCTTTGATTTTGCATCATGTTGAAACCATAATATCATTAAAATAGTATTAAGAATGCTTTTAGGTTATCAAAAAGATTTTGTAGAAATGTCTGATCTATAGCTTGTTGGCAGCAGCTGCAGTTTTTAATCCTTGATATTAGGAGAAGAGTATTCTTCCATTATCTTATTTTTATTTTATTTGGCTTTTGTGTGTTATTATGATGATGATTGACTTATTAAATGAAAACAATAAAGAATCAATTCAAATGTTTGAAAATAAATTTATTTAGAAACAGGTTGCTTTTGTCACATTTTGGAAGGTTAAATTTCAAGTCAGCATTTGGCTGTACTATTTTTTCATTAATTTGAATTTAGAATTTAAATGTTAGAAGGATTATGCATATTGTATCATTGTTATTATTGTTTTGCTTCACCATAATCATTTTTACTATTTGAATAAATACAAAATATTAATAAAAATAATATATTGCAATGCCTAGCAATTTTCTGCAATATCCTACTTCATAATATGGAGCAAGACAAGCTTTCATGAAGGAGACCATTACTGTTCATTGCACAAAGCAGTGCATTTCTGTTTCTTTCATATACTTTCATTTTTCTTTTTATTCTAAACCTTTCCATCCTTTTGGCAGATTTTTAGAGAGAGAGAAAGAGAGAAAGAAAGAGACCTCCAAGCTAGTTAATGCAATAGTAACTTGGGGTCATTAACTCTGATTGCCAGTTAATAGGACCCACTGATGTGTTCAGGCAGCAGTTTGGGAATGAAATCATTTGTATTGATTTGTGTTTGGCTTTTGACACTTATTTTGATCAATTACATTAGTAGGAATTGAATGATTTGTTCAGGAAGTAACATACTTGAAAGTGATGTGCAGACACTGTAGCGTAGTTTTAGAACAAATTTTTGGCTGTTTTTGTTGTGTGGAACTTGTTTGTGTGGATTGAGCCCTTAACTGGGAAATGCATATAGGTACACATGTGATCAAGATGTCTTGAGAAGGACAGTTGCATCTGTCTACAGGAAGGGTGTTGAAGAAACCTGCAGTGAATTTCTTTTCACCCAGATTTTACTGTCCCTACAACTCAGGATGCACAATTTGGAAAGGTTGAATCCAAGGTCAGGCAGAAGGTCATTGAGAATTCTTTTGGTCTAGGAAATGTTTGCAAAAATAAATGACATTTTGTTAGATCTGCATAAAATGCTACACATTTGTACTATATTTCTGTAAACAAGCCAGTCCCTCCAGGCCTCTGGCACTCATCCCTTGCATGCAAAGATCAGCTAAGGAGTCGAGTGAGATGCATAACATGCTCTTCCTAGCATTTCTATAATATAATCTATAATAGTGATATCTAGGCTATATTCTGCACTGAAGATGAATTATGTTCACATATAAATCTATTTAAATGATTTTCAGTTTATGTATTGTATGTATATATTGCCAATAGCACTAAGAAGAAGAAAGAGTGTAGCGAAGGGGGAACTTACAGAATTCTAGGAACAGCTCCTGCCCCACAAAAGACCATATACCTCTATGCAACCTCTACTTATTTTACTTTTTTTTTTAAAAATCAGAAAGGCCCCACACACTCAGACATATGCAATTTCATTATTTTCCCCTCAGCTGTTTTAGGACTGTTTTAGAAACCACTTTTTTTTCAAAACTGGAAATAACTGGACATCAACCCTCCTGCAATTAAAGCGACAAGTGAGTGGTAGAAAAGACAGCAGAATGGCTCCCATGCTCTCTTAAGGCTGCTGCCACATTACAGAATTAATGCAGTTTGAGATCACTTTAAGCGGCATGGCTATATCCTATGGAATCCTGGAATATGAAGTTCAATGTAGCACCAAGGTTTTCTGACAGAAAAGGGCAAATATCTCACAAAACCACGAATCTTAGAATTTCATAGCACTGAACCATGGCAGTTAAAGCAATGTCAGCCTGCTTTATTTTTGAAATGTAGATGCAGCCAAAGATTATCAGGGGTATTCTTGAGACTTTAGGAATAAGAAAATGGTGGTGGAGGGATGAGGAGAACTGAGGGACTTCAAAAATTGTGCATCTGCTTGCAACAGGCTACTCCCTGTACTAATGGCATTTTAAAGACTTGGCATAGGTTTGGAAGCATCAGTTTCCAATCTTATGCCAAGTCTTTAAGGTGCCATTAGTGCAGGAGTAGTCAGTTTGTGTGTGATCCATCCTTTGCAGTGTGTGATCCATGGGTTGACATAGGACCTTATCACACGGGGCCAAAAGCAGTCAGAATCCACACGAAAT
>JAIPUX010001880.1:79827419-79839888 GCA_020142125.1 Phrynosoma platyrhinos
TGCCCCTCCTCTTCCCTGCCCGGAAGACGACTTTATTAGTCGTCTGCCTAGGCCCTTAGTTACCAAAAAAAGTTAATTAAATCAAATATCAACAACAAAGAAGTCAAGAGCACCAGAAGCTGAAAGACCCTGCACCAGCTTCATTGAGTAGGTAGGAGATCAAACCAAGATCAAACCCAGAAAGATGACAACCCTGAAGATTGTTGAAACCTAAACTGTAAAGTACCTTTTATTTTAAGCCTGTTAGAGCTTGGGAGGAGAAATCTTTTTCTTTTGTTCTACAAAATAATTTTCCCCCTTTTGGACTTTACATTCAGCATTGGAGCCTTTTTGGGTAAAAGAGTTTGCTCTCACCAGGGTACTGGCATTGCACACCCATATTTGTCACCACCTTTAGTTGAGTGCATCTTCACAGCAACCATTCCCCTTTAAGGGCTGAGGGACTTCAGCTCCCAGAATCCCAGGAGCTATTGGCCAACATGGGACTATTGGCCAACATGGCTGAGGCTTCTGGGAGCTGAATTCCCTTGGCCCTTAAAGGGGAAAGGTTGCCTACCCCTGCATGTAATCAGCCCTCCTCTGGAATCATCTGTTAGAAATGTACTAAATGATCAAATAATAACAAATATTAAGGCAGCAATTATTCTTGAATCCTCCAAGGAATAACAAAGGCTGCCTGCAATCCATCCTGTGCACACTTAGGGGGGTTGCAGACTGCCTGAAATAGTGCAAATTGAGTCCGCTTTTAGGGTTAGGGAATCATGGGAACTTTATTTTATTGTGGCACCAGAGCTCTCTGACAGAGAAGGCTCAATTTCTCAGAAGAAAAAATAATAATTCCCATGATTCCCTAGCACTAACCCTAACCCTAAAAGTGGACTCAATTTGCACTATTTCTGGCAGTCTGCAACCCCCTTTACTTGGGAGTTAGCTACACTGAACATGGAGGGGATTTCCCACTATTTCTGTATGGTGAATATTGTGCTTGTAAAAGTCTTCATATTTACAGATATTTCAACAATAATGGCTAGAAATTTGCCTGTCCCCTGCAAGTACCTGGCATCCAATGTTGCACCTCCAACATTAAAAACAGTTTTATTGTCCTCCACTTAATATGTGGCAAGTTTAAGAATCATCATATCATTATCCCCTTTAAAATCTGTCTCTCTTGCTATTGCTCTCTCTCTCTCTAATATTAGGGGCCCCTCATAAAATTAACTGAAGCTCATTTAGCTTATGTGTAAATTCAGCACTGCTTTTGTTTTCTTCTCATATGTAGGCATTAGTTTGCCAGTCGGGGCTGTGCTTCTTATTAGTTGCCATCCTGAGAACTCCGGCATGAAAGTTCTGGCACTGTAGAAACCAGACATTAACCAGCAAGCAGGCTGAAGTAGAGAGTGTGTGAAGAGACAGGAAGAAACAATGTTTGCTGGAGACAAGAGACTCCCCAATGGACATGGAATATGGCTGATTTCCAGGCTTTCTTCCCCCTTTCACTCCCTCATCTCCAAATGCCATTCTTTTTGAAAAATAGCTAGAAGCTGGAAGCATTTTAATGAAAAAAAGAAACAAAGCAGCCATCTCTGTCTCTCCTTTTACTTTCAATTTGTTTTTCTACTTGTCTTACTTACAGCCTAGACATGAAAAATAGAGTTAACCCTTGTCATACCTTTTATGCTAGACTAAACTAAAGTTATATTGTGTTCTTCTCTCTACTTTGCTTATATATATATATATATATATATATATATATATATATATATATATATATATATATATATACCCAAACCCTGAATGGTGTATTATTGCACCCATGTTTTATTTGCATTTTGTTTTCCCACACACACACACACACCATTTCTTCACTATTTTAGCTTTTACTCTTTTGTTTTTCAATCATGTTCACTTTCTTTCTTTTAAAAAAATACAAATATATTTTAGCCATTCTTGATCTTTTATTTCTATATGTTATATACTATTTCTCATTCTTTATTTGTGTCTTGATTGTATTTTGCAAAATTATTTTCAGATGGCATAGAATCATTTTTAAGGTGAACTGTCTGCTGGTGAGTTTTGCATTGCTCAGAAAGGATTACAGTAGTAGGATTTTGTTTAGAAATATAGAGTAAGAGTAGACTAGATTGAATGGAAACATTTGGCTACCCTTGTACCAGGAGGGACAAAAGAGATGCATAATTACTCTGACCCTGCAATCCCAGTTTGCAGCAAGGCTGTATAATGTTTCCAGTATTTTCTCAATACTGACATTAATAGTACATGTGATTTGGTTGCATTGCAGAGTTGTGATGTATATTGAAAAATGGAATTGTGAACTATGAAGAACCTGGCCGTAACCTGTTGTCCTCCAGATGTTTTGAGGCTACAGCAACATCAGCAAGTATGGTTAATGGATAAATATGAGCAAATTTGTAGTCCAAAGTAACTTGGGTGTACCAGTTTCAGGAAGGTTAGTAAGCATCAAGTAAACATCCATTTTCTCTCTTTTTAATTTTTGTTTACCAACAACAGTTTCAGTATTCCATTGCTGCTGGGTGTACTCATTTTTTATTGGGATGCTGGTGGTGAGAAAGTGTGTTGGAGGGAAATTCTGCAAAACTGTTTCCACACTCATGAAGATATTTCCATCTTATTTCTTTGCATCCCCATTTGAGCTCTATTTCTACACTTACCATTTGAGTTCGCTATTTAAAGGAAGTGATAGGGATAAGTGTAGATCGAAACAAGTCCAAGAGGAAGTAATAAACTTTCCAAAGTCCTTGGCTTCATTTACTTCACAGACTGCTGCAGTGAAAATCTGATGAGGACCTCAGTTCAAATACTCATTACATGTTATTAAGTTACATTCTCAACAATCTGTATAAACATTGCTGATGGAAATGAATGAAGTCATGAGCTCTGGGAAATGGTATATAAGAAGTTCACATAGTGCTTTAGAATCTGTGTGACATGACAATTGCTTTGACCTGTATTTGCAACTGCAACTATGGAAGCCCTCATACTACCACATAATGAAATCTTTTCATTTATGAAAAACGTGGCCACTGCCTGTTTTTATGCCCTTGTCTAGCTAATGATTTTCAGTCTTCTTTGTCAGCTTGCAGTTCTTTGCAGCACTTTATTGTACACCATATAAACACTGTTCATATTTCATGAACAAATCATGAAAAATTACTCTAATGTATATTGAACATTTTGCCACTTTGGTGCATGCTAAATGTGCTCATAAAGCAAACAGATTTCAGATGTTAATTGACTAGACTATGAGGTGAAACCCAGGAATTGATGGTGACAATTGTTTTCTTATTGGCCCAGCAATAAAGCATGCCTACATAATAATGCTAATTTGCACCTGTTCCTTGTTGTCATTAAATCATGCAATTCTGCACCATTTTTTTTGTTATTTTTAGTCTCCTTGTTGTTTGATTTTCATTATCTGCATGCCATCTCTTTCTCACTTCTAAAAGATGCTTTCATCTAAGATCCTAGTCCCATTTGAAGTTATTAGTATCATACATATTGATGAATAATAATATAATGATGGATGAAGGAGAAAAAACAATGGGATAGCTGATTTGGGGGGGGATGTGTCCCCCCCAAAAAACAATAGGAAGCTTGATCAAGTCTTTCACAAAAATAGAGAGATGGAATTACAAAGGATGAGTTCCTAATTAAGATACAGACAATGGGTTTTGCATAGAAACAGCTGCTAGGGAATAGGGCTTGCCTTATTATTACATGTTAATACACTGAGACTGTATATGGGCCTTTGATTCCACAGTGTAAACCAGGTGCACTTACATCTGTTTATTCAGTTTTTTCATTTGCAAGGACATGGGAAGAATCCTCTTTATAAGCAAACAATTTCATTTAGAGAGGTATTTTATCTACTACTAATTCAATCACCATTAAAAGTAATGGATAAATTTATATATTGCTGTACTTTCATTATGCTTAGTTATTTGCCATATGAGTCAGTTGAAAACCAGAGTTGAATTAAGTCACTGATTACACACATTATTGAAAATAATTAGATTTTATCCTTCTGAATAAAATATATACTCAACAGTTTTTGTCTCACACTTGAAATCTAAAACAATTTTAAAAATTATTTTGATGTATAGATGCTGAGAATGTTGGCATATGCATCTGAATGAAGATCATACATATCTCATTACCAGGGGTGGGCAACCTTTCCCCTTTAAGGGCCGAGGGACTTCAGCTCCCGGAAGCCTCAGCCATGTTGGCCAATAGTCCCATGTTGGCCAATAGCTCCTGGGATTCTGAGAGCTGAAGTCCCTCAGCCCTTAAAGGGGAAAGGTTGCCTACCCCTGCTCATTACCATGGCATTGTTTCTTTCACATCTTTGTATTGTTCTCATATACACCTCTGTCATGCAAATTCTGTTTAGCTTCTAGTCCAGGGATAGGCAACCTTTCTCCTTTAAGGGCCGAGGGACTTCAGCTCCCAGAATCCCAGGAGCTATTGGCCAACATGGGACTATTGGCCAACATGGCTGAGGCTTCTGAGAACTGAAGTCCCTCGGCCCTTAAAGGGGAAAGGTTGCCTACCCCTGCTCTAGTCAGGAGTTAAGAAGCATGAACTGCCATGAATATGCTTGTTCTAGGTATTGGGAAGGCTATAAAGAGCCCAATTCAGGAATGGGCCTACATTTTCATTTAGCGGGTTGTTGTTGTTGTTGTTGTTGTTGTTGTTAAATTAAAAAAAACTTACTGTCCAGGATTTTCTTCCTGAAGTTATAAAATAAATAACTGCCCTTGGGTGTTGTGAGAATTCCAAGATATTGCTGTGTTAGTCTGGAAAATTAGTGTGCAAATATATTTTGCAGGGGATCTTGCAGCACTAACTGAAAGACAGAAGATCATAAAATCATAGAAGTCATTCCTCATAAAGTATGATTTCCAGACCCTTCACCATTTTAGTTGCCATCCTCTGGACACACTCCAGTTTTTCAACATCCTTTATGAATTGTGGTGCCCAGAACAGTATTCCAGCTGGGGCCTGACCAAAGCAGAATATAGTGGCACTATTACTTCCCTTGAGCTAGATACTATACTTCTATTAATGCAGCCTAAAATTGCATTGGCCTTTTTAGCTGCTGTATCATACTTTTGACTCATGTTCAACTTCTGGTCAACTAGGACTCCTGGATCCCTTTCACACATTGCCTCATTAAGCCAGGTGTCCCCCATTTTATATCTATGCATTTCATTTTTATTTCATTTTTATTTTTTCCCTTAAGTGCAGTACCTTACATTTCTACATATTGAAATTCATTTTGTTAGCTTTGGCCCAGCTTTCTAATCTATTAAGGTCATTTTGAATTTTCATTTTATTATCTTGTTTGCAAGAATATTATGAGGGACCTTGTCAAAAGACTTCCCTTCATCTAGAAAGCTGGTAATTTTATCAAAAGAAGAGATCAGATTACTCTGGCATGTTTTTGAGAAACCCATGTTAACTTTTAGTGATTATGGCATTCCTTTCTAAATGTGCACAGATTCTCTGTTTAATGATCTGCTCTAGAATCTTTCCCAATATATATGTCAGACTAACTGGGCGATAGTTGTTGGGATCCTCTTTTTTCCCTTTTGGAAGATGGGGACAATGTTTGCCCTCCTCCAATCTGCTGGAACTTCTCCTGTTCTCCAGGAGTTCTCAAAGATTATTGCCAGTGGCTCTGAGATTATAAAATGGTAGGATTAGCTTCCATAAACTTGATCCTACTTCCTCAAATACATTTGGGCATTGTGATTTGCCTTAGAGATGGGAACCATTTTGTTATCAATTGTCCTTTTAATAACAGAAAAAAATATTTTGAGTGACAGGTAACATATTCCATGGGACAGCCACAGACTGCTGATTCAGAGCACATGACATGATGCAAAGTTGCTGCAAGGTTGCATCATGCTAGGTGGCACTGAGTGATGACTCAGAGCCAACACTCTATATAAGTGGACCAGGAGTGTGAGCAGTTGTGGGTTACTTTGGATCTGGTTGGAGCATACACTGGTGTAGTTCATTGGAAGTTGATTGAGAGGGGTGTGTAAATATTGTATTATATTGTACACAATGCAACTGAAGATAAAGGCTCCAGAACTTTGGATGAATCAATTGTCTGTGAGTTGCGTTCTTTTGTTTGTGAAAAGTAGTCAGTGCATTGCCAATACCAATAAATGGGTGTTTTTGTTTTTGAACTCTGCAACATTATTTTTTTGGCTGCCTCTGTGTAATTTGTCCTTGGACTGCGCTGGTAGCTTTCCACCCACTAAAAATTCTATCAGCTTTTCCTCAATCATGGGATGCAACAGTCAATTTACATTATGAGTCCTTCTTGATTTTATCTACCATGAACCTTTAATACCTGAATATACATCTTTCTGCTCCCCTGCTCTCTCAAAAACTGCAAAACTGTGTGAAGAGGGGGAAATACTATGTTTAAATCTTATCCAAACCAGTCCACAAAATGTATTAGCCTCCAAAGTTTTTTTCTCTGCGCAAAATATTGACCAGCCATTCCTCATGCATGTACCTATAAATCAGTTTTCTGTGACTTTTTTTTAAATAGCAATGTCTGTAAAAATTCTTTCGGAGGGTGATCCTACATATTACCAATAGCAAAATGAATGTATTAATAGCTCATCTTCTTGAAGCAATTGGAGCATGGTTACAAGCTTATTTTCAGTAGTAATGTAGTAGTCTCTTTGTCAACATGATCAAACTGTTTCAAGTGTTTCCCATTTAAGAAATTCTTCCTGCTGTGAGAATTAATTTCATTGCATATGTTGTATGACTACAAAAAAGATAAATAGTTGATAAATGAAACAATATTATTTCATTGCATTGATATGAAACTGCTGGAAAAGGAGGGGAGGTTGGCGGCTCTGATGTCAGTAGGATGGTGGATTCTTTTCAGGATTTTTTTTAAAAAGGAAATATCCAGGTGGTGAACCAATTTTTGGAACAGGATCCATGGTATTTCCTTTGAGGTTTATGGTAAAGCATGGAATGAAATCAATGTATTAGAATATCTTCCCTCCCCTGCATGGGACAGCAGACTTCATCTTAAGAAGACTGCTTTGTCACTAGTCCCTTTCCTTACAATGGGTTAATTGCGGACTGCTTAACTGTTAAGAGTCAGGCTAAATTAAGGTTGCCATCTTTTCCCCTTCATTTTTCATCTTTAATATCTTCTTGGTAGAACCAAGCTGAACCCATAGAATTTGACCAGTGCATATGTTCAAGAAATACATATGCTTAATCCTTGGTAAAAGGTTAACAAAATTCATAAATTTCATCATAATTGTGATGAAAACAACACAATACTTACACTTAGATCAACTTGTTGAACAATTTTTAATAAGATAATGTTAAGGCTTATAAATGCTACCATTCAAACTTTTCCTTGCATTCAGATCACAAGTGAAATAATCACTATTAGTATGAAGTCAAAGGCTTTCACGGCCAGCATCCAAAGGTTTTTTTAGGCTGTTTTCTAGAAGAATGTATTCTTGACATTTTGCCTGCATATGTGGCTGGCATTTTCAGAGAATGGTGGCATGGAGATATGTGGGGTATATATATACTGTGTGACCCTTGGTTGAGAGGATTAACATGCAAATCTATGTATTGTTCTGTTGAGGCAAGACCTCAGGCTGGGAGGATGAGTGAGGAGGATTAGTGTCTATTTAATTAATGGTCCACTGTCTGCTGGAAAAACCCCTGACCTTGGGTGAAGTTCATTTGAATTTGCTGAGTCCTGATTTTGGTGTTTCTGAGGACTGATAGCCAAAGTTTGTTTACTTTCAGGGTTTCTTCTTTCATGTTGAAATTATCCAGGTATTTGTGGATTTCAATGGCTTCCCTGTGCATTCTGACCTGATAGCTGTTGGCATGGTCCAGAATTTCAGTGATTTCAAATAGCAGTGCCCAGTTTGGTTTATAATGTATTCTGCTGATGATGATTTTTCAGGCTGGCCCAGTCTGAAATGTCTCTCATGTTCCTAGATTCATTTTGAACACTGTGTTTTCTGGTCCCTATGTAGACTTGTCCACAACTGCATGGTATGTGGTCAACTCCTGCAGCCATGAGAGGGTCTCCCCTATCCTTTGCTGAGCGCAGCATTTTCTGGATTTTCTTGGTTGTCTATAGATCATTTGGAGGTTGTGTTTCCTCATCAGTTTTCCTATTCTGTCTGTGGCTCCTTTGATATATGCAAAAATACCTTCCCTTTGGGTAGTTGTTTTCTTCACTCCTGTGTTTCTTTTCCTGGGTCTGGCCACTCTTCTGATGTCTGAGCTGGAGTAACCATTACCCTGTAGATCCCAGTTCAGGTGTTTCAGTTCATCTTCCAGGTATTGGGGTTCACAGATCCTATTTGCACAGTATACCAGTGTTCTTATTGTGCTTCTTTTTGTCCTGGGTGATGATTGGAGATCTTGTGTAGGTATCTCTCCTTGTGTATAGGTTTTCTGTATGCCGTGTGGCCCAGTCGTTGATTTGGCTTGCAGAACCATTGTCCAAGAATGACAATGTGCCTTCCTTATCTTTTTCCATTGTGAATTGGATGTCCAGATGGATGTTATTCAGATGGTTCAAAAACACAATCAAATCTTCTTCTCCATGGTTCCAAATGGTGAAAGTGTCATCCATATATTGGAAACATTTTGTGGGCTTTCTTTGGTGCTGTTTCCAGGGCTTGCCTTTCAAACTGTTCCATGAAAATCACTATTAGCCTAAGCAACAAGAGAAAGTTTTGTAGTAATAAAACTAATTTAAAATGTTTCCTTCCCCCCCTCTATCTGTCACACAGTCACATGCTTTGATCACAGTCATCAACACCGGTGTGTATGAAATTATAGTAAAAGTTTGGACCCAGACTAGTTTCTGGTCTAGAATGCAAATTTATGAAACTGATTTTGACCTAAATTCATTTTTAGACTTAAGCTGACATCCCAAATATTTTTGTCCATATTTATTGCTTAACAGCAACATATGACTCCCCCTCCCTAAAAAAAACCCTGAGGCCTGGGGTTCATTTTGTGTGATTGAAACAATTTGTAAGGATTATAGGTGTTACCGATCAAACTTGTCTTTCATTTCAGACATCATATCATCAACGTCTACCCAGGCTCAGTAAATTTTCTAATGAAGATATAAAATCAGACATTTTACACCTTACACAGTGTTTTACTCATAGTTAGTCATAAACTGCATTATGTTATCATATTTATAAGCTCCCCTGCCTTGAAGGACCAAAGTGTCCATGATGTTACCTTTAAATTAGGTCAGACTGGCAGACAATGCCAAATCCACACCCTGAGCTTAAACTGTAAAATCCACATTTAATAGTATCAGCTGTAAATGCACACATAGCTAGTTTCCCACAATAAACATAGAAGTTGGGCCTTGATGTTTTTCTCATTACTGTTTTGTGCTTATTGCAGGAAAATCTGGCCACTTAAATGCAGGTGTGCCATTCTTGGGGATTTAAATCTCGATTATCCTGAACCAGGTCACCACATTGGCTTGTGAAAGTGTAATCAAAGCGAGGGTACAAACTAGTTTGCTGCCCATCAAAGTGCAACAGATGTAAACCTGACATTCATATTTATACCTCTGAAGAAACACTGTTTTATGCAACTTAATCTGTAATGAGCCCCACTTGTAGGAAAATTAGGACATGTAGTATGATATTTCATATCAGTGCTGACAACACAAATTGAACTCAGAAGATAAAGAAATTTTTGTTTCTATAATTTTTTTAAATTTAAAAAGTAGACTATGGGCCTTTGCAGACTGCCAGAAATAGTGCACATTAAATTGAGGCACTGCCCTGGCTCAGTGCTAGGGAATCATGAGAACTGTAATTTATTGTGGCACCAGAGCTCTCTGGAAGAGAAGGCTCAATGTCTCAGAAAAAAATACAATTCCCATGATTCCCTAGCACTGAGCCAGGGCAGTGCCTCAATTTAATGTGCACTATTTCTGGCAGTCTGCAAAGGCCATAAGTTACAGAAGGTTATATTGTTTAGTTTGTTAATGCTGAGAGGTGAAAATAGTGCATTTATCTTTTTACTTTCCATGTGAAGCATACTATTTGCAGGCAGTAAAGTTGCTGCAGTTACCAAGAATGCTGTTATAGGACTTAGTGGTTCACAGTTAACCCTGGCAGTGATACACAGTTACATCATTTCCAGTGTCCCAGCATTTTCTCATTTTCTTTTCTTTTCTTTTACCCATTTTCTACCTTTTCGAGTATTTTTCCACCTCTTCTCTTCCTACTCTCCTATTTGCTCACTTCTGTAAAAAATGTAACTAGGGGCCTTTACAGACTGCCAGAAATAATGCAGCTTGAGGTCATTTTAACTGTCCTGGCTCAGTGCTAGGGAATTATGGGAATTGTAGCATTTTCTGAGACATTGAGCACTCTCTGTCAGAGAGCTCTGGTGCCATAATAAACTACAGTTCCCATGATTCCTTAGCACTAGGCCAGGGCAGTTAAAGTGGTCTTAAGCTCCATTATTTCTGGCAGTCTGTAAAGGCCCTAGCTTAGCTCAGTATTGGCTTAGTGCCCTTAGAGAGTTTAAAATAAAACATTTTAAACATTTTGCTCTGCAGAGGGGCAGGATATAAATTATTATTATTATTATTATTATTATTATTATTATTATTATTAAAAAAGTCAAACATATAGAAAAGGAAGCATCTTTTAAAAAGAACCACTATTGTTTATTTATTTATTTATATTCTTCCTTTCTCCTAGTATAAGGATTCATAAGAATGTTTGTCTCTGCCACTGCAAGGAGAGCAGGGATAGGACCAATGTGGCCTCTCAAGGGACCTTATCCCACGCTGCTCTCAAAAGTGGCAAGAAACCGATATGAGCATCATTGCAGTACTATAGCGCTAGTATAATATGGCGCTAGTGCTATAATAGCGCTATGGATAAGGTAGCGCTATTGCAATGCCCGATGAAACCAGGCATACAAAAGAACCCGAATGATGCTGCATTCCGAGCGGTTTCTTGTTGTATTCTGAGCGACGTCGTGGGATCACCCGAAAAACTATAGCGCTATAGCGCCTGATTCTCAGCGGATTCTGAGCGACGTCGTGGGATCACCCGGAAAACTATAGCGCTATAGCGCCTGATTCTTAGCGGATTCCGAGCGACGTCGTGGGATCACCCGGAAAGCTATAGCGCTATAGCGCCTGATTCCATGTGGATTCTTGCTGCTTTTGGCCCCGTGGGATAAGGTCCAAGGGAAGAAGTTCCAGAGCCTGGGAACAACCACTCTCTTGTTCCCACCAAACAAGCCTAAGAGGGGGGTGGGACAGCAAGACGAGCCTCTCCTGATGATCTCAATGATCTAGTGGACTCGTAAAGAGATATATAGTCCTTCAAATAACCTTGACCCAAGCCATATAATCATTGAGACACAATAAAATTATAAAATTTTCTACCATGTGTCTTCATAATGGGTATCAATTTGGGTGTATATATAAAGTGTATATATAAAGACATGGTGGATAAAGCTGTCAATGGCTACTTTTCATGATTACTATGCACTCTGTTCAGTCTTGCATATCAAGAACTGAGGAACTTGAATGTTTCTAATGCACTCATGCTCTGCTTTGGGGCTTCCCATAGAGATCTAGTTGGCTACTGTGTGAACTTAATAGTGAGCTAGATAGACCTTTAGTCAGATCCAGCACAGTTCTTGTTATGCTCTTTATCCTACTTGATTTTGCCAGGTTAACTGAAGGCAATAGTATTGTCCTTGTCATGAGCAGCTGTTGTATAGTTTCCTCTTTCCTTGCATTAACTGAAGGCTACATAAATATTTGCTTAACCTAAGATTCATCCCTAAGAAAAGTGTTGTTCGTGATTTTAAACTTTGTGATCAAATTGCAATAACTTATCCACTGGCTTACTCTATCTATAAAAGAGAACATCGGAATGTTCATTCCCATCAGGGAGAGAAAACACCTGGAAAGTGTTGTAGAGATGGAAACTGAGACCAATTTCCCCCAATCCTTCCATTTATCCTTCTGTATTTATTGGCTCACTGTCCTGTCAGTATGACATACCAAGGATGTGTGTGTCAACAAATGTGGCCAAACGTCATATGCTAGGTGACACTGCTATAAGCCAGAAAATGTGGAAACAATGAATAATAATAATAATAATAATAATAAAGAAGAAGAAGCAAGAACTCCTTTTTCTTTCTAAATGAGATCACAGTCCATAAACAGCTGCCAAATGTGGATGTGTCTCTCATGGGATGGAAAGTTAGTCTGGTTAAATAAATAAGAAAATATGTAGAAAGACATCTAAATAAAGCTGACAGGCAGTTGCTTTTAAAAAAAAGTCAAATTATTAAGTATGTTTCCTCAAAGTAGTTAACTAAATCCATAGTTTCTATGCAG
>JAIPUX010001880.1:79857707-79875066 GCA_020142125.1 Phrynosoma platyrhinos
CCCCAACTTTAACCCAGATTTTCCTGGGTTTAAAAGTCATCTTATATGACAGAAAATATGGTAATGGAACTTGATCATCCACTGATTTTGATATCCACAGGAGGTCCTGGAGCCAAATCCCAGAGTATACCAAGGGCCCACTGTACATAAGATTAGAACAGTGATGAGAAATTTCCAACCCTCCAGAGATTTGGGTCAAAAACTCCCATTTGGCCTACAACTCTCACTTAGCACAAACAGTAGGAAATGATTACGGGAGCTGTAATCAGAAATATCTTGAGGGTCAAATATTCTTCACCTTTTGCCTAGTGGATCAGTGTAAATTAGATTAACTTTCAGTACCCATTTGGACCAAAAGTATAAATCAAAATGAACACACCCTCCCAAATTACTGGTATGTCCAAAAATAAATGGAAAATAAACCTCAATTCCGCAAACGTCATTACCTTAATTGCGAATTTACAGTAAGCACATTGAACTTCCACACACAAGTGAAAAAAGCCTGTAAATGTATTAGAAATGACCTTCTTGCACATGCGCAGATAGAGGAATGCTCACTGGAACCATGGCAACAGCAGGGAAATGCTCCCAAATGCGCATTTGGTTATCACATTACGGTAAATGAAAAATTACCATAATTGCGCATTTGCATTTCCTCCAAACAACTGAATTTCAAAAGATCGTGGTTAACACCAGTTTCTGTCCACTTTCTGTCCAGTTTCTGTTCGACGTCATGTGAAAACACGGGGCGCTAATCCAGTTTCTGTTTGGGTTTTGTGTGGATTAACCAGCAGATTTGCCCCCGTGTGATAACGTCCATAAAGAAGAAGGGTCTTATCAGAAGGTTTTGAGAGGAAGTATACAAAGGGAGCAGTTATTGAAATGAAGTGGTTAATTGTAGCTAGTGTGACTGATGGCCTGCTGGGAGCTGCTACCCAGTAACTACATGCCAGCACACTGCTAGATTAAACACATGGTCCACCATATGAATCTGACTTATGCTGAGTCAGACCATTGGTGCATCCAGTTCAGTATCATCTACTCTAAGGAGCAGAATTTACTTAGATATTCTGGAAGACATGTCTCATCATCTACGATGTGGTTCCATGATTGGACCTCAATGCAAAGGATTTGCTCTATCACTGAACTATCCAATTTTCAGTCTGCTCCCTCATCACTTCCTCTGGTAATGCCATTAAAGTCCATGCAAAAATATTTACCTGCAAATACTAGTAGTGTCCTGCCTCATAAGCCACTGCTGATATTTCCTGGACAGAGCAAAATTGAAGCTGTAAAAAGCTGGGGCTGTGGTTTTTAAATCATGTACAACATGATTTTCCAATCTCCCCTTCCCTTCCCTTCAGAGTTATACATAAAGAGAATATCTTACACTGATATTCATCCATGCACAGTCTTAAGAATACCCTCTGCTTTTTTCTCCAAGCAACTGGCACTGTCATCAGCTTTGCTGGATGCACCATGCTTTACTGTAGATCCTCTGACAGCTATTAATGATAATCTCCCAAGGCTCTTAAATAGGTTGTCTAAAAACCCTGAGTAATTTGGAGATGGGCCTGCAAATACCAGTATATTTGGATTTGAAGTGACAGAGAAAGGTCCTCTGGCTCAATTAGCAATAAATTGCAGCTTTCAAAAAATCCATGAGGTATTGTAAATGAACAAAACAGCAAATTTGCCTCAACATATCAACATGTAATTTAATTCAAAACTACCTTCAGAGCATGTGTCTTCCCTTGAGCATGAATGAGATGTAATTTATCAACTTTACTAATCTCAGCTACCCCCAGAATTTAAAAGAAAAAAAAATCTTAGAAAACAAATGATTCTATTAAGTTATGCCTCACTTGTCAAGAACAGTTTTGGCATTGTGTTCCAAAAAATCCAGAGGGCAAATATGGGGAGAAGGATGAAGAGGAACAGGGGGGATGCAGCATCAGTAAAAACAACAGCAGCAGCAGCAACAGCAACACCTTCCCCAAGTTTTAGTTGCAAGGTATACAGAAAAACTCAATCATCACAACCACCCTCATTTAATTTAGCAGCTTTCCTTGATGTTATGTCAATTCAAGTACAAATAAATCATAAGCTAAGGAATTAGCATAAAACCTCATAGAGAACCTGTAAGCAACTACATCTAAACAACTAATTATATAAATATTTTCCTTCCCAAATAATGTTGTTGTTGTTGTGTGCCTTCATGTCATTTCTGACTTAAGGTGACCTAAGGTGAACCGATCACAGGATTTTCTTGGCAAGATTTGTTCAGAGAGGGTTTCCCTTTTCATTTCTCTGAATCAGTGAAAATGTGACTTGCCTAAGATCACCCTTGTTATAACCACACCAAATTTAGGGCTCTTCCAGAAGCACTACCAAGGAAGGTGAGACACCAGAACTAGGGAGAGAGAAATGCTATTACTGAGCCCTAAATGGATGGGCTTGAAAGGACACTCGGGTAAAAAACACACTTCAGAAATAATCCAGTATGAGATCACTTTAACTGCCCTGGCTCAGTTTTAGGGAATCCTGCAAATTGTAGTAACAAACAAAGCTAGTGATGGAAGGCAGAAGGCAGGCAGATACCTTGTAGGTTCCCCTGAGGTATGTATTGTGTAGAATTTAAAACAAAAAACTAAGCATTCTTAGAATTCACCAAGGTGATACAATAGCTGGGGTCTACTTTAGTTGGGACTAACAATTGGATTTGAGTGATAGAGAGTTTAATACTCCAATTATAGTTGTTTAGGGGCAAAAGCAGAAAGCAAAGATTTCAAGAAGGTTCATATTGAACCTTCTTGAAATCTTTGCTTTCTGCTTTTGGCCCTAAACAACTACTGCTTTCTTGGCCTGTGTAATTAAGCTCCTGTCTACATCAGCCAAATAAAATAGCCCCCTCCCCATATATTTGGCAGAGAGTCTGAGCAATTCAAGGCCTAATCCCCGAGACCTATTTGTTCCAGATCTTCCCGGAAAATCCAGAGTCCTCCATTGTGATGCCAGGGGGCTGTTTGCACTCACATCTCATTGTATCAGCTGGCACTGCCATGGATATGGTGTGTCACTTGCTCTGAGGTCTGAATGAGGCACTAGCTGTGTGATCAAAGTTGGGTGCCTAACATCAGAGCAAGTCACAGTGACATGCACAGTGGGACATGCTGGATAACACAGTTGGACATGCATGAAAACAACTGCTCAGCATTGCAATGGAGGGCCCCATTTAATAGGGAAAGATTGTGGCAGTTCCAGAGCCTGGATACAGCCCATGCAGACACCACCTAAACCACTTAGTATGCCTTCCTGGTGGATTTCTTGGAATCATGACATTTGGAAAATAGTTAAAATGATGGGATTACTCTTTAGGGGAGACAATTTCAGAGATGGGCAACTGCAGTCCTCTAGATGTTTTTGTTCTAGATCTCCAGTCACTCCTAGCCAACATAGGAAATGGTGAGGGGTTAGGGAAGTTACAGGCCAAAAATGACTGGAGGGATGGAGATATCTGAACATCTATTTTATTTCTCCACCAACATATACAAGTAAATATTCCCTGATATCTTTGTAAGCATTGGGAACTTTCTGACCAGGAATTAATATATGTTTGGTCCCCTTCTACTTGTTTAACTTAAATTTACATTTCAGAACTTTCTGCTGCTGCACTTCAATATGTAGGCTTGAAATGCCAACATGGACAGATTGATATTTAATGACAAGAGTTCAAACACCAGCACTAAGCAATACTGCATAAAAAATGTTTTTGGGACAATTTTTTTTTGTATTCTTTTTCCCCCCTCTTCTATTTGTTCCCAGAAGAGCACTCAGATTTATATAATGCAAGATTGCAAATATTTGTGGTAGGAATACTTCACATCTAAAAAAAAGTTGTCCCTCTGGGATTTGTAGCACTGTTTTAGATTTCTGTTTCCTGCTTCAGATTTCTGTTTCAGTTTCCTGATGTTTCACCATCACACCAAATGATTTTTCAGAACAGCTCTGTTAAAGTACTTTCCTGCATTATGTATTGTACATTTTATATACCTGGATTGGATTACACTAAACTGTATTGGCAAATTAATTACAAAGCAATGTCTTGTCATGGCAAAAACACATGCATATAAAATGTAACAAGTCACCAGCATGTTCTAAATATGATTTGCTGTTTTAAAAATCTCCTTTTATATTAAAACATGCCAGATCTTTCTTTCTTTTCCCTGCTAGGTAACTATCTGAATGTCATAGTAAATGATCAACTTGCAAAATTGTAGACAATGCATATGGAGAAAATGAATATAATGAAATACAGATTTAACATACTTGTCACAGAAAATGTACATAATTTTGGAATATTTATAACCCACTGAATATTTTTGTTTCTCAAAATTACAGTCGGATAACAAGTGTTCTGGGTTTTACTATCTTTTGAACATGCAGTATCTTTTGAACATGGAATGGCTTACTGTGCTTTGGATGTCTTTATAATAATATGGTTGACTTTGATCACTCCTGATGCCATTGTCAGCTCAAGGCAACTGAGGTGACATTAAAATTAAACTGGGTGCATTTTCAATATTGAATTCTTATAACATGTAAAAATACCATGTAAAAATCAGAACTTGCTAATGTTAGGGATTGCAGAGGCACCTTCCAGAACCCCTCAGCATGAGCATATTGACTGAGGGATTCTGGGGAACTGTAGTCCAATAATTATCATTTCCAAGGTCTGATAAGAATATTGGATCTATAAATGAAGGCTATTATGTGGGATACTACAAGTAGCCAATCACAAAGAATTTAGATACAATGTGTACATTGACAGTGCTTTAGAAATAAACTATAATAATAATAATAATAATAATAATAATAATAATAATAATAAAACTTAGATATTAATGGTGCGCTCTTGTTTTCTCACCTCTATAATTTCATCTATCCACCACCCTAAAAACTTTAAGGACTTGCATGTTTGTTAATATACAACATGCATTGTATTATTGTGATAGTGTCATAACTAAATTGATGACCAGGCAGGTAGGACAGGTGACACCTAAATAGTTCTAAACATGCAAGCCACAAAGTAGCCTACAAATTAGGCTACAAATAAAAAAAAAACCCAACAAATTAATTTCTTCCCTTTTCCAATTCTTCATGGCTGAGTTTATATAAACAGTACCACTTATTGTACTTATGGTGGTGGAGGGTTGGTCTCTGGAACTGACTCCACAGGCTAAGAGATTGGGGAATGTGGGAAGGAGATTGTCTTTGGGGCTGATCTGGGGTTTCACTCCCTCTTACAAAATTTATTTACTTGGGTGGAAGATCTCCAGGTTTTGCCCTTCCAGAGAAGGCTGGCTGAGATAGCAATCAATCCCCTTTGGATTTCTCTTGGAGTCTGGTTTTTCACACAAGAGATAGCTGGGGAGTTGTAGATTGACATCTGGGTCTCAGGCAGACTTGCATGAGTTGCTCCCCCCTTGTTTGTTTGCTGACTCCCAGGTCTCAAGCACTTAAATAGTTTTTTTAGGTCAATAAAATGACCCTTATTTAATCCACATATTTGCATCTAGTCTCATTAGTTCATGGTTGGTCAACAAATGCTACACCTGTCCCCTGGTTGAGATATTTGGGAGAGATGATAGCAACAATACTGTCATAAAATGAAAAGGAAGAAAGAGCACACAAGCAATTTAGATGCTATATATGTCTATATAAGATGCTATATAAGGCAATACATTTTTTTATTTGCACTGCAATGTCCACATTTGAGTAACTTACTAAATTTAGGAGGTTCAGTTAAATATATAAAAGCTAAAATAGTATTTAATGTTAATATTTTAATGGGAAGTTCAAATCAATATCATTAAATTAAATCTTGATTAACCTGAAAGTTTTGTTGACTCTCAAGATTTTAGCTCTTTAGAATGTAAGCTTTATCCATGAAATTGTGTCTGTGTGAGCTATTAGGTAACAGCAACATTGCAAATTTATGTCTTCAACAGCTGCAAACTTTCAGTAGTCCAAAAAACAGACAGGACTAAAACTCATAAAGTAGCTAATTAACGTATTAAATTTGATTCATTACATTGTCAAAATATTCATTGGTGCTAACACACTGAGTCTAGCATCCTGTTAGTGGCATACACAGAGATAAATCAGCCTTGCACCTAAGTATGTCTTTCTTTCTGGCTGATGAAGAAGTTGATATTCCCTTCTTCCCTATACACTGATCAATCTTACCCCCAGATTGATCACTAAGTCACTGCAGACCTACCCTCCCTCTGCAACCATTCCATGCCTAGTAGATAGTGACAGGGGGACACTGGAGAGACATCTAGCTATGTCCCTGAAGCCAGGCACAAAATTATTACATCATCCATTTCTTCATCAGCCAAAAAGAAAGACATGCTTAGGTGTAAGGCTGATTGACCTCCAGAAGACCCTCAGTGGAGGATATAATTATTTTGCATCTGGCCATAGTGACAAAGCTAGACACTTAGTTGATCCCTCATCTCTCTAATCTTGCATAGAATGGACATGGGGTGGGAAGTTCAGTGTCTCTGTGTTAGGTTGAGAGGCCAGTGAATGGCCAGATGTTCAGCATGCAGAACTACTATGCCATGCTAGACCATATCAGATTACAGTGCTATGTGTGTACCAAATTTGTAATTGAATGAATATAGTCCAGCTCTTCTAGAATGTCTTGATTTGATGTTTGTCTCCTTCCTTAGGTACCTGTAATCTGTCATCTTGTTCATTAACATTGTATTCCACAGTGTTTGTAAAGAAGTGAATTTTCAAAAATTAGCTAATAATATTGACCAAGATCCTAGATCAGCTACTTAGTTAAATATACTTAGGTATAACAAAGATATAACTAAGGACTGGAACACATGGGCCAAAAGAACTGGCTTCCAGCTGCTTTGTAGATGTGGCATTTAGATGATGCATACCACCAAAGCAGCTGGAAGACATGTTGAAACCACATTCCAGTCCAAAAGACTGGATTGAAAAGAAGTCGATTTAAATTGACTCCTGGCAGTGCCAGCTCAGGACCACAAGTGGTGGCCCACTTTGGGAGCAGGTTGTGCAGTCACTGAGGTCCTGGCCCAATCACAGCCAGAGTGGCCAGAAGTCTCTCCTTCCTGGCCATCTGCTTCACCCATTAGTTAACTAAGTAGCACACACACACACACACACACACACACACACACTTTAATGGGCAGCAGCTTTTTGCAAGTGATAAAAGCCTGTTCTTGTGTCAATCACAGGCTTTTTGACATATTGGCATTTCCACCCTTCTCCTTCCAGGGAGACTTTAGTGTGACAATCAGAGATCTTTAGTCTGACAATCCCTGTCACAGGGATCTAGTAGCATCTTTAAGACTAAGAAGCTGGTAACATGAGCTTTCATAGACTAGAACGTACTTCTTCAGAGTGGAGTGGAAAGTCCAAAGACAGACCTATATAAGCTTATTGTATGAGAGAATGTCAATTGACATTCAAAACCTTGTGGGTATGAACATGAGGTGCCAAGCTCTTTAAAATAATAAATCTTTCTTTTGTGAGACCAGTGCCAAGTAATAATTGTGTTATCTATTCAGCTTATAATACATATTTATGGTTGTGATGTCCAGCCTGGACTGTTTAAATTCTCCCCTGTATTTTCTGTCATTTTAGTTAGTACGTTTGAGCATAGAAATATTACATTGTATTAGTTTGAGAGAGGAGCTGTAGGAATCCCCTGCATTTTTCCAGTTTTTGATTTGCCCCTTCCCAGCAAGCTCTGCTTCAGCTTGGGATTTTTTAGTTTTTCTTAGGCAGGCTTGGCTTTATCTGTTTGGTGGCAAACAGGCACAGACAGAGGGAAAGGGCATTTCTTACACCATTTAGCCAATTTATTTACCAGTTAGCCAATTTAGTTACTACGTTAGCCAATTTAGTTACCAGAAGCCGTTAATTCTATTAAACATCAACAACAAAGAAGTCAAGGGCACCAGAAGCTGAAAGACCCTGCACCAGCTTCATTGAGAAGGAGTTCAAACCAAGATCGAATCCAGAGAGATGACAACCCTGAAGATTGCTGAAACCTAAACTGTAAAGTACCTTTTATTTTAAGCCTGTTAAGGCAGGGGAGGAGGCCTTTCTGTGGCTGTAAAAGGGGTGAAGGGGTGAAGGCAACTGCTGCTGTATTAGAATTGCCTGTCTTGCTACAGCAGGCATTTTGAGTCTACTTCTTCCTGCAGAGTTCTTAGCACATGGTTGGCAGCCATTTTGAGTCTACTTCATCCTGCAGAATTCTGAGCACATGGTCGGCAGCCATTATGGAAGATTTTTTTCCATTCAAGTATATGGATAGAGCTTTATTAGTAATGTGTGTTTTATGTTTGTTCATGTTGCAAATTTGAAGATAGGAGCTAGAAGACTCTTCAACCGACTCCAGGTGTGGCTGTGCTGAAGTAGCATAGGAGTGGTGACAGCAGGAGAGAAGAGCAGTTGCAGGCTGTAAGTAAAATTAAGCACTACACCGTTCAGTCCTCTTCATCCTTGCTGATTTGTTGCTTTGGCAACTAGGATCAGCCAGAATGGATAGGCTTTCTGAAAAAGCAGCACATGGACACACACATGACACTCGCTCCCTCAGAGACAGACACCCAACTGAGAAGGCCCTAGAACTGCTGTTGGAGGAGGAAAGGCACTTAATTGTGAAAGAACTGGAAGCCTGGAAGAATTTGCAACATGCCATGCCCTTGCTGTCAGCAGTCTTTAGCTTGGAAGACATGAAAAAAAAAAAAAGAGAGAGAGAGAGAGCTTGCCCAGCAATCCAGTTTTCTGTGGTGAATAAAAGGATCCAAAAGAAGTGGTGAATAAAAGGATCCAAACACTTCAGACCATTAACAATCCCAATACAGAATCCAGACTAAAACAGTTCCTAGAAGAAGTCACAAGTAAAGGAAAGGAGTATAGCACAGTTTTGGACACAGTTAAGTTCTGGCAGCAGAGTTTGGAACTTAGTGAAGAGAGTGAGAAGTTCACTGCCAGCAGTGCCAAGTCCAGCAGAGCAGTATACCCAGAGAAACCTCAAAGTGCAAAGAGCTCAAAAACCTGTCACACCAGCATGTCTTCTTCACACAGACATGGTTTCCACTCCAGTAAAGGTCGTAGTTGCAGTTGTACTTCCCATGCTAGCTGGAGTTCATCTATGGCAGCCCAGCAGTTCAAAGAAGTAGAAAGAATGAAATTGAAGTCTGAAATATTGCATACTGAAGCAGAAGCAGCAATGGCCAGTGAAGAACTAACCTTTTCTCATCAAGAGACTGATTTAGAAAAGCAAAAGCTGCCTTCAAAGCAGAACAAGAAAAACGAAAAGCTGCCCTCAAAGCAGAACGAGAAAAGCAAGAACTTGCTATTCAGAATGAGAAAAAACTTTTGCTCCAGGCTAAGGAGGCTGCAAAACTGTCCATAAAGGTCAAGATTTTAGCCAAGACTTTCCAGGATGCTCTGAGTGAGGAAAAATTGAGGAAGCTCCCTACACAAGAGCCTAGAGACAGGATGTCTACCTTGTTCCTTGTTCCCAGAAGCTATGTCACCTCCTAACTTAGAGGCTAGCAAGACACATCCGCCTGCTGTTCTGAGGCACCAGCCTACTGAGGAACCTGCTTACACAGAGAAGATTATCCCTCATGACCAGGGGTAGGCAACCTTTCCCCTTTAAGGGCTGAGGGACTTCAGCTCCCAGAATCCCAGGAGCTATTGGCCAACATGGGACTATTGCCCAACATGGCTGAGGCTTCTGGGAGCTGAAGTCCC
Organism: Phrynosoma platyrhinos; assembly: GCA_020142125.1. Taxonomy (NCBI): domain Eukaryota; kingdom Metazoa; phylum Chordata; class Lepidosauria; order Squamata; family Phrynosomatidae; genus Phrynosoma; species Phrynosoma platyrhinos. Next base: position 79,867,527 of record JAIPUX010001880.1, read on the forward strand.
TCGACCCTTAAAGGGGAAAGGTTGCCTACCCCTGCTCGTGACCATCTACCTATAAATATGCCAGTCAATGAATCCTTTAGAGACCAGAGAATCCATGGCAGGGAGCCAAATTCCTAGCCATGCTAGTGTGGCCATCCAGCAAGCCCTGGCTGCTGAAGCTCCTAAGACTTACAGGTCTAGAGAATCTATGACAGGGGTAGGCAACCTTTCCCCTTTAAGGGCCAAGGGACTTCAGCTCCCAGAAACCTCAGCCATGTTGTCTAATAGTCCCATGTTAGCCAATAGCTATTGGGATTCTGGGAGCTGAAGTCCCTCGGCCCTTAAAGGGGAAAGGTTGCTTACCCCTGATCTATGGTCTTGCCTGCCAGTCAAACTGATTTGCAAACTAATAGGAGTCCACACTTCTGCTAGTCTGCAGAGACAACATCTGGTGGTTCATTGTTTTAATGTAATGCAATATTATTTTATGACTGTTGCTATTTGATGTTATAATAAAAGTAAGATACAATTTTTAAAGAAATATACAATATTATAAAGTGAAAAGGGAAAACTGATATATATATATATATATATATATATATATATATATATATATATATAAATTTGAGAAGACAAATTCATTACATTATAACAGAATATATTAGAAAAATAACAACTTGACTCTGATCATATATTATCGAAGCAGTAATATCTGAAATTTTAAGTATTAAATCTATAAGTAGATTGTTGAAGATTTAAAGTAGATAACATGTCGTTGACAACTAGACTAAAATCATCTAAGGCCAAACAAGAACAACAGCAACCACAAAGAAGATCATCCTTTGATCATCTTAAAGGTCAGGACATAGTTACATTTTAAGAGGAACTAAGATTTATTAGACAGGAAATGACAGGAAATAATGAAGATCTGAGACAGGACATGGAAAAAATAAAAGAAGAAATAATGATGGAAATAAAATCAGAGATGGCTGAACTAACAGAGGCAATGAAATCAATAACAAAGAATGTGAAGTTAGTCAAACATAAGGCGAATGAATTGGAAAAGAAAAATCAAATATTAGAAGAGAAAATAGAAACAGATACAAAAAAGAAAGGAGATACAGGAAGATAAAACAATGTGAGAACAAAAAAGTAGAGAGAGGTGCATTAAGATCAGGGGTGTTCCAGAAACAGAAGATAAAAATCTATATGAAATCATCATGACTGCCTGAGCGGAGTTCATTGGAATGGATAAAGAAATAATGGAGATCAATATTAATAAGTTGTTCCGTGTGAATTCGTGGGTAGCAAAACAAAGAAAATTACCTCGTGATGTAGTAGTATACTTTGTTAGAACAATAACCAAAGAACAAATCCTTCAACAACATTTTAAGACGCGGCTGAAAATTAAAGGAATGGATATACAACTTCTGAAAGATGTACCAGGTCAAATATTGAGGAAAAGGAAAGAATACAGTTCTCTTACCAAAAAAAAAAAAAAAAAAAAAAACCTCAAAAAGTGGAGATCAACTATAGATGGGAAAACCCAGAAGGTCTATTGTTCAGATATAGACAGAGAAGAGTAAAAATTAACTCAGTTCAAGAAGTATTGGAATTTCTGGAGAACTTTAAAAGAATCAAGAGCAAGATTTGGATGATGAGACAACAACTGTATTGGGAACGGATTGACAAGAAATCAATCTAGAGGGAGAAGATCAAGAGTTAGAATAAAATATTTAAATGACAACAATAATGATGACTTTGAAAATAAAGTGTATTTCTTGGAATGTCAAAGGAATGAATAGTCCCCAAAAAAGTAATATATATATATATATATATATATATATATATATATATATATATCATTATTTGGATAAAATAAAATATGACATTTACTGTTTACAAGAAACCCATATAAGAATAGATGAAAAAAAAATCTATATAACCGCAAACTTGGTAAAGAATTCATATCAGCAAGTAACAAAAAGAAAAAAAAAAGAATTGGCATGTATGTAAAAGAAAGACTTAAAGTGAAAGAAACCTTTAATGACACTAACAGACAATATCTTGGGATAGAAGTTTGTTGGAATAATGAAAAAAACTCGGATAGTAGTGATTTATGCCCCAACAGAAAAAAGAGAAAAATACTTTCAGAAATTAATAAAAGATATTACACAACATGATTATGAACATTTAATATTAATGGGAGACTGGAATGGGGTTATCATTCCAGATATCAACAGAAATCAGACAAACAAGTTAAAAAGAAACAAGGGAAGTTGCCTCACAGTTTTTTTGAACTGAAAGATACATTATCATTAATGGATGTTTGGAGGACCATACATAGGACAGCAAAAGATTTCACATTCTTCTCAAACAGTCATCTCTCCTGGTCAAGAATAGACTTGTTTCTTCTATCGACGGCACTGATCCCAAAAATAGAAAAAATATATTTTGCCGAGAACACTCTCCAATAATATTAGAAATAAAAAATAAGACAAAAGAATTTAAATGGTAATTAAATGAATCATTTTTAAAACAAGAAGAAATAGTAAAAGAGGCAGGAAAAAATTGCAACTATATTTCAAGGAGAACATGTATAATGAAGTTAAACCCTGTAGAGTTTGGGATGCATCAAAAGCTGTGATGAGACGGTTCTTTATTTAAAAAAAATGTAGCAGTTAAAAGGAAACAAAGATAAAAACAGGACCAAATTTTGCAGATCAAAGACAAAGATAACAGATTAAAAAAAGATTCAAAGAAGAAGGAACATACAGATGACATTAAGGTCCTACAAAAACATCTATCAACATTATTGACAGAAGAAATTGAGAAAAAAAAATAGATTTGCCAGACAAAGACAATTTGAATTCAGAAATAAGCCAGGCAAATGGTTAGCCTGGAAGCTGAAAAGGGACACAGAGAAAAAAAAAATATGGCAGTTAAAGGATGGTGACAAAATTACAACTGAACAAAATCAAATAAAGAAAATATTTCATCAGTATTTCAAAAAATTATTCACACAGGAGAAAGGAAATATAGAGGAGATACAAAGTTATCTAAAAAAGCAAAAACTTGAGGAATTTACTGAGTCACAAAGGGATCAACTCAACAAGAAAATATCAATCATGGTAATAATAGAGGCAATAGACAAACTTAAACAAGGAAAGGCCCCCGGACCAGATGGTTTCTCTGCACTGTACTACAAAAAATTTAAAAACATTCTGGCAACCCCACTACAAACCACTATTAATTTCATTGATGAACACAGAATACCAGAAACTTGGAAAACATCATACATCTCACTAATCCCAAAAGAAGATAAAGAGATACAAGAAACAAGAAATTTTAGACTTATTGCTTTTTTAAATTTGGATTATAAAATCTTTGCCTCGATTCTAGCAAAAAGGTTAAAAGATATTCTCAATAATTGGATCAATAAAGATCAAGTAGGCTTTCTACCAAATCGTCATATGAAAGAGAATATCCGGGAAGTATTAAATATTATAGAATATCACAACAAGAGATTGGACAATCAGCTTTAATATTCTTAGATGTGGAGAAAGCCTTTGACAATGTTAATTGGGACTTTTTGAAGGAAACGCTGAAATTAGTGAATATTAGGGATTTTTTTTTTTAGATAGGATTAAGGCCATATATAAGGAACAAGAAGCAAGAATTTTAGTAAATGGGGAGAAAACAGAAAGATGTCTAATTCAAAAAGGTACATGGCAAGGAAGTCCTTTATCACCTCTACTGTTTATTTTAGTAACAAAAATCCTCAATAATAAAATTCAAGAAAATCCGCAAATACAAGGGTTAAAAATAAAAAATCAAGAATATAAGATCGGGGTTTATGTGGACGATATGATCATCATTTTAAATAATCCACTAGAAAGTATATCCACAATGATAAGTACGATACAGGAATAGCTGGACTATAAATTAATGAGAGAAAAACAAATATACTCACTCTAAATATGTCTACAAGTGACAAAGAAAAATTACAAGAAATGTCAGGTTTTGTGATTAAAAAAAAAGTAAAATATCTTGAGATTGACATAACAGCTAAAATTCAGATTTATTTAAGAATAATTATGAAAAAGTGTGGCAGGAAATAAAAACAAATTTTAACAATTGGTCAAAATTAAATCTCACATGGTTGGGGAGAATTTCAGTAATTAAAATGAACATAATTTCAAAAATGATATTTCTATTTCAATCATTACTGATAATCACAAATGATTTACCATTCAAAAATTGGGAAAAAGATCTGAATCTATTTATTTGGAATAAAAAGAGACCAAGAACCAAGATGAAAACTCTTCAGGATACAAAAGAAAGAGGTGGTCTTGGAATTCCTAATTTCCTATTAGGAATTATATTATCATGCATGCTGTCTGGACTGGATTAGAGACTGGGTTCAATTAAAAAACAAAAAACTTTTACAATTGGAAGGATATTATTTACCATACGGATGGCATGCATACCTGATTTATGAAAAAAACAGAGTAAACTCAGAGTTCAACATTCATTACATCAGGAATCTCTGCTTAGAGTGTGGAAAAAATATAAAGTTATACTCATTCCAGAAATACCTAAATGGACATCAGTTAATGAAGCATTCTACAGGTGAGAAAGAATTATAAAAGACCAATGGGTATCCTATAATGATCTTTTAAAATTGGACAATAATCAATATAGAATGAAATGAATGGAGGAACTTAAAGCAGAAGAAATGAGTTGTAATTGGTTCCTATACAGGCAGATTTGGGAAAGATTTAAAATGGATACTAAATTATATCAAATTGAAAAAGAGGAAAATCAATTAGGAAAAATACTTACAAAAGAGACACAACACATTATATCCAAATTATACAAAGCTCTACTGGAAAGAAATATGAAGGAAGAAACAATTAAACAGTTCATGATATCCTGGCCACAGGAAATTAATAAGCATATTATGTTAGAAGATTGGGGGAAAAAATTGGAGAAGAATAAAGCACACATTAAATCAGGAAATTAAAGAAAATTATTATAAAATGCAATTTAAATGGTATTTAACACCAGAAAAAAATTCAAAGATATATAAATCAAAGAAAGATTCTTGCTGGTATTGTGATAAAGAAAAAGGTTCATATATACATATGTGGTGGAACTGTGATAGAGCAAAAAAAAATTTGGGCGCAAATTCAAAGTGAGATCATTAGATTCATAAAAGTAAGAATAGAATTGTAACCCACAACGTTTCTGCTTGGGATGATAAACAATGAATTAGAGAAAAAGCATGGAAAAATAATCTTTTATATGCTATCGGCTGCAAGAGCTGTTTATGCAAAAAAAAAAAAAAAATATGGAAAAACCAAACAGAACCATCAGTAAGAGAATGGCAAATCAAATTATATGACATGATGGAGTTAGACAAACTTACATGTGCTTTAAGAAATCAAACAATGGAAAAGTTTGAAAAGGAATGGCTACCGTTTAATGATTATTTGGCAAAGCTATGGTCATTATAAATAATTGATAATATAGAAGAAGTAGGTAATATCACAGATATAAATTAATTTATGAAAATAATCAAGGGTATTAATGCCGTTTAGAGTTGGAGATTTAAGAGAATCAACCATAAATGATCACAATGATTCCAAAGGAATAAATGATTTTGTATAATATATGATATAGCAGCGACATTGCACAAGATGAAATAAATATAAACAATATGAATGTATGTGTGTATAATGAAGGTCTGTTTATAATATCTTAATAACCAAGACAAAGGAAGGGACGCTTTTTATGTATAGTTATGTATAGTTAGTTTAGTAACTAGTGTTTAGTTTGTGTGTTTTTGTTATTGTAAGGTATTTATGTTTTTAAGTTTGTTATGTATAAAATAATAATAATAACAAAAACTCCCAGGAAGGACCTTAGAGACAAGGAAGTCCAGAAATTCTCATACCTTTCCGAAGACTTCATCTTATGGAAGGTAACTTTTCAGAGAGCCATTAGAGATTTGAAGCTACAAGCAGATGAGGAGCTCACCTTACTCATGGCATGGTTGAACCCCAACTCATCCCTTCAGGTCCAAAGAGTCTACGCAGCCTACGTGTCAGACCTGGTTAAGGCATTGTAGACAGCATGGAACAGATTAGAGGAGCGATATGTGCATCAACAGAAATAGAAGCAGCCTTACTGAATCGGCTTTATAAGTTCCCAATCCTCAAGTCAAAGGACTACCATCAGCTTTGGTACTTAAGAGATCTTCTATCTAGTTGAACTTCAGTCTGCAAAATGTAATCCAGAGTTACTTGGTCTAGCCTGTTTAGATCAACACATAATGCAGAGGCAGGTGCTCCAAAAACTACCCTTTCAGCTCCAGGTGTGGGGAAGAGAGGTGTTTTCTTATAAGGTACTCAACATGCAACACTAGCCACCCTTCAGTTACCTTGTGACCTTTGTGACAAGAGCTGCAAAGGAAAGATATGACCCACAGACTGAGTTCCCAATCCTTTACCAGAACATGCGTCCAGAGAAAGCTATAAAGGAGGACAAAAAATTCAATGAAATGGGAAAGAGCACAACTGTAGTTAAATCTACTGAGGTCACTCAGTTTAAGTCGGATAAGAAGCAAGAGACTAAAGAAATTCTATGTCCCATTCATAATAAAGCAGATAGCCTTGCAGATTGTAAAGAGTTCTCAAAAAAGCCTTATGAAGAAAGGCTGGAAATAGCAGCTAAAGCAAAGGCTTGCTTCAGATGCTGTGGTTCAAGAAGTCACTTTGCTAAAAACTGCAAAGTAAAGGTGAAATGTGCAGAATGCAGCAGCCCACAGCACTGTTCAGCAATGCACCATTTTAAATCACCTTCAGTGTCACCTAAACTCAAGAAAAAAACAGAATCCTAAAAGTGAGGCTGCAGAAAAGACAGCTGAACCGACTTCAGAAGCAGAGTCAGTTGTGGCATGCACAAAACTATGCCAGGACTCAATAAAGACTAGGATATGCCATCTGATTTGTCTAGCTGACGTTTTCTCAGAGAACAAACCTCACTTTAGAAAAAGACTTTATATTGCCCTAGACTCACAAAGTAATGCATCCTTGGCCACACCAGAGTTCTTCAGTACTTTTGCAGTCAAAGCCAAGATGCTTGAATATACCATATCTACCTGCACTGGACAGCAACAAATACAGGGTAGAGTGGCATGATTTCGCCATGTGATGGCAAAAGGTGCATTAAACTTCCTCCATTAATAGAGTGCCCTTCTATCCCAAGAAACAAGAACCAAATAGCAACCAAAGCTGTAGCTGAAAGCCATGCACTCCTGAAGGCTATAGCGAAAGAAATTCCTGCATTGGACAAAGATGCCAAAATTTCCCTCCTGATAGGCTCAGATTGCCCAGAGCTGTTCCAGGTCTTGAGGCAAGTAAATGGACTTCCAGGTGTGCCAATAGCACAAAAATTGCCACTAGGATGGATAATAATTGGACCTGTGTGCATCCACAGGAAAAGCCCACCAGCAGTGTTCAATCTTACAGGCAATAGCCAATTTCCAAATTCAAGA
>JAIPUX010001880.1:79903911-79915947 GCA_020142125.1 Phrynosoma platyrhinos
TTTTACTTCCAGTTATATAATCTATTTGATTTTTGTGTTGACTATTTGATGATGTCCATGTGTGTAGCCTTCTTTCTCATTGTATGAAAAATGTGTTTGCAATGAATAAGTTGTTGGCTTAACAAAAATTTACCAGATGCTCACCTACTTGATGTCCTTTGCCTAATTCATATATGCCTACTGTTTTTGATTATTCTTTGCTTCCAACTTTTGCTTTCCAATCTTCAATAATCAGCTTGACATCCTGTGTTGGTGTGCTGTCAATTTCTTCCTTTACTCCTTCATAGAATCTATCAATTTCTTCCTATTCCACCTCTGTCATTAGTGCATATACTTGGGTTATGGCGATATTCATAGGTTTACCATGGAGCCTTACTGAAATGATTTGGTCTGATTTTGGATTGTATCCACTGACTGCTTTTGCCTTATCATTTCTTAGTATGAAAGCCACCCCATTTTTTCTTATCTTTTCATTCCCTTAGTAGAACACTTTATGGTTTACTGATTTAACGTGGCCTATTCTTGTCCATTTTAACTCATTCACCCTGAGTACTGCTAAGTTCATGCATTCCATTTCCATTCTTACTATGTCTAGCTTCCCTTGGCTCATGCTTCTCACATTCCACATCCCTATTTTTTGTGTAATCCTGCTTTGGATGCCATTTGCCTTTCTCAGTGTGTCTGCTATTTGTCTTGGCATTTTTTTTATGCCCTTGGCTAATCTTGCAAATGTGATATCTCTTTATCTTCTTCTCCTTCCCTTTCTGCTAATGCTCTGATCCTGTCTGTGTCTCACTTGGGGTGTTTCATCATAGGGTTTACTAGGTGATGGGGTTACACAAGAAGGGCCATCTACACCTCCTTGTATGCAGTGCCAACCAATGTTAGCTATGGTGTCACAATTCACTCCTGTCAGTGATACCCACCACTACTGCTGCTGCCCAGCAGCTGTTTGTCTCCCTGTGTTATTCCTCCCATTGTTGCTTGTTTGCTTTTCTACCCAACCCCTTATGTCTCCCTAGGTTTCCCTCCTTTCCTTCCCTTGTATCCTCTCTCCTTTAGTCTATCCCCATCCCCATTCCCTCCCTCCTTTAGTTTCTTCACTTCTTTTTTCATTGGTTGTGGGAGGGCAGAGATGGCTGATCATCTTCTTCTTTTCTTCACCTGCCTGGTTCTCCTGCAGTGCTCAGTTCTCTGGAACTAGATGGACTAGAGTCTCTTCCCACTTCTCCTGTTGCTCCTTCAGGATAGGGGGAGGTTAAATGGAGTCACTTCCCACCTCTCTATGTTGCTTCACTGAAGCTCCTTCAGGATGGGGGAGAGAATTAAAAAGATTCCCTTACCACCTCTCTCTGCTGTTTCACTAAAGCTCCTTCAGGATGGAGGAGAGAATTAGATGAGTTTTTATAGGCAAGGAATATCCTTGGCTGTAAACATATATTAGTTACAAAGAAAATAACTAAGAATTTACTGCCTCTTATTGCAGCCCATAAAAGTTTCTCCTAGAGAGCTTGACCATTGCCAGTGGCTATCCTGGTCAAAGAATTCAGGGCAATGTATTCCAAAAAGGAAATTTCCCTAGATTTGGCTCTCAGTTGTGGAAAGGGGATGAGTGGTTCTCCTCCCCCTACCCCATTGGTCTTTCTCTATTTATTGCTTCTTTCTGTGCTACTTCTAACATTATTATGGAGGATTCTCTTACCTTCTATTAGACTTCCATAAATGGAACTCTGCTCACTTTATCTCTAGGTCAAACTCAATGTTTCAGTATTGTTCAAAGATGCTAGAGGAATTTAACCCTTGTGAATGTCAATACAGATGGACCTTCTCTCTCCTAAAGATTGGAATACTGATAGCTATCAGATTTCCAACTTCTCTGAATACCATTCTTGTCTGAAGAAAGTTACTGAAATGAATTTTAAGATGTTCACATGTCCACTCAGAAATAAATCCCAAGGCATTCAAGGACTTACTTTCTTTCCTATCCTTAGAAAGTGTATTTGGTGGTGGTGGTGGGGAAATAATATTTCAAAACACATTTAAATGTGTATGCGATATGGAAACATGACAAAAATTGTCTTATCAGTTAACAAAATATAATTGTCTCTGTTTGTATGTGTGTGTTCAAGCATGTGCACCTGCACACAGAGAAGCTAAAGTGCAGATAAGATCCATGCCCCCTAAGATCCATGGAATTACACACGCACACACAGCATCCATGGGATTATATTTTTGGGAAAAAAATAAATAGTCTATAGATCTTCTCTTCACTGTTGCCTGGTCAGTTTACAAAGGTTGTTGGAAGAATTTAACCCCAATATAACATTTCACCAGAATTCACTTTTACATGGGCTCTGATTCCCACTGTGTATGACACTGTGAAAAAAAAGGTCAACACCCTATTAAGAAAGGTTACAGACATTTGAACAGAGAAGGATTTGTATTACCTCTTCTATTTGGACCTATCACTAACCTACTTCCAGCAGTCTGGGAATTATGTAAGAAACTGGCATTAGAAAAACAGGAGATAGTTCATATAGACTCTGGGGTTTTGTTCAGAATAATCTGAAATGCAAAAGAATTATCCAGTGAAAAAGTTTTCCACAGTAATTGTTACATCATGATTAAATCAAACTGCTAATCTCAATTTAAGTAGATTCACTGAATCAATATGTTTAACTTGAGTGCTGATTTTTTTATTCAGCACTTAATTCCATGAGTTTTTGTTAGTTGGGGACAGCAGCTGGATATAGATCCAAAAAAATGACAGTGTACCTCTATTCCCTCAGACAATAACAATGATCATGTAACAATAACAATGCTTGGTACTTATATTTTATTTATATGAATATCTATCCCTCATTTTCTCTTAGAATAGCACTGTAAACTAGTTCAGCTATTGTTTGCTTTTGTTTTACCTCAAAGCATTTCTGACTTATGGTGACCCTAAGATGAACCTAAGGGGGGAGGGCTGCAGAAGGCTGGATCTGGGCTGCCCTGGGAAGCTGCGGATCAGGGCTGTGGCTACCGCATGTCACAACCCCGCTCCTCCCCTTTGCCACCCCAAAAAGAGTGGTAGAATGCCACTCCTTTCAGCGGCAGCAAAAGGGCGCCCTAAGGGCCAGTGCACGGCTCTTCAGTGCCCCTTTCGGCACAGTGCATCACAACTCTGCACTGGGAGGCGGTCCTAATGCCGTGCGCCATGCCACCTGTGTGGGTTGGGGTGGCCGGCATGCAGCTGCCCCTCCCCATCTCTACCTCCAGGCCAGCCCTTTGGGTTGGTCTGTAGAGGCCCTTAGTGGGATGCATTGACTCAAGTGGTTAAGATGCTGACTCTGTTGATTGCAAGTTCGGCAGGTTGGCAGTTCGAGTTCCAGGTGGTGCATGATGGGATGAGGTCCTATCACTAGCCCCAGCTTCTGCCAACCTAGCAGTTCAAAAGCATGCAAATGCAAGTAGATAAATAGGTACCACTTTGGTGGGAAGGTAAACAACATTTTACAAATTTTGCAATCATGTTAGCCATATGATCACAGAGTAGTCCCTGACAGTGTTGGGTCTTTGGCATAGTAACAGAGATGAGCACTACCCCCTATGGTCAGACACGACTTGACAAAGGGCCTCTACAGACAGGCGGCCATGGGCTGCCCCAAGAAGCCAAGGATTGTGGCTGAGGCTGCCCCACTCCTCGGCCCCAATCCACTCTTTGGGCGGTCCTGGAAGGAGTGCTAAAATAGCACTCCTTCCTCAAGGGCACCAGAACAGGTGGCACACACCTCTTTTGTCACAGTGTGTCTGGATGCTGCAACGGAAGGACGTTATCGAAGCGCTCACCATGTGCAATGGCAGGTGCTCCGATGACATCCTCAGGAAGGGATTGGTGTGCCCGGCGTCTGGCTGCCCCATCCCTTCCTTGGGTTGAAGATGGTAAAGCCCCAAACTTGCCAATGGGAAATACCTTTACTTTACCTTTAAGGTGAACCTATCATCGGGGTTTCTTGGCAAGATTAATGCAGAGGGGATTTACCTTTGCCTTCCCTTTGAGGGTGAGGGAATGTGATTTGCCCAAGATTGCCAATGGCTGAGTGGGGATTCAAACCCTGCTAGTACAGTACCCCAGCAGTACTCCATGCCAGTGGGGCAGTGAGACTACTTGAAGTTTCAGTTTGAACTTTAGAGAAACAATCATCACAGAATAAAATCATCTCCTTGGATAATATCTTGCAAAGCTCTCACTACAGACCAGAATGTACTCAATACTTCCCTTTCCTCAATAAACACTGACTAACGTATGATTTACATATGCAGGTGCAGTATTGAATGACCTATTGAATTTTGTAGGAGCTTCTGTTTGGTGTTATGGTTTGAGTATTGGCCTACAGCACTGGAGACCAGGGTTCAAATCCCTGTTTAGACATGAAAATACACCGGGTAACCTTGGACTCTCTCAGCTTCAGAGGAACGCAAAGGCAAATCCCATCAGTACCAATCTTGCCAATAAAATCCTATGATAGGATCAGCCGAGGGTCACCATAAGTAGGAAATGACTTAAAGGCACCCAAAAACAACATTGAGTGGTCTGGTGAATTTTGTGGGAGAACAAAGATTTGGGATACTGAAGCTCTGTGTTTACTCAATCAAGACCCAATCTCACAAAGTTTAATGTGACTTACCCCAAGTAGAAATAGTCCAGTTTAAAATTCCTTTAACATTTAGCCTTCTTTGGCTGCATCTGTACTGCAGAAATAATTTGGTTTGACACTCTTTGAACTGCCCTGATTTTTATGGGAATTCTGGGAAGCATAGTTTATTGTGGCACCAAAGTGCAGCCACACTACGTTTCCCAGAATCCCATAGCCTTGAGCCAAGGCAGTTCAAGGGGTGTTTACTGAATTATTTCTGCAGTCCAGACATAGCCCCTGTCAGAGAGGTCTGCTGCCACAATAAACTACAGTTCCCAGGAGTCCCTTGCATTAAGCTAGTGCAGTTAAAGCAGTCTCAAACTGGATTTTTCTCTGCAGTGTGTTTTGGACCTTAAGGGAGAATAAGGGGACAAAAAAACACAATGCACATAAGCATAGCTTTATAAAAATTAAATAAAATAAAACTTGTATTTGTATCCCACTTTTCTACTATAATAGTAATCAGTGTGGCTTGTTAAAACAAACCAATACAATGCATAAGTCATATATCTTACCCCTCTTTAAAAAAGAATTAAACTTAGCACAGTTTAAAAATATAATCTGTTAAAAACTATTAATAACAATGATCTATTGGGAAAATAATAAAACTTATGCTAGCTCTGTAAAGGATGCTCTTCATCTATGGATCTTAGGACTTTAGCCTCAGAGATTTTATATACAGGTTGGCCCTCCATATTCATTATCCACTTCTTGAAAATGTTCAAATAAACTATAGGCCTAAGCAGACTGCCAGAAATAGTGCACATTAAATTGAAGCACTGCCCTGGCTCAGTGCTAGGGAGTCATGGGAATTGTATTTTTTTCTGAGACATTGAGCCTTCTCTGTCAGAGAGCTCTGGTGCCACAATAAATTACAGTTCCCATGATTCCCTAGCACTGAGCCAGAGCAGTGCCTCAATTTAATGTGCACTATTTCTGGCAGTCTGCTTAGGCCCTATATAAATTCCAAAAAGCAAAACTTGATTTTGTCAATTTTTATATGGGACACAATTTTACTATGTCATTTTATTTAATGAGACAAGCATCCACAGATTTTGATATCTAAGGAGAGGGGGGGGGGGGCTCCTGGAATACAGCAGACCCTAGTGGATACCAAGGGTCCACTGTATAAAAATTGGGACATAAGTCACCATGCAATATCAGAGTGTAGTCAAGATGGCAAGTTATTGATGGGGAAGGGTATACAAGTTAGTAGAAAATGCAGCAGTTTGCTTTCACCTGAGAACTAACTTATTTCCCCTTCTCTCTTGTTTCCTTACTGAGTTAAGTGAGTGCAAGCTTCTTTTGTACTTTGAACTCAGTTTGCAACAACTGAAGTATGCTGATGACAAAGGAGGGAAGTGGGAGAAAGAGAAAGAAACAGGGACATTTTAAAAGCTACTGAAAAGGGGGGATTAACCAGTACTTTCTCTGCCAAATCAGGATAGTCAGAGGGTATGCTAGTATAAGCAAGGCCCAAATTGCTGATAAGGAAAACTTTCATGAAAGTCAATGGAACATGAAACTCTAGAAATCAATAGGGTTTTTTTTCTTTTTTAAAATGGAAATCGCTCTTCTTCTTGCATTCCTTTTCTGATCCTGCTCCTAATAGCATAGTCAATCTGAAGAAAATTGTTTCAGATGAAGATTTGGCAAACAACTAGAGGGAGATGCCATCTCTTCACACAATTATCATTCTAATTAAGCAACAGTTACTGCCATTAAGTTAAAATCAGTTCTCTGAGATTAAGCAAATTCCTGATTAATCATGCCCCGATTAAGTTGAGTGCACAGAATAAGTGTTTTATTATTATGCGTCAGTGGATGTTTTGAATTGCTCAATTAAACAATTCCTGATTTTTTCCCCTAACAGAAGGATTAAAGAACATCCCCCAGTGGGTTCAGGGAAAAAAAATTATTGCTGCACAATGCCTCTTCCTTTCAGAGAAAGGACTAGAGAAATAGCTAGCTATCAGATGTGCATCTTAGGATAAATTATATATTTTTTTTGTTTTTAAAAAGAATCTGACCAGCTGGAATTGCTAGTTAAATCAGGGCATGACATACAAAAAATGTTAAATATATGAAAACCTTAAAAGCTGTAAGGAAGTGAGGAAACATTTGAGAGTGCTTTGCAAAAAGAAAATCCCCATTGTTTTATAAATGTTCTGCATTTATTTGAATGTCAACATTGCACTTCTTGAAATTCTTTCTTTCCCCTTTCTCATTTATGTTTTATCATAATATTTGCCTCTTGTTTTCTCTCCTGATACTGATTATCTTGATTTATTATCACAACTTGAGCAGCTGAAAGAGCCATTTTTTTTCACATTACAACACTGAGGCTAAAGAGGAAAAAAATATTAAAATTAAAATAAAAAAAACACCCTGCTGGATGAAGAAAATAGATTTTTCCCCCCAATTGCAGCTCTGATTATAGACTTGGTTTCATCAAACAGCAAGGGATATAATGACCTCTCAGCTGCCTGTCCTTGTAAAAAAGAATATTCTCTTTCACCTCCAGTGGAGCATTTATGAATGGTAATACCATTTTAGAGTGATTTAACATAAAACATCAGCAAAAGGGGGGAACATTTTGTACTGAAGAGAGCACTAGGCTCACATAATTTAATATTCTTATTGTCTACATTTAAATTCTGACCTATTTATAATTTCAAGTACATTGGACATTTTCCTCTATGGTCCATAAATGCAATACCCTTAGGCACCTCATCTTTTTATATGCAACAAATAAACATTTCATCTAAAATGATTCCTGGCCCCCCGATGTAGAGCATGTATTTATCTTGAGGTGTGCTGTTAACAGCCTACTTTTCTTTTAACAATCAGAAATGTGAAGAACTACATCAAACCTAAGTAAGAATGCATTTTTTAAAACAACAACAATATACTCAAAACTAACTCCTCTGAAACTCCTGAAAACATGCCAGCAAAGAGAAATTTTCAGTAATATTTCACCTGAACTACTCATCTTGTGATTATCCTTTTAGATGTCTCATAACACCATCCCTTGAATGGACCTTCATAGTCATAGTGGACAGGCCATGACAGTGCAGTATGATCCACAACTCACTTGCTTTCTTGAACTATTCTACTGGAATGCTGCTGTTGTTATTATGTGCCTTCAAGTTGTTTCTGACTTATGAAGACCCTAAGGTGAACCTAATATGGGGTCTTCTTGGCAAGATTTGTTTAGAGGAGGTTTGTCATTACCTTCCCCTGAGGTGTCAGCATGTGATTTGCCCAAGATCACCAAGTGGGTTTCATGGCAAAGTGGAAGAATCAAACCTTGGTCTCCAGAGTTGTAGTCCAACACTCAAACCACTATGCCATGCTTGAATACTTTACTCTAATATGAATACATGGCACTCCCTACTAACTACGTATGTGAGACTAAGGCCAAGTCTACATGGGCCAAATAACACATCTTCCCTCCCCATCCTCATAGCAGTCAGTCCAGCAGTCAGGCCCAATCCACAGTGCTGGTATGAACTGTCCAGAGGGCATACAGGTAATTCAGCACTGAAGCCATGACATACCATTCTTAACATAGATTAAAAATGCTCACTCTTTACCACAGATCTTCCAAGCAGATTTGGAGCCATCCAGAATGACACTGGGTAGCTACTCACAATGTGTTCTTCTGTGGCACCACCACTGCCACCACTGCTAGTGCATGTCACTCCCTTTGAGGTCAGCAAGAGGTGCCCAGCTGTGGTAATGAAGGGAGTCAGGGCATCATGGATCCAAAACACACTGCAGTAATAACCCAGATTGAGACCATTTTAACGGCCCTGGCTCAGTCAGGGAACTGTGGCACCAGAGCTCTCTGACAGAGTAGGCTAAATGTTTCACAAAACTACACTTTCCAGAATTTCCTAGAATTGTTGTTATTAAAATAAAAGAGATCAGTACCCAATTATCTTAAAATACATTTTATTGTTAATCCATTATTATACAATAGGGAAAACCACAAAAAGCAAGCAAATAGAATATAACAAAAGAAACACAGAGACATGCACAAAATCCATAAATACACTAAAAAGTATTTAACACCCTATATACCCCCACCCAGACTTTCCCAGTTTCCAATCCTGTTGACTCCCCACTCTTTTCTGACAGCAGCCTTCAACTTTAACATATAATTCCTCCTCTCTAAAAAAAACAAACTACCATCCAATTATATGAACAAACTTTCTGTTTCATAGAGAAGAATTCTTACTTAAAGAACTAATCCAATAACTGTAATATCTCCTGTTTTTTTTAAAAAAAAACATAGTCTATAGAATGTTGCCAAGTTTGTAAATAAAGTTGTATTGAGTTCCCTTTTGACAAACTAGTCTATTTATGTGGTGTAGCAAGTTCTAGTATTTTTTCTACTCCTTCTTCAACATTTGGAATCTTCTGCTCCCAATATTTCACCTTTAATAATCTTGCCAACACAATCATATAACAGATTAGTGTATTATTCTCTCTTTCTGGTTTTATTGCAAAATCCATCATATTCAAAGAAAACAATTAAGGTCTAGGAACTATTTTTATCTTCAAGATCTTATTTATCATCCTCGGTATTTTTGTCTTTTTATTTTTTATTTCTTTTTGCCCTTTTACAAATCCACAATTAGTGGTAAAATGATCCAATGGATTTAGTACATTTCCAACATTTGTTATCTATATTTTTTGTATATTTCTAGAAAATTCATCAACACCTACACATAATTATAAAATAGTTCCATTTGAGATTGTTATAGCAAATAAATTTCAGACTTTTAGAACATATTTTCTCCTGCTGATCTAGTTTAATATTATGACCTACATATCTTACCAGTTTCACCATACATTCCTCTTCTGTTTCAAATTGTAGTAATAATTTGTAAATTTTGGCAATTTCCTGACTAATTAGATTTTCAAATCTAAGCTAAAGCTAAATTTAGTTTTTATCTTCCTTAAATCTTTCTCTTCACTGATGATATGCTATCATTGCATTTTATATCCTTCTTCCTCTATTTGTTGCAATTCTTTAATTTTCCATATACCCTGATCCATTATTATTAATGGTATTTTGGCCAATCCTGACTGTTCTAAATTGAGATTATATGTATATTATAATTGGGCCTAAATACTCTAAAGCACCAGATCCCATTTCATCTTGAAGCTAAGCAGAGTCAGCTCTGATTAATACTTGGATGAGAGGCTGCCAATGAATAACAGGTGCTGCAGGATACATGTCAGAGGAACAAACTGGCTAGACCATGTCTTAGTATTCCACATTTAAGAAAATCCCATGTGATTCATGGAATCATCATAAATTGACAGACAACTTGAAGGCATGCACGTACACACACACACACACAAAATTCATTTTGCTCTTTTAAAAGTGATTTGAAATTAATTTTCTTTGAAACTTTGAGTGACATTTATTGAGAAGGAAGGAAATTTCAGATTGTCTAAAGTTGAAGGGGGAAAGTGCTGAATAAACCCATTATCTTCTGTATATGTGTGTCCATGCGGGTGCTTACTTCCACTTTGATGTCCAATAAATAAAAAGTGAACTGACAACTCTAAAATATTATGACACCCCTATCGTTGTCACTCAGCATTCACACAGATCTGATCCACTCATGCTGCTTAAGCTGCAGGAGCCTTTGAAGTTGGAAAATGCAACCACAGGATCTCATAGCATTGGTAATTAAGACATAGTGTGACAAATCAAAGAAGACATGCTACCAAGTATCTACAGTGCCTTCCTTTTAAAAAAAGAAGCAAGCTAGAAGTCATGATAATAAATCAATTGGCTTTGCCTTTCAGGAAGAAAAAACCTGTAACTTGTTATATTATAACTCAATCCCATCTTGTATCTAAGATCAATTTGTCTTTGGCTTTGTGCTTTATGATCACTGCATTTCTTTTTCTAAATTTCTCTTCCTACAAAATGGGTAATATTGTAGCTATATGGAGAAAAAAGTAGAGGTATGTTCCCAATGGGGAGAAAGTGAGTGTTCCCTTTCTGCTATATTTCTCCATTTCCCTATTTTGCACAATTGTTGTTGTTGCTGCTGCTGTTGTTTCCCCCCATAAATTTTAAAAGGTTCTGTTTTTGCCTCCAAGCTGAGTAGGCAAAATACAGTATATAAAAGGATTATTAGTAAAACTTGCATTGTAACACATATGAGCCCCAAGAGCCTTGTGTTTTAGTTAGCAAGATTCCCTTTCCCATATCACAATATATTAAAATATATAACTATGCAACATTCTCATAAAGGGAAATTGATAGAAGCTCTAATTGGAAAGATTCTAAAACTACCTTCTTGCGTTAATCTGCTTACTATAGAGAAACTGTTCTGTACTTGCATGAATTTTTTTGATGAGGCAAAATAAGATAATACATTAAAATGTTTGGGGCCTTTATTTCCCCCCTGTCTCTGCTATTTTTATGAGTCTGTTTTTTGCTTCCTGACAAGAAGTGGTATTGGGATATATATAAACCTAAGCTGGTGGAGGGTGTTTTTGTTTTGTTTTTGTTTTTTTGGGTGGGGAGAGGTGTTGCTTTTTGGTATCTTTTGCAGGGAGTGGAGTGGTTAATAGGAAATAGTTTTGCAGAAACAGTCACAACTGGATACCTGTAGCCATTTTGATCAGGAATTTTAGTATCCATTTTCAAAAGCAGAGAAAAAGAAAGAAATGCCTTCAAGCTTAAAAACAAACAAACAAAAAAAACATCCATAATATTAAAAAGAGCTTTTAACACTGAGGACATTCTGGCTGGAATCCAGAACTGATAGAAATAGAAAAGTTTTTTTTAAATCCAATTAACTAAACAATGTTATTTGTTTTAGCCTATTTGATTTAAATGTCATATTCAAATATATTCAATGTTTTGGGTAGAAATTGTTTTATTGGAATACAGTCAGCTCTCCACATTTGCATTGGTTAAGGCAGGGATAGGCAACTTTTCCCCTTTAAGGGCCGAGGGACTTCGGCTCCCAGAATCCCAGGAGCTATTGGCCAACATGGGAATATTGGCCAACATGGCTGAGGCTTCTGGGAGCTGAAGGATCCCTGCAAAAATGGGAAAACCATGAATACATTGGGTAGCAGTGGAGGTGGTAGCAAGGTGCAGCCACCAGGTGTGTTTTCCTCAGATTTGTGAAGCAGGTGGCTGATGAGCTCCCAGGAGGGATGGAGCATGAAGAATATTTGTGGGGCAGCCAGCCACCACCACCACTGCCACCCCTCCTGAAGCCTAAGTCCACTACATTTTATTTTAAATTTTGATCCTGTCCTCAGGAGGAGTAGCTAATACCCCAGAGGACAGGATCAAAATTCACAATGA
>JAIPUX010001880.1:79922743-79934928 GCA_020142125.1 Phrynosoma platyrhinos
GTTTAAGATACAATGTGTTGTTTCAGGCTCGCCATGTACCAGGGTTACCAAATCCATTGGCAGACGTCCTTTCTCATTTTCAATTTTCCAAGTTTTGTCAACTTGCCCCGGAGGCATCTCTGCAATCACTGGAGGTACCAGAACATCTGTGGAGCCTTGGAGAATAGAAATCGACCGGGCAATTCTCCAATCTGTCACTTCATTGACACGCAAGTTGTATCAGCTTGCAATGCAAGCTTTTAGACTGTTTCTGTCTATGGAAGGGGAGGTTGAGATTTGGCCCTTGAGGGTGGAGGCTGTTTTATGTTTTGCAGTTCATCTTCAGCAGTCAGGTTTGTCCCCAGTCACTATTAGGGCAAGGTTAGCTGTTCTGTCCTTTTATTCCAGAGTGGTGGTGGTGGGGGGGGGTTCAATTACCCTACTGGGGACTTTAGAGTCTGTAGGGCCCTGAAAGGATGGACTAGGGAGCTTCCTCCGGCATGCAATAATCACTTGCCGGTAGCAGGATCAATTCTCATCCAAATTTGGCAATCCCTTCTGGATGTATGTTCTTCATCTCAGGAAGTGATTCTATTTAGGGCTGTTTTTTCTGTGGCACTTTTTGTGGCCACTAGAATTAGTGTGCTGGTTCCCAGCTCATGCTCAGATAGTTTGGGCAGAGCACTTTACCTATCTGACATCCAAATTAGTGAACAGGGAGTTCAAATATGTTTTAGGCATTCTAAGACTGACCAGTTGGCTAAGGGACAAACCATCACCTTGTCTAGAGCACCATTAGGTCAAATTTGTCCTGTTTCAACTTTGTTGGATTATCTTAGACTTCACCTGACTGGCCCAGGTTGTTTCTTCCTTCATGTTTTGGGCCTTCCATTGACACAGTTTCAGTTTCGAGCTGTGTTGCAAGAGACTTTGAGGCATGCAGGCTTGCCAGCAGCCCAGTTCTCTCCTCATTCTTTTCATATAGGGGCAGCGACTGCTGCTGCTTCGCAGGGTTTGAATGATGCTACAATCCGACGGATTGGGCATTGGCAATCCAGGTCTTTTAAGTCCTACTTTTGACCGTAATGTATGGGTTGGGACTAGCGATATCTAGTTGAGATGTTGCATTGTTATACTTTATACATTTTTTCTATTAAAGCAGATGTGAATGTTGAAGATACATGGATCATCAGGCATAGCCTTGTGTTTTGGGCAGAACATTGTGTACTACAATCGTGCCGCGATTGGAACCTGGGGATAAGAGAGGTTCAGTGAGTACGATGGTTTGGTAGGAGAGGGATGCTATGGGGAGCTCTCATTCCATGCATCATTGAGCTATCTGTGACATTCTCACCGTCTAAGATTCTATTGTTACACTTGGGAGAGAATGACCTTGTTAAAGTACCTTGTTTCAAGTTGGCCAAAAGGATCGTGAATGATATGCAAGACATTAAGCGCAGATTCCTGCACACGGTGTTGATGTGGACCAAGTTTTTGCCACAACGAGCTTAGGTGGGAGCAAAAAAGGACTCGTGGATCAACGCGGCCCGTCGTTAGCTGAATAGATCCATTGTTAAGCAGTTGGGAGTTTTGGGGATTGGAGTTGTTGAGCACGAGGGTATTCAGATTGGTATGCCACATTTTTACAGGGGCGATGGGGTTCATCTCTCCAATGAGAGTTATGTATACTTGGAGTCCATCACTCGTCACATTGAATGAGCTCTCCTGGTGGGGGGTGCCAAGCCAGGCTGGCCCCCTCCTGTGGCAGGCAAGGACACCCCCCCGGGGATAATTTTGTTAATTGGAATTACGAAATTGGTTCAAGTTGATTTGGACAAAGAGTATACTTCAAGGGGTTAACAAAATTTTTGCTATGTCCTCACCAAACAAATTGATGATGTCATAGACAAGTTATATCATGAGCTAAATTATGATGTCATTTCCAGTTGTGGGGGAGATGATTTATTTGGATGTTTGTTTAATTGGAACTTGATGTTCTTGACTCATGAATTAAAGGGATAGGTTTACACGGTTGGTTAGATTGGATATGTAAAGGGACACATGTGTCAAGAACAATGTAAATTGTGGTTAAATTAAATTGTTAAAGAATTATTTATGACCCTGTACAATTAAAGTTGTGGCCAAGTTTTACAACCATAATATTAAATATGGTGTCATTTTTGTGTCGGTGCAACTTATACTTTTGGTTTCTGCCTAGAGGGCAAATTGTTCCTTCATGTAGTGATAACCTGTTGCTATAGAATTACCTTAATTAGAATAAAGCTTTTCTTTAAGGTAGTCTGCCTCTCATGCACTTCTTTTTCACCTTTCTAAGCTCAGCCAATTCTTCTCTATGGTTGGCAAGGGAAATACCAATGGAATTCCCCAGTAATGTCCTTATGTATTGTTAAGGTAGGAGCAGTAAATCATCAGGTTGTGGCCATGAGTGCTTTAGATAAATGATAGTCTCAAGGGATCCCATCCAGTTCTGCAGGAGAGGAGGGGGATGCACAGAAAACACTCACAGCAAGGTACATGCTCAGCCCAGAAGAAGTCAAAGACAACTCTCCTATGAACAAATCTTGCTAAGAAAACCCCATGATAGGGTTGCCTTAGAATCACTGAAAGTTGGAAATGACTTGAAGGCACACACAACAAAGTGGAACACCCTATTTCATTAAAAAGTGGCTGTGTGTCTGTAGCCACAGGCAACTGTTATCTTGACTATTTGTTCTTGTGATTGATTAAGAAGCAAGAGATTTTCACAAGAGATTGTGAAATAGAAACAAGCTATGCAATGTATTCATTTGTTAATCTGTTCCTCTGAGCATTAGAGTTTGTCAACATTTTTCTCCATAGAAGAATAACTAGAGTTTCATATTCTGGTATTTAGCCCATCTAGAATGCTTGACTGCAGCACAACAATGCATGCAACTGTGGATAAGTGTATATGTGTGTATGTGTGATATGTTATGTGGAAAATTTTCCATGGGGAAAAATATAGCAATAGGAATTTTTCTGGAAAGTGTCATCACTGCCTCTGAGTGGATATAGTGCTAAATATCAGACACTACATGTTATGGGATTACACAGAGTTGCTGCTGAAAATTGCATGCTTGTCCTGGCCACTCTTTATACTGATGTTATTGTGATATTCTATGCAGTCCTGTCTATGTTTTCTCTTCTTGGCTATAGTTGGCAGAAGAGAGAAACTGGGAACATGCTGAATAAGTCACAACACAGAACAGCATACTAATTAAAGTGTTTTTTCCCCTTTATTTAAGGAGCTATGTAGACCAGCCTAAAGGGCTGGCCTGGTGGTGGAGTTGGGGTGGGGCAGCATGCCTGTATGCATGGAGCGCAGCATTAGGACACCACCCTGGCGCAGCGTGAACACACACTGCACCAAAAGGGCATGGAAGAGCTGTGGTACCAGCTCTTAGGGCAGCCTTTTGCCAACCCTAAAAGGAGCAGCCTTTTGCCACTCTTTTGGGGGCAGCAAAAGGGAGGATCAGGGCCGCAGCATGCAGTTGCCATGGCTCCAGTCCGCCACTCCCAGGGGCAGCTATGTGCCACCCCTTTAAGTGGGTCTATAAAGGCCCTAAGTTAACTTATTTTCACATCTAAAACCAATTTTTCATCCAATCTTCTACATCATACCTAAGGATTTCCATTCACAGGCCCTCTCTATTTCCGTAAGGTCAAGCAGCCATACTTTTTTTGAATTAATATTCAAGTCTTTAAGAATATTTTATGTTTAAAAAATGGGTCTTTTATCAACAAATTCAGTAATATCAATGAGATACAGGGAAACTACATCCCAGACATCCAGTCATCCTTTGGCAATTATAGAAAATACTCTTAATAAAAAGGAACATATTGGACACCCACTTACACATTTTGTTCTAACTGTAGAGGAAATAGTTTTATACAACACTCTTTTTCATGGAATCGACAGTTCTTCTGACAAATAACATGGTTTCACCATGAGATAAAATAGAGGAAAAAATGTGCATTTCTATTTTTTAGATATATTTATTTTCTGTGGATAATCTTAGTCAATCCTTATCGTGTTGTTTTATAAGTCTGCAGTTTATCAATGCCATTATTCTCATATGAAATAGCAGTATTAATACTTCAGTGAAATTTAACATTTGAGTAAAATTCACAATATCAGCATTTCCTGGATTCCCCTATATGCATGGTTATGCGTCTGTAACACTCTCAGAAGCATAATAAAATGAATTATTTGTGTGAGTATTCCAATACTTCAGCCTAATTTTTTTAAATAAAATCCACAAAAAAAAGTACAAAGTACAACCCTATTGCCTATATTTGTCTGTTACAAGGGTTTAGGATATACAAAGCTAGCCAGACTGCTGGGAAAAAAATTGTTAATGCACTGGCACTGGCTAAGGGCTAATACAATTGCAAGCAGCCAACAGGGCTCAGGTATGTTGTTCATGCTTAAATTTTACTGGTAACAATTCATTGTTAGTTGTCGTAGGACACTTCCTCTTTCTACTAGGAAGTCATCCAATCTTCTGTTCTTTGTTTAGTCTTTTCTAGAGGTCTATGTCCATAATGACCATGACCATATTTGCACTCAGGGATGCCAGTTTTAGGAGGTTTTGTAATCAGATCTAGATTCATTTTATTATTTCCTCTTCTATATTGAATGGATTACTTTAGCCACCTTGAGTAACTATATTGGGAGAAATATGGGATGTAAGTAAATAATAATAATAACAACAACTTGTACTATTAAACATTATATTTTATCCTTTATCATATTATGAAGATCCTGTGATATTATTCCTGTTTATAGTAATTAGCTAACAATAGCTGGAAGCCTATTGGAAGTCTGATAAGATCAGCCTTACTCAATCTTTTTATCCTTGAGAAATGCTAGATATAATTTTCATCTCTCAGAGAAATCCTGCATAAAAATTACAATATCTACAGCCCCAACCCCTATCACAAAACCACTAGTGATTTCTCATGTAACCCTCGAGTTCCTGGACTAGAGAATACTCTTTGTATCAGTTGTTGAATGGTGAGTGAACCTTTACTTCAATCCCATTTTTTCAATGGTTTTCATAGAATCATAGAATCATAGTTGGAAGAGACCACAAGGGCCATCCAGTCCAACCCCCTGCCATGCAGGAACTCAAAATCTAACCGTCTTTGACAGATGGCCATCCAGCCTCTCTATAAAGACCTCCAAAGAAGGAGACTGCACCACACTCCGAGGGAGTGTGTTCCACAGTCAAACAGCTCTCACTGTCAGAAAGTTCCTCCTAATGTTGAGGTGGAATCTCTTTTCCTGTAGCTTGCATCCGTTTTTCTGAGTACTGTTCTCTGGAGTAGCAGAAAACAAGCTAGTGCCCTCCTCAATATGACATCCCTTCACATATTTAAAGAGAGTTATCATATCCCCTCTTAACCGTCTCTTCTCCAGGAAAAACCCAGTTCCCTAAGTCATTCCTCATAGGGCATGATTTCCAGCACCTTCACCATTTTAGTCACCCTCCTCTGGACACGCTCCAGTTATTCAACATCCTTTTTGAATTGTGGTGCCCAGAACTGGACACAGTATTCCCAGTGGGGCCTGACCAAAGAAGAATACAGTGGCACTATTACTTCCCTTGATCTAGATACTATGCTTCTATTAATGCAGCCTAAAATTGCATTGGCCTTTTTAGCTGCGGCATCACACTGTTGACTCATGTTCAACTTGTGGTCTACTAGGGGACTTTGCAGACTGCCCTAAATAGTGCAAATTGAGTCCAGTTTAACGGCCCTGACTCAGTGCTAGGGAATCATGAGTGCCACAATAAACTCTGACAGAGAAGGCTCAATGTGTCAGGAAAAAAAATACAATTCCCATGATTCCCTAGCACTAAGCCAAGGCAGTTAAAGTGGACTCAGTTTGCACTATTTCTAGCATTCTGCAAAGGCCCTAGGACTCCTAGATCCCTTTCACACACTAGGACTCCTAAATCCCTTTCGTTAAGCCAAGTGTCCCCCATCTTATATCTATGCATTTCATTTATTTTGCCCTAAGTGCAGTACATTACATTTCTCTGTGTTGAAATTCATTTTGTTAGCTTTGGACCAGTTTTTTTAATCTATTAAGGTCATTTTGAATTTTCATCCTGTCTTCTGAGGTATTAGCTATCCCTCCTAATTTGGTGTCATCTGCAAATTTGAGAAGCATGCCCCCCTATTCCTTCATCCAAATCATTGATAAAGATGTTGAATAGCACTGGGCCCAGGGCAGAACCCTGTGGAACTGCACTGGTCACTTCTCTCCAGGATGAAGAGGAGCCATTGCTGAGCACCCTTTGGGTTTGGTCAGTCAACCAGTTACTAATCCACTTAACAGTTGTATTGTCTAGCCCTCATGGAACTGCAGCCCGTGATCTAAGAATCTAAATCGCTCTTGGTGGCACCATCTACGGAGCCAGTTATTTACATCTGATATCTTCCTCTCCTTTTCTGGACCATGCCCTTCCACTGGGAGAAGAGATGAGATAACAACCTGTGCGTCCAGCTCTTTCAGCTTCGTACTCAAAGCCTCATAATCCCTTCTGATATTCTGAAGACTGTGCCTTGCAGTATCATTGGTTCCCACATGGACCAAGAGGACCAAGAAGAAGGGATAATGGTCAGTAGGCTTGACAAGTCTTGTCAGCCTTGCTGTCACATCACAGATTTTTGCCCTAGGGAGACAACATACCTCCTGGGACATCTTGTCAGGCCCACAAACCACTGCTTCTGTACCTCTCAACGAGGAGTCCCCAACCACCACCACACGCTTCCTCTGAGGCTTAGCAGTGGCTGTTCCCTTCGTTGGTACTCTTAGGGTTCCCTGCACTGTCCCTGAAGACTGTCCCTGCTGCTTTTCCTTTTCATCCTTGATAAGAGAGAGAGCTTCAAATTGATTCTGTACCTGCAAGCTCCAGAGCTTCAAATCAATTCTGTACCTGCAAGTTAGGACTACAAATAACAATGAGATCATCAGGGACATGGGTGGAGGAATGGTGATGAAGCACGTTGAGCTGGCTTTGGATTCACTGGATCCAAAGATAATCTATTCTGCCAAGAACAATCCAATCTTGGTTCCTGGACAATATCATCTAAGAACTAGTAGACCTACCCCCCCCCCCATTCTCAGATAAAAAGAGGTGAGAGGAAGTTAAAGGATAAAGTACCATACCACTTCCTCTGAGAAAAAATCCTTCATATGCCCATGTGTCAATAATTTGTATAACAGCTGCCATCCCCAGCATGTATTATTTTTAGCGCATCAGATAGAACTGCGACACCATTTATATTTTACATCTGTAAGTCTCTAGATTCTGGCAGAATTTTTCTACAAGAGGGATCATCAGAACTACATGAAAACAGCTTCGCACCACCATAGGATCAACATACTGAAAATAAAAACAAGAGTTCCAGCAGAGAATCAGGTGCAGTTTAACTCTGAGCATTTAAGTCTGACCTTTTTCTTTAAAAGAACTGACATATAACAGTAAACTTTTCTGTAAGTCAAAATGTGCAATTTCATTTAGCCATGCAATCCTTTCCTTGAAGTCCAAAGCAGTCCAGCTGAGGAACAGTTTTGTCACACAGTAAGTTGTATATCCAGATGACCTTTCATGAACAACAGAGATACACAATTCCAATCACTTCCCCAGTGATTTTACAACATATGCAGTAGAAAAGCTGAGGAAATGATGTGTAGGAAGCTGATTCTCCTTTAATGTTTGTTGTTGTTGTTGTTGTTGTTGTTAGTTGTAAATAAACCAAGGTCCACAGTATTTCAAATTATTACTCCCAGATAGAGTAGATCCATCCAAATAATGAGATTAAGCATACTCTGGAAGAAGCACTATAACCACTTCTACAAAGGAAAGCACTACAAAGACTCCTGCAGAGAACCTTCTCTACTCTTTTGGTCTCTCTTCTCCAAGGCTGCTGCTTGTCTGTCTGCCTGCTTCTTTCTGATTGGGACCATTTTCCCAGGACTGAGACAGAAGCTGGTGACCATCACCTGGTTCCTTGCCAGAAAAGGATATAAGGGGCTGTCTGGGTGGCCTAAGTGAAGCAGTACACTTCAGAGGAAGTACCATCATCACTCCTGAAGAGAAGAGAAAGACTTGTTTCATCTTTTACTCCTCTGATCTCTCTTCTGCAAGGCCTGACTGTCAGACTGCTTCTTGCTGAGAAGGACCATCTAGATACTTGCAGGAACAGGCTCTAGATTCCCCTAGGACTGAGAATGTCACTGGCAAGCATCACCAGCTCATCTGACTGAAAGGGTTATAAGAGACTGCCTGGATGGCTTAAGAGAAATCTGGAGGAAATGCCATCATCCCTTCTGCAGAGGAGAGCAGCACCAAGAATCCTGAAGTGAGATCTGTTTCATCATTCTGATAAGTGACTGATGAGGATTTTGCTTTCAGTATATTAGTATGTTATTTTAGTATTTTAGTATATTATAGTCTTAATTATATTTTATTGTTTTATTTGATGTCTGCCCTTTGGTGATAAGGGTATTAGAAATAAATGTTAATATTGTTGTAATTTGTTAAATCCATTGATTCACTGGGTCATCTTCTATCAGGATGAGCAATTCGATTTAGCCCCCCCCCCCAGACACACAAACACATTGGTGTGGCTTTGAATAAGCCCTAACATTTAACCTATACCATTATCTTTGCTGTTTGTATTCACTATTCTCTCTCTCTCTCTCTCTCTCTCACACACACACACACACACACAGACATCTATGTATATCAGGTGTCATTAAAATTTAAGAGAAGAAGGAATTGAGACAATAAGAATTTTTACTACACCCACAAAATGCAAACAAAAACCACATACTTTTTTCTTTCTTTCCATTTTCCAACAAGGAAACTGCCTTTCTAATAAATATCTACCATTTAAAATTAACCTGCCTTTCCTTTCTCAAATCAAAAGGATGCACTACATCTCCTGCAGTGAAGTGACATAATGGGTGTTACATTCAATGACACTCTTCTCCCAAAAGAAAATATTCATAAATGGTTCCTACCCCAGTGATTCATTTCAATTCTGATATCAAATGGAATCCGCTTTGCACCTTAGGCATTCAGATATATATGATGATCTTGGGTCTTAATTTAAAGCCCATCAAGGTATTGGTAGAGATAACACCTCTCTTATTACAGTTTGGGGAAATAATATAAATCGCTTTGGATATTGAAGTGGGCCTCTGAGCACTTGGATAGATTTCTCTCTGTGTTCTAAAAAATACAAAGAACCAGATGTCAACTACAAATAGCACAATTGCAATAGTCTTCCTGACAGACCAGATGTCTGTAGAACTTTTAAATTCATCAATCTATGCACTCATAGATGTTGTATTCAGACATTGATGAAATAACTGAAGTGTTTATGTAGGGGGAGAGATTTTTAAAAAGAAAGAAAAAAATCACAGTTACACTCCACTTTCCAGATATGTCAATGATTCATCAAACAGCTGTGAAATCTTAACCACAGAGAAGTCTTGAGCAGATTCATTTGAAAACTGAAGTCCTTGGGCATATCTACATGGATCAGTTTTCAATTTTCCTTTCAATTTTTGGCACACTTGGAAAATAATATGTAGAGATGGGTCATCCATCCCAATTCCTATTGACAAAAAGCTGTTAGGTCTGAATCATTTATAGACCTATTGCTAATACATGATGAGACACAAGAGGTTCATAAACTCTGATGAGCCGTGCTACCATCCTGGATTTTTCATCATCCAAAGGAGAGGTCCTTAGTGTCCAAACCTCTTGGCCATCAAATTTAGGTGAACAAACTGAAGCTGACTCTGAATAATTGTGTGTAATGGTAAACTAAAACCCCATGACCTGCTACTAAGAGGAAGTGAAATGAACCTAGTTTAAAACATTCAGCCATCTCTAATGGCTCATTTTGCCAGATGCAGATCAGACAATCTTATGCTATCAAAATGAATTTCATGCCGATTCCAGCTGTAATGGAGAGGACCAAAACAGCTGAGTTAGTACAGTTCCTAGAAAGAGGCCTGGAGTGATCCTTTTCACAGGGTGACCAAATGTTCTTCTTTTCTTTGACTACATTACAACCTCCTATCCAGGGGGTTGGGAGAAATTCCAAAATGTCCTCCATTTTGAGAAATGTGGGAAAAATGCAAAAAAAAAAAAAAACCTGCATTGGTAGATGGCTAAAATGTGGTGACTTGCTTATGCCATAGGCACAGGATTCATAACTCACATGCTTCTTGGCTAAAATGTGCTGAAGCAGGCCTGGATCTAGTGCTGTTTTGTTCTAGAAGGAGCTTGGAGCAAGAAGGGGATAACTCAGAGGGCTCCATCCATTCAGCCTCCATTCAGCCTCCATAATGGTGCCTTTGTGGTGCATAAAGAACAAATACAAGAAGCATTTTACTGCAGTGGCAGTGCTGGAAAGTGTGGCAGCACTAGCTTCCTGTAGCTCCCAGCAGTCCTAGTCCTCTGGCTACTTCCCAGCAGTGAGAGGTGGAAGGAATGGCCAGTGGGTCTTCCATAGGCAAGACTGTCAGTGCACCTAGAGACAATGGAATATCCAGCCCAATAGCCAAGCTCCTAAGAAGATGTGGTATGTTCTCTCGCCTACCCCCAACTCCATCCTGGGTGTGGGGAAACCAGTGGGAGTTGAGTGCCTATGTGAAATATTTTGGAATGTTCTTGAGAGTCAGGAAAGCTTTTTTGGCTTCTCCACATGCATTTTGGCTTTTCGTAAAAGTGCTGTCAGGGCTTGGTAATGAGCTCCCTAATGTTAAAACCTTCTCCCCCCTCACTTCCTTCCCCCCTCCAACCACCTAACACCTGGAATGAGAAATATGTAATAAAGGTGTAAATAAACCATATGAAATGAATTGATATTACATTACTGTTTTTAGCATTTACTTTGTAATATCCTACATTTTTTCTTGAATGTCCTACATTTATCAATGCCTTTTCCTCCTTTGCAGTGACATATGGTCACCCTGCCTTTTCAGTGACAGGCAAAACCTGCCTCCCATTTGTGCTGCTTTTCCACTATTGACTCAAATATGCTAAGTTCCTCCTGCTGCAGTTTCGATATGGAAACAGTGTCCTGGTAAAAGTGGGTGTGATAATGTCCCTCTCCCCTTCTCTCCTCACCTCCCTTTCCCCAAACAGGTTGTCTTTTCATTTTCTTTGCTTTTTAATTTTTTTTATTTTATTTTATTTAACTTAACAAATTGCTATGACTGAGCAAGTGGTGAAAAATACAGTCCAAAAGGCTTGCTGATAAGGGCATAGAGCAGGAAGGTGGGATTATGAAGGCTGATGTGCGAAGACAGAGCCCAGGACTATGATAATAATAATAATAATAATAATAATAATAATAATAATAATAATAATAATAATAATAAAAAAAATAATAATAATAATAAATATAATAATAAATATAATAACTTTTATCCTGCCCCTCTGCAGAGCAATCGCACGGCGTACATGTTAAAAACATCTCAACAAGTTAAAACAAGATCCAACAATCCATTTCCTAACCTTCCCACCTCTTAAAATATATTAAACTAATGCAAAATTAAGATACAGAATAAATAAAAACATACAATTCTTTAAAATAGCAGCTCGACTAAACAATGATGGTTGGAGGAGTGAATAGCCAGAGTCTTTGTCTTTGTCTTCTTGGCTGGGACATTATTCAGGGAAGGCCTGCCAGAAAAGATCCATCTTTACTGCTTTTTTAAAGCAGTCAAGAGTGGAGATAAGATGGATCTCATCTGGCAGGCCATTTCATAATCTGGGAGCAGTTTTGAAGAACTGAGTGAAAATTGCTGTCCTTAAACTGGTATGTTTACCACTCCTACACTAACCGATTCTAATGTCTTAGCAGCCTGGTGTAATAAAATTCATATTGTCTTATTATCTTTGTGACCTCTGTTAAGTGACCTCTATAATTTGGAAAGGTCTGTGAATTCACTTTAGGGATGGCTCAGATTGTGGTTGGTTATACAAAGTTTCTGAGCTACTTTAGAAAGCTTTACATCTTCTTGCAAAAAAACCCAGGAATATGAAAAGAATTGCTGAATAGGACATCTTGATACAGCAATATATTAGAATCATAGAATCATAGAATCATAGAGTTGGAAGAGACCA
>JAIPUX010001880.1:79971355-79990842 GCA_020142125.1 Phrynosoma platyrhinos
TATATATATAAACATAAAAATAAAAAATTAACATGTAAAAACATCTATATAAATCTCATATGTACTTGTTACATCACTCAATCTCTATTTAAAACACATCTTCAAACAATACCATAATAGCTTCAGTAGAACTAACAAATATCTTCTAACTATGAAATGGAAATTAATAAACATTCATTTCTGTCAAAGTTCCTCACATGCCTAAACCTTCTTCAATGATTCCCTCCTACACCTCTCCCTCACCTTCTACTCATCATCTCTTATTCTTTTGCTCAGTAGGTAAAGGTAAAGGTATTCTCCGTTGACAAGGTTGTCAAGTTGTGTCAACTTCTTGTCTATAAACCTACTTTCTATGCATGCTAATAAACTTCTATACTAACTTACTTTCCATTCTTCCTTCCTCTTCTTCTTTCCATAATTCTTCTCTTCCCCATCAACCAAACATCCTCTATACTTCTTCACACTTACACAAGCACTCAAACACTTACATATTATTCTTCATCCATACAACATGACTTCCTGCTTTTCCTTCTCTAGTTTATTTCCTAATTAAACTAGACATCCGAAGTCTAAATATAAAATTTCTACCCAAGCTTCATATCTTTCATTTGTCTAAATCTTTTATATATCTATTTACTTTTTTATTTTTTTAAAAAAAAATATTTTCCCTTAATGTTATTTTGAAAACCTATAACTGCTAATGAACACCATTTTTTTCCATGTTAATCTATTGATTCTTTCTATAATGGCTAAGTTAGCTTACATAATTCTATCACCTCATATAATTTTTTAAAAAAAAACCTCTTCCCCACTAGAAAATCCATCAGTGATACCTCTATTGGCCAACCAAAATGCAAAATATATTTGTTGCAAGCTTTCAAAGCTCCAAGGGCTTCTTCATCAGGCAAGATGTTACAAACCAAACAGGAGGAAAAACAATTGGAGATGTTATTCAGATGCCTACATGTTGTTTCAGTCTTTAGTTAAGATGGCATATGGTGGGGAGGATATCTTTTGCAAGCAGACTCCTCATCCTGGCCCTGTGGCTATAGGGATATTTTCAAAGTCCAGGAAATTTAAAAACCATTTGCATCTCAACAGGTACCCCTCTTTTGCAACCCAGTCCAGTGAGGTCACAGCCCTTTTTGTGGCAGAGAACAATGGATCCCTCAAGAAATCTCCATATGAATCCTGAGTATCATTGATGGATTTTTGTTTGAATTTGCCAAATGGCCAAAACAGCTGCCCCTGAATTTCTTCCTCATTAGGCCTTCCATTTTTTGGGCAACCATCATTCTAGCTATCATCATTAAATAGTGTAATATTTTGCCAAAGTTACTTTCTAATTTTTCCTCAAATTTGCCTAGAAAAACACATTTTGACAACATTTGTATATCCATGACCAATATAGTCCTTATTGCTTCATTAATATTTTCCCAATATTTATTAGCTATTTGACAGGGCCACCAAAAATGGAAGAAAGTTCCTGGAGCTTCACCACATTTCCAACACATCATAATAATAATAATAATAATAATAATAATAATAATAATAATAATAATAATAAGTAATTGGGGCAGCTTACAGCATTAAAAATTCCATACAAATAAACCACAACATTTGTGTGTGTGTATGTGTGTGTGTGTTTGTGTGTATAAATCTTAGAGATTTTATTCGGCATCATGTACCAAAATACTTTTAGATTTTAGATTTTGGGAAACTCTATACAGTTGCCCCTCTGTTTTTGTGGGGGATCCATTCTGCCCCCCTCTACAAAAACAGAAAAATGCCAATATTCAAGCCCCATTCACTTGAAAGGCAGCATGCACCCCATTTTAATCCCATCCATTTGCCCCCTGTGAACAGGAGAAGGATGCAGACTCGAAGTCCACGAAAACAGAGAGGCAACTGTATTTACTCCCTTATTCCATAATTTCTCCCATTGTGTCAAATAAACAGGATGCCCTATGTTTTTTGCACAATTAATAATCTGATCCTTGACTAATTTTTTTTCCGTATCAAATGTCAACAAAATTTCATATATCTTATCACTTTTTTTTTTCAGAATCCCCACATAATATCTTTTCTGATTCTGTTTTTTCTTTTTGGAAATGTCTAATTTTCCCTTCCATGTTAAGCCTTTCATAAAGCTGCATATATTGAAACCATTGTAATTTTATACCATCATCATCCAATTCTTCTTGTGTTTTCAGGACAAACTTTCCTCCTTGTTTCTTCAAATCTTTATTGTATGCTGACCAATTTTCTTTTATTAAAATTTCTCTTCTATAAAAACCCTTAAGGAGGGAGATACAGAAGGATATTTTATAAGCCACTCTAAGTTTATATTATTACAGATTCTTAGTAAAGATCTTATTATACAATTATCATTAAAATCTTTATTTTTATTCTCTATCATATTCCAAATATACATACCACTTCAGTCTAAGTCTTTCTCCTTCTAATTCTAATAATCTTTTTTCCTCTAATGTTATCCATTCCTTTATCAATGTCAAAAAACATGCTTCAATATACAGTTTTATGTTTGGACTCCCAAACCCCCTCTTAGGGATGGAAATGAGATTTGAGAATACTTGGGAAAGTATTTTCAAATATTTATCTGGTGCTGGGAAATCTGACAAAGTGAATTTCTGGACTGAAGATCACCTTTACAGCCAGGATTTATTCTGTATAAATTCAAACATGGGTTTTGTGTAAAAACCTACTCCCCAGCATTTTATACACAGAAAAAAAGTATTCCCTGTCCAGATAATAATATTTTTGCACATAAATATGCTGTGCAAAAATGCAGTTTTCTTTGTCAGCTAAAGCACAGTTAACAAGAAGGGATGGGAAAATATGATGTACTTCAAAATTATGCATTTTCTTCTTAATACCAATGTGTCACCCATTTTACATAGTATGACAGCTACCTGTGATATTAAGAATACTACTGGGATTGTTTCATAAATTAGGTTCTTACACATAATTGAGTAGTGAAGGCTGGTGCTTTTTATAAAGGCAAGATTGAATTGTAAGAGAATTAATGGCATCATCATTAGAGCCTTTAATCTATTTTATTGAGAACTCCTTCTCCTTCTCCTTTTTATGAACAATTTGTCCTTTCAGCAGTGGATAGAATTCTCTAATATTTCTGAGAGAGAATTTTATGTAAGTGAAAATATTTTTGTCTAATGTCTTCCTGAGAGAAGGGTAATTTAATAGTATATTTTCAGGAAGAATTTATGTCTGAAAATATGTATGCAGGCATTTTCAAAAGACTTCATGGCAAATGAGTTTCTAGAACTGCTGATTGTGTACAAAACACACTTGGGTCAAGATAATGGCAAAAGTAAATCTAGGAATCAAGAGAGGATATTAAACTGCTCACATAACATACTAAAGTAGTTTGACCATATTCATACAGAGAAACACAAAAGACTTCCTTGCACAAATGGAAAAACAGCAGCAGATGAGCCAGTAAGAGAACGAGGTGGTAGATTCCCCCCCCCCACACACACACACATCAAGTTGATTCTGAAGCACTTATTCCTTCAATGTCTGATTTTGAAAGATCATCAGAGCCAAAACACTATGACAGAGGTGACAGGGCCCCTCCATCTCCCAAGATGCTTCTAGTCCATTTTTATGAAGTATATGGATGTGCATTAGGAAACAGTGCCTCCTTCTCTTCCCTTTTTTTCCATTATGTATGCCATCATGCACTGCCACATTCTACTCATCCCAAAATCTCCCACATAGAAGAGCATCTGTATCATCCCTGGTGTCATTACCAGCACATATAGACTAAAGATCCAAGTAGCACTCAGTCTTCAAGGTCACACTCCAGAGCTGCTCTGTGTGTGTGTGTTTAACAATAACAAGTAAACCAATTGCTACCACCCAATCCCTGCAAAAGTAAAATTGTAATAACATGTCAAGTACAGTAACAAATCACCTGAAAAACCCACAAAAAATATGGATACTGGCCATGAAAGCCTTCAACTTCACACTTGTAAATTATTTATCTATATATCCACACAATCAAATGTAATGTCTGTTATTAATTACTCTATTTCTATATCAATATCTGCTGTACAAAAAATCCAGCAGATTATTTGGAGGTCCATCTTCAACATTCAGATCTTGAAAATACATTTAAAAATGGGCACAAGGTTGCGACAAAGTAGTTGTTCTTTATTTTTCCTCTCAGCATACAAAAATCACTGGACTCTTTCTTTCTTTCTTTCTTTCTTTCTTTCTTTCTTTCTTTCTTTCTTTCTCTCTTTCTCTTTCTCTTTCTCTTTCTCTTTCTCTTATTCTTTCTTTCTTCTTTTTGCAGATGCAAATATAAATAGAAATGTAACTGACCATATTCTATTAAGAGATCTGTGAAATAAAAGGCCTAGGGTGTTTTTTCCAATTTTTGGCAATTTGAGCTCCTCCAGTTCCTACAGGGATTGCCAACAGTTCTTTATAACACAAGCTCTCATTTTCCTCAATAAAAAATGAAGTAAACCTGCCGAGGTAAATTTTGAACTGTGAATAATGCTAACTTTAAGAAGAATGAGAATGAGAGGATTTGTCATACCCATTGATTCAGTCCCCCACATTTTAGAAAGGTAACTTCTTCAGCTTCCTCTACTTTAGTAGATACCCTGCATAGTTTATGAAGCTAATTCTATAGTATTCTGATTCTCATAGGAAGCTTAAACAAGTAGGAAAGATTCATTTTGGTAGATATTACCTCTGTATTGCATGGTGAGTTGGATGGGTAATGGAATGAAAGGGTTGGAATGGATAGAAATCTCATCTTCACTGCCCTCTCTCATTATTTTAATTGTATGGTGAGGGGATGAGGAAGATCTCTGGTTAGGACTCTCTTGTTAGGCATATTTTTAACCAAAAGGAGTACATATTGTATCTTGATTTCTTAAATTAGTAGCATAAACAAAACAGTACCTAGCAAATGAATATTAGAAATGTGTAATAGAGGAAAGAGGTTTAAGTAATTATCCCTTTGCCCACAGTGTGGAGTAAGATGAGTTGATGACTGCTACATGTGCATGGCTGCAAATGTCCCCAGGCTTTATTGACTTCTGTTAACAAATTTGGCAAGGCTTGAATTAAGGATCTGGTTACTGGATACCCAGACTTCTAGCAAGTATCACTACCCAGCCATCATGGTGAGAGAAAGATGGTAAGGATGAAAGGAAGCTCAGATCTACCAAAATGTGAACTAGTACCATTCGTTTCAGGTGTAAGGTGTCCACGTAAGCCAGTAATAGAAGTAATAAAGCCTTGAGCCAAGTCTCCTATATATGACTGAGGAGTCTGCCAGAACAGTAGACTTGAGGGAAAGTAAGCTGTTCACAGACAAATCATTACCTGAACCAAAGGAGAGCCTTGAAGTGACACTCTAAGATTTCTTTGGGGGTCCCCAGTGAGAAATCTACCATGATATTCCAAGTCTCACTGCCCTTACGTTTGCCAATAACATAGATATCCAGTTTCTAATTCTTTAGTATGAAAGCTGCTCAGGAGACATTTAATACAGGTAACTGGGCGCTGGAGAAACCTCTCAGTTTTTAATACTTAGAAAAATGGATGTGAGTTATGAACAAAGAGCTTGGCAAGCTAAAATACATGACTGAGGACTGGTTATCACTTGGAAGTTCACACTGAGCAGGCCAGCCTGACATATTATTTACTAAATACTGAGCTTTATTTCTCCTAGGAAAGTTTTAAACTTCCATTAACAGAAAATATACAGTGCACCATATCATAAACCATACAATGTAATAAATTTCTTTAAATGCAGACTCTTGGAGATCATATGATGCTGGTATCACAGCTGTCATAATTTTATGGACCTTATAGGGATGCTCCCCATCAATCAATATGATTTCAGAGTACATTTTATGTACTCCCCCCATCAAAAAGTACCTTTATCTTTTTTTTCTAAAATGAAAGAAGAAAAATAAATGAAAAATCATAAAGGTCATTTCTGAGGAGACACTAAAGAAACCAGAAACTGGAAACATACCATGAATACCAGAGGAAAATACAGAGATTAAAACCCTTAAAAGATTATACATCCAGGTTTTAAAATAGGTAAACCTAATATACTTACCACATTTTAGTATAAGGGCTATTCCTAAAAGTTTGCAAGATTTGGTGCCATCCACCAACTGTTTTGGGAGTTTGCAATGAACATTTCACCTGAAAAAAAATCTAATGGCAGTCTAGCAACTGATCCATTTCCATCTTGTCTTTCCATTAAGACTGACAAAGTTTGTGAAAGAAGGAACCAGAGACAAGGCATTGTGGAAAGAATAGGCTAGGAAATCAACTGTGCCTTTTAAACAGCCAGATTCTCAAGTTAGCAATCTTATAACTCCTTGACTATGAGAACTCTCAAAACCTGGCATTGTAGCAATAGGCAGCTCTAGACAGTAGTGCAGTTCATGCTGAATTTCTGCCTTTCTCTCTCTCTCTCTCTCTGCCTGCTGCTGTTTGTCCTTGTCACTAATACCCCTTGTGCAAGAATGTCAACAACAATCAACCATCAATACAACCACAACTGGTTGCATCAGCATACTAATAAGATGCACGATATTTAATCTGTATTGCCTTTAATAATTTGCAAGCCATTTTAAGAACTGTCTATCCATGTTTCAAAAAGCAGAATGACAACCATCACCACTAACAACAACAACCAACTACAGAATCCAACATAGGAAAATCTTGTCAGTTTGATTTTTTTAACACTTTGCATTTCTTGAACCTCACATTCCTTTTGTTTTGAAAATGTAGGTTGCAAATCTTGGTAAATCCTTAAGAAACAAACTGAAACAAAATCTCTCCTACTAAAGCAGCCACATTTAATACACACAGCTCTTCAAACCATGTTCGACTTGGCTGCCATATGAGAAAACCTGCCAACGCCCTGTGCCTGAGCATCAACAAGGGTAGTGTGACCCTACTGGTGCTTCTAGACATCTCAGCAGCTTTTGATATGATAGATCATAGCATCCTCCTGGATCGCCTGAGTGGGTTAGGAATTGGAGGCAGTGCATTCCAGTGGTTCTGTGCCTTCCTCTTGGGCAGATCCCAGAGGGTGCTGCTCGGGGACAGTTGCTCCAGTAAAAAGGAGCTCATCTGTAGCATCCCTCAAGGCTCCATTCTGTCTCCGATGCTGTTTAACTTCTATATGAAGCTGCTGGGTGAGATCATTCAGAGTCATGGAGCTGGGTATTATCAGTACACTGATGACATGCAGATCTATTTCTCCATGTCTCGATCGTTGGCCTCGACTCCCGGTGACATCTCTCCATTCAATAAGATAGAAGGTCAATCCAGACAAAACGGAAATGCTCACAGTGGTGGCCCTGAAGCCAAGAATTGGGTTGCAACCTCCAGTCCTGGATGAGGTCACATTCTCCATAAAGGACTGTTTACAATCTGGGGGTGCTCCTTGGTTCGCCACTCCTGATGACTAATCAGGTAAATGCGAAGATCAGGAGTGCCTGTTATCAGCTTTGGCTGATATGCCAGCTGCACCCTTTCCTGGAAGTAAGGGATCTTGAGACTGTGGTGCAAGTGCTGGTAACCTCTCATCTGGATTTCTGTAATGTGCTCTACATGGCGCTACCCTCATGCTTGGTCTAGAAATGTGAGTTGGTACAAAATATGGCAGCCAGAGTGGTCCCGGGAACATCCAGTAGAGACCACATTACTCCTGTATTAAAATCTCTCCACTGGCTGCCTATTAGTTTCTGGGCCCAGTATAAAGCATTGGTTATTACCTTTAAAGCCCTAAATGGCTTGGGTCCAACCTATCTTCGGGACCACCTCCTCCCATACAATCCTCCCCACACACTCCAGTTCTCTGGGAGTAATTTGCTCCAGCCAGTAAAAGCAAGGCTGTCTACAACCTCCCAGAGGGCTTTTTCAGTAGTTGCCCCCAGGTTATGGAATGGCCTGCCAGACGAGATCCATCAGATTACCAGCTTATGCAGTTTTAAAAAGGCTGTGAACATGGATCTCTTTCAGTAGGCCTTTCCTGATTATATCCCGGCCTCAGGAGCTGTGCGTCTCCATCTCTTAGCTTTGGCTCGCCACTTCCTTTTGTTTGCATATAGTCCCTTCAATTATTTCATTTTATTCTGTTTTTAAGCTGTGTTGTCTAGTTTAATATTGTTTTAATGAGGGAGGGTGGGGTCCTGGGGGAAGTTATTTTGTATTTCCTGTGTAATTTTAATTGTTGCTGTAAGCTGTCCCAATTGTTCAACAGAGGGGTGGGGTATAAATTAAAAAATATTATTATTATTATTTATAAGACTCTCAGAAAAGAAGAGGAGACTGTTACACTGGAAGTGGACCTGCCCTAGCAAGGACAATCCAAGACAATATGTTTACTTAGGGGAATTATGTCTTAGCTCAAAGGGTGGCTGGGTAACTTAGCCTGAGGGGGACCAATCCCTATGTATACCAAGTTCGGAGATATATAGAACTCCAGAGTCTGATGTTCAATGATAATGAATTTTATTAAAAAGGAGAAGTAACACACTTCCACAATAAACACAAATACACACACACATATGGAAGAGGCCAAGGAAATTAAGGGTAGAAGGTTAGAATAGAAGTGAGGCATCCTGATATGATACCTGAATGGTTCTTGTCTCCAGTTGCTGGGGTCCTGGATGAAATGGCAGTTAGCTCCTGCTGCAAGTGTTGAGGTGCTAAATCAAGCAAACTGACAGCATTCTGCCTGCTGCTGGACTAAGCCAAAGACACAACGAAAAGGTACCCATATTTACAGTAAAATTTGCCTTGGGGCAAATTCCAGGTATTGAAAATAATAATAATAATAATGATAATAATAATAATAATAATAATAATAATAATAATATATTTGTTTAGATTTCCTGCCTCTCCCTATGGATCAAGGCAGGATTACACAATAAAATATATACAATGTATAAAATACAAGCAATAAAATAGCAAAATCAGGACAACAATAATAAATTATAAGAAAATAGAATACAATATAATATAATAAAATAAATAAAAATAAAATAAAATAGCCAATCATTGTCAGAATCTACAAATCTAGAAGATCAGATGGATAGGCCCACCAGAAAAGTTCTATCTTAAGTGCCTTCTTAAAGGCATCTTACATAGTGATAAAATGGATTTCTTCTGGCAGGCCGTTCCATAACTTGGGGGCTGTGGTCAAGAACAATCTTTGGGAAGTAGAGTTTGATCTGGTTTTGTAGTGATCTAATAAATTCTTCTCGGATGTTATGAGAGTGTGAGGCGGATTATGTGGGGAGAGACGTTCCTTCAAGTAAAACGGGCCCAAGCCTTGTAAGGCTTTAAAAGTAATAACCAACACTTGCACCCAGAAGCTAATTGGTAGCCAATGAAGAGATTTTAGTATGGGTGTTATATGGTCCGATCTAGATGTTCCAGTGACCAATCTGACTGCCATTCTGGCTGCCATGTTTTGAAGCTTCCGAATTTGGTACAGAGGTAGCCCCATGTAGAGCGCATTACAGAAATCCAAATGAGAGATTACCAGAGCAAGTACTACTGTTTTGAGATCCTCTTGGTTGAGGTAGGGATGCAGTTGGCGGATCAACCAAAGTTGATAATAAGCACTCCTGGCCATCACATCCACTTGAGATGACAGCAGTAAACATGAGTCCAGGAGTACTCCCAAACTGTGTACTTTGCCCTTTAGGGGAAGTGTGACCCTGTCCAGGACTGGTTGGCAAAAGTCCCTTCCTGGACCAAGGATACCTATTGTGAGTACCTCTGTTTTCTCTGGATTCAGCTTGAGTTTGTTTTCCCTCATCCAGCCCATTACCGATTCAAGGAAGGCATGAAGAGGAGCGATGCCATCCTTAGTCACTGCAGCAGTCAAAGACATAGAGGAGTTGGATGTCGTCAGTGTACTGATAACACCATGCTCCATGTCTCCAGATGATTTCACTCAGCAGTTTCATGTAAATGTTAAACAGCATGGGAGATAAAATGGTGCCCTGAGGGACACCAGATGTCAGCTCTCTTTATGAAGAGCTACTATCCCCCAGCATCACCATCTGGAATCTGCCCGAGAAGTAGGACCGGAACCACTGAAGGGCAGTGCCCCCAATACCTAACTCCCTCAGGTGTTTCAGAAGGATATTATGGTCTTCTGAGATGTCCAAGAGCACCAACAGGGTCACACTCCCCAATCTATGCCCAGACAGAGATCATCA
Source organism: Phrynosoma platyrhinos (assembly GCA_020142125.1). Classification (NCBI taxonomy): domain Eukaryota; kingdom Metazoa; phylum Chordata; class Lepidosauria; order Squamata; family Phrynosomatidae; genus Phrynosoma; species Phrynosoma platyrhinos. Next base: position 79,981,624 of record JAIPUX010001880.1, read on the forward strand.
ACTAAGGCAACCATGGCAGTCTCAACTCCATATTCCACCCTGAAACTGGTTTGAAATGGGTCCAGATAGTCAGCTTCTTCCAAGACAACCTGGAGCTGAAAGGCAACTGCTTCTTGATCACCTTGCCCAAGAATGGTAAAGGGAGACCGGCTTGTAATTATTTTTCACCAGCAGATCAAGGGAGGGTTTTTTCAAGAGCAGTTTAACCATCGCTAGTTTCAAACTAGATGGAAATTCCCCCTCTCTGAGGGATGCATTAATAATGAGTTATAATAACAATTTTACTGCATCACCTCCTTGGACTGTCAGCCATAATGGACAAGGATCAAGAGGGCATGTTGTCTTCCTTACACTTCCAAGAAACTTGTCCACTTCATCGGTATTAACAAACTCAAAATGATCCAGTGTAATACAGTCCACAGAGTCTCTGGACACCTCTCTTATTGGTTCTGTTATAATGTCCACATCCAGATCGGCCCTTATCTGAGAGATTTTATCTACAAAAAAGTCATTAAAAGTGTTACAGCAGGCTTTAGTTGGTTCCAATAACGGGTTCAGGGTGGGAGGCAATTGAGTTAATTCTTTAACCATCTTGAACAGCTCTGCTGGATGAAACTTTGCAGATGCAATAAATGTAGCATAGAAAGAATTCTTTGTTGCATCTATTGCCATTCGATAGGAATCCAACATGATCCTATGATGTGTCTTGTCAGAAAAACATTGATGTTTTTTTCCAGCGGCGCTCTAGTCATTGTACAGCCCACTTCATTTGGCAAAGATTTTCTGTGTTCCAAGGTTTTTTATTTGAAGTGGGTTGAAAAGGACACTCGGGAGTGATAATGTCTATAGTCCTGGTAAGGCTAGTAATGCTTTCACCAACACCTTCCCTTCTCCCCTCCCCACACAGGTGTTAAAAAGCAAAGTTGTTATAACAGCTACCATTTGAGGCTCAACTGAAGCCCAGCTTCTAGAAAGTACCGTTTTTACCAGCCTTCCCCCCCCCCCTTTCCCTCTTGATGTTAAGGTCTGTAATCGTCTCCAGAAGGTACTGCTCCCACTGACTCTTCCCTATTTCCCCTCTCAGTACCAGTACCAATGAACATAGTTGTCTCAGCAACTGGCAGTCAGAGAGTGACCAGTGAACCTCTCCTGGAAAAGTGCTGCTCTCACCAGCAACTCTCTTCTCCCCTTCTGGGATTGATTCTGACCAGCACAGTTGTCTCGACACCCAATGCTCAGACTTTTTGCAAGCTGCCACTCTCACCAGCATCCCCCTTTTCCCCTTCTTAGTGCTGATGGGCATGTTGTGGCTGGTTCAATGCTGGGCTTGAGACCTTAGATTCAGCAGCTGGTAGAGTTGGGCAGACGATGCTGTCTCCGGAGAGTTGGGTGGGCTGAAGAAGCCTCCCGTTGGTCGCAGGTGGAATTGGCTCTTCTCCTAGGCTTCTCCCAACACGGAGCTGATGGAGTTAAGATGGTGGTGTGGGTGGGTGACAGCCTCTGCCCTGGTTTCCTTCTATGGTGTGGAGCCAGCCAAGCAAGATGGTGGTGGGGGCTGGCAACAGCCTCTACTCTGGTTTCCTCCCCAGCACGGAGCCAGTGGAGCTAGGATGGTTGTTGGGGCTGGAAATGGCCTCTGCCCCTGTTCCCTCCCTGCATGGAGCCAGTGGAGCTAGGATGATGGTGGGGGCAGGCAATGGCTTCTGCTCTGGCTCCCTCCCTGGAGCCAGCAGAGCTAGGATGGTGATGGAGTGGGCAATGGCCTCTGCCCCGGCTCCCTCCCTGGCATGGAGCCAGTGGAGGTAGGATGGTGGTGGGGGCTGACAATGGCCTCTGCCCCAGCTCCCTCCCCAGTGTGGAGCTGGCGGAGCTAGGATGGTGGTTGGTGCGGGCAACGCCTCTCCTAGGCTTCTCCAACACAGAGTTGGTGGAGCTAGGATGGTGGTGGAGGCTGACAACGGCCTCTGCCCTGGCTCCCTCCCCAGCACTGACCCGGTGGAGCTAGGACCAAAGATTTTGAGATTCTTTAAAAAGGGTTTTGAAATACTTTGGGAATGTTCAGAGATGCTTTGAAGTAGTCTTCCAAGGTGGTGACACTGAGATGTGAATGGGTGCACATTTCCAGGCAGAGGGGATTAGCATGCAAGATTGCCATTGATCTGTATCTCCTTGCCTCCTCCAAAGGTTTGAAATCATCCATCAAAGCTGAGAGCCTTCATACAATGCCTCATGCTACCTTACATGTTGAAGTTGCTTACCCTAATGGTATCCGCATCCGGGTTGTGAAGGGTTGCCCAACCATGTTTTATTAAGGTTCTGATATCAAAAGTGATCAGAGACATCCAATGGGCCTAACAAGACCCTCCAAAAATAAAAATGGTGGCAGTTCTAATTCAGCTGAAGTTATATACTTATTTGTTTATAAAATACAAAGATTTTTAACAATTTAAAAAATGCATTAGAAGAGTCTTTAACAACTTCTAAAAACAATTCTAAATCCATTTTAAATGGTTAAAACAGGGGAATTTCAAACATTAAATTCCATGCAGAACAGCAGTGTTCCAGCACCCGTCATAAGCTTAAAAGAAATTGAGCCAGCCTAGCTTTTTCAATGACGTCTGCTTGGATGGATATCCATCAGTCTTGATCTCCCCCCTCCCAAACACATTTAGCTTTTTCCCACATTCATGTTTTTTTAATCAAATTATTTCCATTCTGAATGTAAATCAATTTATGAATTGTAGTTAATTATTGGGTCATATCAGATACTCCAAACTGGACTATTCAACAATGTGGATTCCCACCCCCCTTCGGTTTAGCCATTGGGTAGGGAGGCACCTTTTCCTGGCCTCCTGTGACCATGAGACCAAATTTTAAAAGTATACAGTGGCTTCCCTTTTTGGCCTTGGTGGGTATGAGGGGAGTGGTGGGTCGGAGCGCAGCTTGGTCAATGCTATGAGCCTTTCAAGGCTCTGGTCCCACAGCTCTCTCCCTTGCCCCCATGCCCTTGGTCATCCCTGGGAGAGATTAGGTAGGCTTTAGTGGTCTAACTACTTCCCTCATAAGCTTACTGCCACCCATGTGGTGTTATTTGCTTTCTCCTTCACTTTTGAGGTTTTATTAAACACTTGGTTTCATTTTCCTCCCTAACCCTTAGGCTACTGTTTGTTCAATTTAGCTGGCTGACTAAGTGGACAATTTGATTGCTTTGCTACTAGGTGGTGCTGTCCCTGGGACTAGGCTTCCTTATATAGGAACATTTTGCTAGCTGATTGTGGCTCAGCAGGCTATGCAGCCTATAATTTATCCTGGAGATCTGCTGAATCCAGTTCAAGCCCAGATGCATGTTTGCAGGAACTAATTCAGTAAATTTTGTTTTGTCTCCCCTGTTGTTGCCATAGTATTCTGGGTAACAGGTAGTGTGTGTACACACACACACACACACACACACACACACACACACACACACATTCTTTCTTTTCTTTTCTTCTTCTTCTTTTTTTGTTACATAATTTTGTTTGCTTAAATAATTACTGACCAAATTATCACAGTGTTGTAGGCTATATTCCAGAGGAAGCCATGGCTCTATGGCTCCCCAAAAAGGGAATGGTGGTAGCAATGGAAAGGAAAAACTTTAACCAAACAACCTGTAAAGTGCACAATGGTTGAGTTGTCTTCATCTGAATCTGATTTGAATGTTCTTCTCTACGATAAAATCATAGGGTGCATATGGGCACTTGAGGGAACCAGTCCACCCACTGACTGGCCTGTTTGCACCTCCAAGAAATCCACTAAGCATGCTAAGGATAAACAATTTGTTAATGAATTATTTTCCCTTCTTGATGCCCTAGAATGACAGTGTGCTCAGCTGGAGACATCCTCACCTGCGGCTTCAAGCTCTGCTCCAGAGCCTCCATCTGGCTCACAGACTGAGTCTAAACATTGTCCTGAATCGTTGGAAGCTTTTACATCTTCAGGTGAGGTGCATGACATACAGGCTGAATCTTTCTATGGCTATTCATGGCCATGGGGCTTAGACAACCTTCATACATCCTTTCCTAGTGTTTCCAGTCCTATGGGTGCCCTGGACATGGCCTTCTTCCCAGTCCATCCTCACCTTGGGGTACTGCTCCCCACATGTATATGCCATAGGCTGTTGACTACTCAGCCACTCTGCCTCCCCATTTATCCCAGACCTGATGTTAGCAGTTTTAGCCCCCTTGGTAGTTCTGACTATGACTCTGTTTCTCCCTCATCCATTCCACATGGGGAATTAACACTCCCATTGGAAGACCACCTGTTACAATCAAACATTGACAAAATCCTTCACAGGGAATATGTAGATGTGTTCATGCTTCTCTACAGAGAGCTTGAGCAGAAGGAGAAAGATCAGCTCAATGAGAAGGATAAGGAAAAGATAAAAATGGAAAGTTGAATGCAATTGAACTAATTGGTTGTTTGGGTTTTGCATCTATGCAGGAGTCATTTTTAAAGCTTATCCCATGCGTCCCATCACTTATACAACATCTTGATATTATCCATAAAGTATATGTTGACTATTCAGGCCCAGTTTGGTTGTTCTATGATGAGGGCTTTCACATGCAAGCAGCCCTTTACCCTGCAATTAGATGGGATTTGGCAATTATCTTATTAATCCTGCTCTCCTGACATAGGATGAACACTCACACAGTGGGTATTTGGTGCAGAAGGATACCAATGTTGTTGGTTCCCACACCAAGCTCCTTCTGGCCAACAACAGAACTTGCTGTGTTGGGAATTTAGGGCCTTTACAGACTGCCAGAAATAATGCAACTTGAGTCCACTTTAAACGGCCCTGGGTCAGTGCTAATGAATCATGGGAACTGTAGTTTATTGTGGCACCAGAGCTCTCTGACAGAGAAGGTACAATGTCTCAGAAAAAAAAAAAAACTACAATTCCCATGATTCCCTAGCACTGAACCAGGACAGTTAAAGTGGCCTCAAGCTACATTATTTCTGGCAGTCTATAAAGGCCCTTAGTTTCTAAGGAACATGTAATCTTAAGTCTCGCCAATACAAGCATGCATGCTAGGTGTGTAAAGAGCCTCACTCCTTTCAGAACTGCTCCAAGGGTCAGGGCCAATCCAGACCCAATAGAGATCAGCACCTATCTATGAAGGGAGGGGTGCCCCCTCCCTCTCAGAAGAGGCCCAAGTCCAATTAAATTAGATGTTTTGTAACCTATTACCTGATAAACAAGCAGGTCAATACTTATCTGATGGTTTCCAATTTGGTTTTCATATTCCTTTTGAGGGAACCTGCTGCCTTTTCAGGTCTGGAAATTTAAAGTCCATGCATGGTATGGAGCACATAGTTAGAGACAAAATTTCCAAGGAGGTAAAAGAGGGATGGGTTCTTAGCCCTTTTGGTTTTCCACCACTCCCTAATTTTAGGGTATCCCTGCTTGGTATTGTGCCTAAGAAGGCTGTTAGTGAGTTCTGTCTCATTCACCATCTGTCCTACCCTAAGGGCTGTTTGGTGAATGATGCTATTCCTCTTGAGTTCTGTTCTGTCCATTATACCTTCTTTGATCATGCCCTTAAGAAGATGCAGAGATGTGGCTTTGGTGCTGAGTAAGCCAAATGTGGAATTAAGTCAGGCTTTCATTTGCTGCCTGCTCATCCTTTAGATTTTGAATTATTGGGTTTCCAATTTGATGATAAATTTTACATGGACAGGGCACTGCTCATGGGTTGTTCTATCTCATGTGCGGCCTTTGAGACCTTCAGCACCATTTTAGCATGTAAAGGAAAGAACAGATCACAATTGTATGATACATTATTTAGATGATTTTTTATTTGTGGGAAGTTCTATATCTAGCCAATGTGGGGTTTTACTTCATGAGTTTCAGTAATTTGCCTCTGAGCTTGGCGTTCCCCTTGTTCCTGATAAAATTGAAGGGTCCACTACACACTTGCCTTTTGGGACATCACTATAGATGCAGTTAACCAATCATGCAGGTTACTACACAATAAGCTGCTTGATTTACTGGGTTGCCTTGAAGAGTTTTTACAAGCTAAAAAAGCTACACCAAATGAGTTTCAGGTATTAATTGGTCACTTAAATTTTGCCTGTAAAGTCATTGTTCCTGGGTGTGCATTTTTGAGGCACCTGTGTGACGTCCTCTCTGGTGTGATGCAGCCACACCATAGGATCCTCATTACAGCTGGCATTAAACAGGACTTACATGTTTGGTTACAATTTTTGAGTGGTTTTAATGGCATCTTCTTTTGGCAGGAGGAATTAAAAATCCGGGATGCTCTGCAAGTTTCATCAGATTCCTCTGGTTCAATAGGTTTTGGAGTATTCTTTAATGGCTGTTGGGTGTGCTCAGCACTGGAGACAAATGGGAATAACTTCTAATCTGAACTTTCTAGAGTTCTTTCCCATCCTGGTAGCAATAACTATTTGGGCAGAGGAATAGGTCCACTTTTGGTGTGATAACATGTCTAATGGCACAGGTTATTAATTCCATAACATCCAAATCTCCCAGGGTTATGAGACTGGTGTGGGCATTTACCCTCCAATGCTTGTGATATAACATCCTGTTCACTGCTTTCCACATGGCTGGCATCAAAATTCAGTTGCCAGTGCTCTTTCACACATGGAGATGGAGTGCTTCAGATCATTTGTGCCAGATGCAACTCCCACACCAGTGCCGATGCTGTTAGACCTCTGAAGTCTTGGCAAAATGAGGCAGCTAGAGCCCTTAGCCTATCTTTGGCACCTAACACCAGGCATAATTACTGTAAGATAATTTAATTCTTTTTGTTCTCAAAACAGGCTTTCTGCATCTATGCCTAACCATGTTCATAAGCTTGTTGCAATTTTGTGTATTTTTGCATGAGAAGGGATTGGTCCCACAGTCTATTAGGGGTAGGCTGTCTGCTTTGGCCTTTTGGTTTAAGGCTCAGAGTGCCCAGATAACATTGGAGATTTTCAGATCAGAAAAGTGTTGGAGGGTTGGGCCAGGAGAGAGGTATTTCTCTTGATGTTCGCTAACCTCTGTCTCCAATAATTTTGAAGGGTTTGGCCATTATGTGGATCAAGATTTGTAATTCTTTGTTTGAGGCACAGTTATTTCACGATGTGGCACTGATGGCTTTTTGAGGTGACATGCAGATTGGGGAATTGGTAGTGGCCTCCAAACATGGTAAATTGTTCAGGGCGTTGCAGTTTAAGATTTTTAATTATCTCAACATTTGGTTACACTCACTATCAGATCCTCTAAAACTGATCAACTTCACAAGGGTGCCACATTATCACTTCAAACTTCCAGTGAACCTGAACTTTGTCCTGTTCTCACCTTCCATACTTATGTTCAGGCCAGGGGTGTTTCACCAGGCCCATTATTTGTTCATGCTGATTCATCCCCATTCACCAGGTACCAGTTTTGAAGAGTGGCTTCCAAGGCTCTTGCTGTGCTGGGATTAGCAAATTGTAAATTTGCAACTCGTTCCTTTAGGATAGGTGCTGCCCTGATAGCCACCACTGTAGGCTTTGATGCAATGGTAATTAAGGAGATTGGATGATGGAGGTCCTCTACCTATTGCAGATATGTTTGTCAACAAAAAAAGTTTCCATGTTGTGGTCTGTGAGGCATTGCATAATTATGTGCGGCAGCAACATGGTTTACTGGGTGGTGTGACAAGCCTTCTTGGGCCATTTTGAAGCACACTTTGGATTGGAAGAAGTTGCTGTATTAGAATGGAATGGAAGAAGAGGTCTCTGTTGGCACAGTTTGCTGCCCTTGTTGTTTCAGGAGTGCCATGGGCCTCCCACACATTTTGGTCATCCATTGGGTGGCAATGATTTGGGTTTGCTGAAGGGTAAGTGTTTAATCCTTCAAGCAATCAATGATATACAGCTCATCAAGGCCCACTAGCCTTTAGTTCACATTGTTTGGTCTGCCATGCTCCTCCGCCAAGTCTGGAGGGGAGAAGGAGATGCCAGTTTACAGGATAAGGCCCAACAGAGGCCTAACCAAGACATTCATAATGCTTTATTAAAGAGCTTTGGCAGTACTTACCACATCCCAAAATCGTGTTTCAAAAGCCAAAGCTTTATAAGCTGATGCTGTTCATTTATCTGATTTGGTAAATAATATTTTCTTGGAAGATCTTGAACAAGGTGTTAAAGAAGTTTTGTCTAGCCTAGTGGGGGATAGGGGTTAAGTGGACGCTTACACCGTATCTGTGATAAGTAGAATATGGTGAGCACCTTGGTCATCCTTTTGGTGATAGGGAGGTCTCTGGAACTGTCTCTTTAGGTCTTGGGACTAGGGAGGCAGTGAAAGGGGCTTCCCTTGAGGTGGACCTGAAGGATAAACCCTCTATTTAAGACTCAGGGCTTGGGAAAGGGACCTTCTGGTTAGCTTTCCTTATGCGGGTCGGCCAGGGAATAACCTAGCATTTGGGTTCTCCCTGGGGCACAGGTGTTATCACCCTGATGATGCTGCAGAGAAGGTCTGGAGTAAGGACTACCTGCTGCAGCTTCTCCCACACCAGTTTACTCTCCCTTAGTTGCAATTCTCCTAAGAAAACAATTAAAATAATAAATAGGTAACTTAATAAAGTGGCCCTTATTTCAAACCCTTTATCTGTGTCTGGTCTCTTTATTCATGGGTTGGTCAGCAAATATCATCTTCTTCAGAATAGTATTGAAGCAAGTGAAAACTTTTGCCAACTCAAAGCATGTGGACATGTCACATCTTGTTTGATACTCAGCTCCTTTCCTAATATTCATAATGTTTTTTTCCCCCTTCTTGTAAGCAAGAATGAACAATTTTATCATTTTTTTTCCTTAATGTGAGAAAACCATCATGTTTTTGAACACTATTTATAATTCAGGAATTATTCTGTTCAGGACATACACTAAATAAATAAATAAGTAAATAAATAAATGTGTTATTTCTTGTTCTGTCCTGGAAACTTGCAATCTGTGAAGAAAATGCTAATTTTTTTTCCTGGGCAAACAAAACAAAAAACAAAACAAAAATACAATCCACATGTAATTTTGCATGTTGGTTTTGAATAATTCCCAACCTGCAAAGATTTACAGGATTCCCACCAGGGCTTCCCAATACTCGAGAAACCAAATTTGTTAATATTTTCAAATATTCTTTCAATTCCTGTACCTAGCACCCCTTACAATTGAAATGATTAATAATAATAATAATAA
>JAIPUX010001880.1:80017444-80030284 GCA_020142125.1 Phrynosoma platyrhinos
CAATTAGGTTGTTTGGTTGTTATTCTAAAGTCTTGTGTTGCTCCTGGTCTCTTGAAACTTGGGATGAGAGTTTGTTCTTTATAGCTCTGCGCTGTCACGTGGAGGCAGCCATTTTTGAGCTTGAACTGAGCTATCCATCCCACCCACCCTTAATTGAGAAGCTATAAATTGGTTACTCTCAGGCTTAGGCTGGTTGCCTTCAGGGGCTGGGAGGGAATTTTTCCCCAAGGTGCTTCCCTGGGTTTTTCATCCTTCCTGAGCTTAATAATTAAATTGATGTTGGGAATGGGTCATGGTGTAATAATTGATGTGGTTCTTTCTTGTTATTGCTTTGTCACAACTTAATGGTAGGGTCTATAATTTGAAAATTGCTTGTTTTGTACTGGGGGGTGGGTAATGATAGGATGATCAGCTTTATCCCAGCCCCTATCCCAGCCCCTAGCTGTGTGTCACTCCCCATGTGACCTGGTTCCCATGCAAACCAGATGAGATCATTTGTTTACCTTCCAGAATCCTGCTTTCCCAGGCTCAAAGTCCTTGTTAATTCTGTTCAGTGTGAGATTGTTATGGTTTCAAACCACCTGAAGGGTGAATCCTCTTTGTTTGCCTAGGAAATTTTCTCAGAAGAGATTTTTCACACATCTGTACATTTCCACTTTGACTGCATATCCCATCCATATTCAAACTGGGCTAGCATACCAATAATGGGTTAGCTGGGATAATCAGCCACAATCCATTTAAAACATCTTATTTAGCCATAATCTTCAAGCATAGCAAACAAATATCTAGGTTTTAGGGATGTAATTCTTCACAAAGAGGTGAAACAGACAGGCAAAATAAGCAAGTTTCAGGCTGGCTTGAAGGTGGGGCATTTAGATGATGCATGCTTTGAAGCCAGTCAGAAAGCATCCCCTAGCTGTCTTATTGAGAGAAAAGCTGCTTCAAAAAGAAGCTGCCTTTTTCCACTTCTTCCTGGAAAGTGTGCACCTTTACATGTTCATATAAATGCACCAATATCAGTGTGGCTCTAAAGAGGCGCTCTTTCCAAACCCTAACCCTAATTGTGCATGGAAACACCTAGTAGCAGGAATGCATTTAAAAGGAACAGAGCTTCCATACACAAGTGGTGGGGGTGGCAATGCCGAAAAGAGAAACCATGGAACCTCTTGTGGAAATGAGTACAATATATATAAAACAGACAGTCAAAAAGGGTGCATAGGGTGAAGGGGGGTTGAAGTGAGGAATGATTATACTTTGCTGGCATCTGCATGGGCACGCCTCTGCTCTGATGCCCTGTCTCTGTGTGCAGTTTCACAGGGATGGCAGTCACCTGCAGTTTATTCCTGCGAAGGTGCACAGGGATGGTGGGGGAGGGGAAGTTTAAAAAAAGTACCCAGAGGCATGGGTATCCATGGCATGGCTTGAAGTCATGCCATATGGCCTGGACATGCTCACTCCAGCTGCCTTGGGAGCCAGCAGTGCATTGGGTGGGGTTTCAATGTGGCTTCGGAAAAGGCAGCCTCAAGCCACTTTTTCCTGCCTGTCTGTTTTGCCCCAAATTTTCTTCTTGGAGGTAGCAAAATTTTTCTTCCTATTATAACAAACACTACAACTTCAAACCCCACAGTTTTGAAGGCTATTCACTATTCAGGACTTATTATGCACAAAATTTGCATGTGATAGTTTTGGACTAAACCCAGCATTTTCTGCACAGGAAATATTTTCTGTGTGGAAAATAACATTTCAAATGCTTTTTTTCTGCACAGAAAATACTGATTTCTCTTCAAATCAACCATGTGAGAATTTATAAAGAAAAAAATCCCCAATTATCACTTTTTTCTGGTAGAAAACATTTTCTGTGCAGGGATTAACACTTCAACATTGAAATATCATGTTCCATGCAGAATATGATGTTTCCTGCACAGATTTTTTTTTTTTGTATGAAACAACCATATGTAAACTTTGTTCAGAGTAACTCCCACACTGAAGATTGTTAGTCCAAGATTCATCAGGGTTTCTCAGCACCTAAAACCTCCCATGTTTTTGACCATTTTCAAATATTCTTTCCATCTCCACTAGGTATAGACTGCGCATGGGCAGTCAGAACCCCGAAAAGATTTCATTCAGAGATTATTCTCTGACTTACTTCAAGATTCTGGTACTAAATATTTGTTTTTATGCTTTAGCAAAGGATGTTGACTAGGTGAGCCTTGAAGTCCCTAACAGCTCTGTAATTCTATTATTTTATTACCATAGGATCTCCTGTATATACCATTACTGATTTATACACATCAGTAACATGTTCATAGAATCCTAGAAACATAAGAAAGTGGAATGGGCATCAAATGCAACCCCTCTGCTCAGTGCTGGATCTCCAGCTAAATCATTCCCAGCAGGTAGATGTCCAGTTTTCTTTTGAAGATGCCCACAGAAGGAGATCACACTACCTCTCTAGGCAATTGGTTTCATTGCTGATCCACTCTTATTGTCAAGAAGTTACTTCTAATGTTCAATCAAAATCCGCTCTCCTGTAACTTCAAACCATTAGACCTAGTCCTACCCTCTAGGGTAGTAGAGAACAGGCCTGTGCCCTCCCCACTGTGACAGAACCTGAGGTATTTAAAGAATACAGTCATGCCACACACACACACTAGTCTTCTATTCACAAACCCAGCTTCTTCAGTCTTTACTCATATGTTTTTTCTCCATATGTCTTATCGTCATTGTTGGCCTTCTCTGAATCTCCTCCAATTTATTTAGAGGAGAGGAACCCAGAAATTAGTACAGTACTCCAGATGAAACTCACTCCTCTACAATGGGACTTACCTTATGTTGCACTAAATATATCTCCTGCCGAATCTACTCAGAGATCAGTAACAGACTGGCTTGGCTAAAATGATTTTTTCCAAAAGGTAAGAAGAATTCAATGAACAACATATATTATGAAGATGGAAGAAGATTTTTCATTTCAATTTCATTTCCTTCTTCTCAAAAATTGAAGCTACACAACCCAACTCTGTTAACATATGCCAGCCCTCTTTTATTAACAAGATGTTTCTAACAAATACATAGAAAATCTTTTCAGATGGTGCCTCAATTATGAAATGCCTTCTCCATAGAAATTCACAAACATTAAGCACATACACACATGAACACATTCTTCACTGAAGAAGGACAGCAATTCTTCTTCTTCTTCTTCTTCTTCTTCTTCTTCTTCTTCTTCTTCTTCTTCTTCTTCTTCAAAAGCAGGGGTAGCTGTGTGTTCCCACAAAGGCACAATCTTACTGTAATGGGATTGCATGCACTTGAAAGGCAATAGGCCATACTGATGACAGCAATGCTGCTGCTAGGTTCTCCCAAGTCAGTCAGCTTTTGCTGAGAAGAAAGACTATGTGTCAAACAGCTACTGGGAAGCAGCAGTAGTGGACAGTAACCCTGGTGGCTGATCTCTTAAAGGCAATGGCAGTGACACCATAGCTGATGCTTGTTAGTACTGCGCAGAGGAAGAAACCTCATTTTGATTTTTTTTAAACAAGAAAGCCCTATGATGAGCCAATCCAAAATAAAACAGAAGACAGTGCCAGGTCAGAAGGTAATCTGGAGTACAGCAGAAGAGCATTGTAGCTATTGACATAACTGGACTGATGCTGAAAAGAAGAACATCTGTTGATGTGGTCAAGGGTGAAAGGAAAGTCTGAAGCTGTACAACACATTTTATAGGAACATGGAATGTGAGAAGAATGTATCAGGGGAAGTCAGACATAGTAAAACAATAAATGGAACATATAAATATTGCATTACTTGAGGTGAGTGAGCTACAGTGAACAGGAATGGGACATTCTGAGTCACATAATTACACAGTGCTTTACTCAGGAAATGAAGAAATTGAGTGGCATTAATAGTGAGGAGAGATGTAGCAAAAGCAATCAAAGATATATATTTGAATACTAAAGTTAGGATGCCCATGCCATGGTATTTCCAATTTCTATGTATGTTTGTGAAAGCTGGAAAGTGAAGAAAGCTGATAGGAAGAAAAACAATTCATTTGAAATTTGGAGCTGGAGGAGAGGTACTATGAACTGATAAAAAGACAAATCAATATGTTCTGGAGCAAATCAAGCCTAAACATTCCTCTAGAAGCCAAGAAGTTCAGAAAATTGAGACTGTCATGTTTTGGCCATATCATAAGAATAAATGACTTCAAAAAAAGACACTAATGCTTGGTAATATTAGGAGCTACTAGAACTAGTACTACAACTAGCAGTAGTAGCAAGTAGAAGGAAAAGAGGGCTACTTTCCAGATGGATAAACTCAATAAAGAAAGCCAAAACCCTGAATCTATGAGACTGTTGACTTGGAGGTCTCTCATTCATAGGGTTGCCATAGTTAAAAACTTGACAACAACAAGCTGAATGTTAACTGTAAAACAAAATCCAAAAGACACATTTAGTGGTGATATTTTCATTAGACCAAGTAAAAGACACATACAAAAAGACCATAATCACTTTTGAAGCCCACTGGCTTCTTCAACAGGCAAAGATGATTGAAAACAAAATCATACAGGGGAAGGAAAATTACCCTGTTAGAGAGACAGAAATAAATTATTATTGTTTTTATTTATTTATGTTGTTGTTCTTGATTTCATACCTGCTTTGAGGACATAGATGAACATCATGGATTAAACATAGATTAAAATAATACATAACTAAACACATGAAACCATTTAAACAGATAGGGTAAAACACAAACATAGGATTAAGACAACCATTTCTTGTTAAAATTATGCAGACATAAATTTAATATATGCCAATTTAAAATTCATGATTTAAAATCAACTGGTTTGGTCAGACACTTTGAAACAGATGAAATGAGGTATAAGTAGCAATACATGATGTTCAGAAAAGTTATTCAACCAAGTAGGAAAATTTTGAAGAATGAAGGAAGGAAATATTAATTTTGAATAATTTTATTAGCTCTTTTAAAAATGTGCCACAACACTACTTCACACAGTACTGAATCCTTTTATAGGAAGATGAAGGACAGGGTGCTGCTAAGTCATGTTTGCCCAAAAAGAAAAGAAAAGAAAAGAAAAGCTACCACTACTATGGCTCTGCAGATTGCTGTTCTCTCTCAATGCCCAAAGCAGCTCATTTCCAAAGACAATCTGTGCCTGATGCCTGCTGTTCCTGACTGTGGCAGAAAAGGCCATCACAGAATAATTTCTGCTGCCTGGCAATGATCACAATATGAAGCAAAAGTCTTTGATTTCTGAACTTAGAAATTGTTTGTCAACTATAAAAATAAAATAAAAAAGACTAGTAAATATATTTGTCTTGGCATATATTTGGTGTTTTGTGTTGAGAAATATATCCCAGCCATCAATGGAGAAACCAATAAACACATACCAAATTCTACTAAGGATTTTTTATATATATCCTGAAATAAATATTAACAATCTATGGTATGCAGATGACACAATACTACTAACAGAAGCCAACAAAGACCTGAAGCAATTACTGAAGAAGGTCAAGGAAGAAAGTGTCAAGGTAGACTTAATGTTGAACATCAAGAAAACGAAAATAATGACCACAGACGATCTACAAGAATTCATACTAGATAACAAGAATATTAAATAGTCAAAGAGTTCCCAAACCTTAGATCAAAGACTGACTGGAACAGTGACTGGAGTCAAGACATTAGAAGACTAGGATTGAGAAGGGCAGCAACAAAAGAACTGCACAAGATCCTGAAGTGTAAAAATATAAATCTGAACACTAAAGTGAGGATCATCCAAATTAAAATGAACATAAATGTGTTATATAAGAGACCCTCCATAAATGGCAAATCCTAAGATCCCAAAAGATGGAACCATGACAGGTAATGTGGAATCACTATGCTGTAATTGCATTTCAGTGAAAGGTCCCTAGGCTATATGTGGTTGCAGCCCAAAGTAATTGTTCTTATATAACACATTTATGTTGATTTTGGAATGCACACATCCACTACATACCAAGTCTGTTACTGGAACATTTAGCACAATGTTGTCCAAATGACAGTGGCGCTACAGTTTTAAGTAGAGATCTCTACCTGCTATATATGGATATGCTAGGAAGGACCCTTCTACCGACAACTATTAGCCTGATTCCTGTTGTTAATCCCAATTGGAGCTGTACAAGTCAGTCAGTAGGACTGACAATGTAACAATTGATTCCATGGGTTTAGTCTAGCTGACAATAACAAAGGGGATTCAGTCCTATCAGTTTTTTTTCTACTGAGGATGCATCTACACTGCAGCAATAATATGCTTTGATACCACTTTCACTGCCATGGCTCAATGCCATGGAATTGTGAGAATGGTTGTTGTGGCAGTGAAAGTGGTGTCAAAGTGGATTATTGATGCAGTGTGGATGCAACCTTATTACTGGGCTCCTCTTTTCTTGTCTATACATTGGTTAATGACTGGCTGCCTGCAAACTATATTCTGGTAGAATAAATATTGTGTTAATCATGATAGGTAAAATACTGCAGTATGGTCCACTATAATGAACTGAGCAAGCGTCTAACAAAGTTTTTCACTATGAAAACAAAGATGTACAGGTTTCATACTAAAACAAACATTCACAGTTTATCATACAGAAATAGAAATACCTATACAATGAGACAAAAGGAATTTTGAAACAAAACTAGTCTCCAATTAGAACTTATGATAGTCCTGGTGAAACCCATGGAATCATGGAGCTCTTTGGGAAAATGTAATTTTTATAAACAGCTTTAAAACATGGCTTGCTATCTCTCTCCTTGTGATTTAAGCCAATTTTCCAGCTGTTCCAAGTTCTCAGTAGAAGTGGCATATTTCTTATGATGTAGCAATTAAGCTAATTACATAAATATTACCATTATGTTTTTGAAATCATGAAGGAGGTTTAGTTTTGAGGAGGCTTTGAATTGGTATAGAGCAAGCATGTTTGAGTCTGACTAGAACTCAGGGACAGCAGGATTCAAATCCCTGCTTGACAACAGAAACCCATTGAGTGACTCTGGGCATGTTATACTCTCTTGACCTCAGAGGGAGGCAATGACAATCCTCCTCTGAATAAATCTTGCCAAGAAAATCCTATTATCGGGTTGCCATAAGTCAGGCTTACCTTGAAGGCACATAATGATAACAAACTGCAGTGGTAACACTGGTCCAAAACATAGTGCAGAAATAATCCAGTTTGAGACTGCTTTAATTTCCCCAGCTCAATGCTAGGGAAGGAACTGTAGTTATGTGAAACATTTAGCCTTCTCTGGTTTCACAATTAACAACAATTACAGGATTCCTTAGCATTGAGTCAGGGCAGTTAAAGCAGTGTCAAACTAGATTATTTCTGCACTGTGTTTTGGACCAATGTTACAAAATGGAAGTGCTAACACTTGAAACAGGGCATATATATATTAAGAGCTGTTCTGTGAATTTGTATAAAATAATGCAGACAAAAGAGACTTTTTTTCAGTTACTGGAGTATTGGATTGGAAAACTATGATATCACCGTTATGTATACTTACATGAGAGTACATCTCATTGAACATAGTGAGAAATCTGTGTGAGTAAGTATTGATTGATTAAGTGGTCCATGTTACTTCTTCCTTCTGAAGCAATAAAGTCTCTATGAATTAAATCCAATAAATAGAAGCTGGATGACCATCTGTCAGGAGAGTGTTGTGTATTCCAGTACTGGATGGCTGGATGGCCTTTGTGGCCTCTTCCAACTTGATGATTCTATAATTCTATGAAACATTATCAAATGAAAATACTACTGGATACAGTAATATTTTCTCCTGGGAACACATGCACAAAATTTGACTGTAAAAGTGCATTAGTATGGATACTTACTTTTATTTATTTATTGCTTTACAGAACTCTCAACACCTTCTACAAGTGTTTCTGGAAACACCTGTGAGGTTTTTTTGTTTTTTGTTTTTGCTAAAAGTGGGCTTTCCCCCCAGAACAAAATGCTTTTAATACCAAAAACACTGTTTTCATATATCCATGTGCTTCTTTTTTTCTTCAACAATTGATGCTTTTGTGAAAACAAAAATATTGATTTTGCATTAAAAATGTGAGTTTCTGAAAACAGTGGCTATTCTGCATGTGCTTTTTTTCCCTTCATGCCAAATGCAATTTTTTATTTTAAAAAAAGCCCATGACATGGGTTTATTTGTGCAAAATTACTGGGTTTGCTAAAGTACAGAAACCTAGCAGAAAAGAAGGGTAAACAATAGGGAGGTTACATCATTTTATCAAACAGCATCAATTTTAGTGCAAAAATCCCACAGGTCTTTCTATGCAGAATAGTTTCCCAGAACAATTTTGGATTTGCAAATACCAGGCAAAAACTACAGAATTCTCAGCTTTGTGTTATTCTTCCCAGTCAGATTTCCTAAATATAAGGAAACACTTTTTTTTTTTTTTTTTTTTTGGCCTCAAAATGGTGAATATTCTTTCCATCCCTTGTGGGCACAATCTACTCAAAGGTGAGCACTTTATAGTTCCACTACTTTCAGTGGAAGAATATCTCCTTAGATTTTTGCCCCAGTAGTAGTAATAATAATAATAAATTAATAATAAATTTTATTTTTATACCACCCTTTGGCGAACCAATCCGGGCAGTTTACAACATTAAAAACATACAACATAAACAATATATTTCCCTCCCCCTTAAAAAGTTATTAAATTATATATAAATTAAAATCACAATAACAAATTAAAAACAGAAAATAATACAAACAATTTTAAACCCCTGTAACTACAGTTCTAAGGGGAGCTATGGAGACACAGCTAAGGAGGAGGGGGGAAATCCTGAGGCTGGGATATTTTAGTCTGGGAAGACCTGCTGGAAGAGATCCATCTTGACAGCCTTTTTGAAGCTGTCCAAAGATGTTAGTTGACGGATCTCATCCAGCAGACCGTTCCAGAGTCTGGGGGCGACAACAAAAAAAGTCCTCTGGGAGGTCGCCACAAGCCTAGATTTTGAGGCTGCAGCAAGTTCCTCCCAGAGGACCAGAGAGCGTGGGGAGGATTGTATGGGAGGAGGCGGTCTCTGAGATAGCTTGGACTCAAGCCATTTAGGGCTTTAAAGGTAATAACCAACACCTTGTACTGGACCTGGAAACCAATTGGCAGCCAGTGGAGGGACCTCAAAACCGGAGTGATGTGGTCCCTCCTGGATGTTCCCGACACAAGCCTAGCTGCCATATTTTGAACCAGCTGTAGTTTCCGAATCAGGCACAAGGGTAGCCCCATGTGGAGCGCATTACAGAAGTCTAGGCATGAGGTTACCAGTGTGTGCACAACAGTCTCGAGATCCCTTACTTCCAGAAAACGGCACAGCTACCATATCAGCCGAAGCTGATAGCAGGCGCTCCTGACTGTCGCATTTACCTGATTTATCATCAGGAGCGACGAGTCTAGGAGCACCCCCAGACTGCGAACACAGTCACTGGAGGAGAGTGTGACCCCATCCAAGACTGGAGGTTGCAACTCAATTCTTGGTTTCAGGGCCGCTACCGTGAGCACCTCCGTCTTGTCCGGATTCAGCTTCAATCTGTTTTTCCTCATCCAGCCCATTACCGCCTGAAGACATTGAGAGAGGAGACACCACTGGAATTCGAGGCCGATGAACGAGACATGGAGAAATAGATTTGGGTGCCATCAGTGTACTGATAACACCCAGCACCATAACTCCGTATGATCTCACCCAGCGGCTTCATATATTGTAGATGTATTAGAATGGGTTTGTGATTCGGTAAAGCAAGGAATAGGAAATGTGCAAGCTTCCCTATGTTGTTGGACTGCAACTTGCAGCAGCCAATTGTGCAGAAATTAACAATTGTCATTTAGATTAAGCTTTTCTATCTCTTTCTCACATTTAAATCAGTGGGACTTCCAAGTGGTTAACTCTGGATGGATTGCACTTGAGTTTCTTGTGTTTGTGTGTATCATCTTTAGTATATATGACATTTATTTATACCACCTGTGGTAACTTTAGTAGATAGGCTACAGCATTTGGCCTGCTGCACCATAAAAATAAATAATTCTCAAGTTTAAATATCAATAAACAAAGGTTAGTTTTTATGCCAAAATGACTTCCTGCCAAGTTCAGAACCACAATAAGTATAATTGTATATTAGAACTTAGTAATAACTAATTTATATGAAGGATTATTTGCCCTAAACCATCTGTTTTTAATCTGTTTGTGCAGAAATATATGCAAAAGGATACCATAATTTTCCTTTTCCTTTTGTTTTTTAAATTTATTGCAAGCATCTCATGTATTTTCAGAGCCTATGGAAATATTTTTTGCATATTGTTTTTGTGCTACTGAACAAAACAGATAAACTAGGCACAACAATTTAAAAGAATATACCCATATATATGTATAACAGAGCATCTAGGATTAAGATTTATAAGTACAGTCCAACTTCCCAGTGTAAGTAACATCCTAATGTGGATGTCTAGAGAAGTTCAAAAAGCATGTTTCTTGGCTTCACTGGTGTTTACTGGTGAAGAGGAGCACTTTGGGGTGCAGGAGCTATGTCATGATGAAAACCCTTTGTGGACCCAGTCAGGTGGAAATCTGTCACTTGCACTTCTCTCACTGCCAGTAAGTAAGAGAAAGTGTTATGTGCCAAGAGCTGCAGGACTGGGACCTGGGGGAAGAGTCCAATGAAGAGGATGAGGAAGGGACCCAGACAAGTTTTCTAGACCCAGACAAGTCTTCTAGACTCCCTGTTGTAGAGCAGCCAGCTCTCCTTGCTGAAGAGCTCCAGCCAGCTCATCCTGTGGGACTGAAGCCTCACCCAGCAGGATAAGGGAAAGACTCACCTGCTGAGACAGAGGACACAATTGGGTCTTAAGTCCTCAATAAAGGAGAAGGAAAAAGAGGATCCAACAAAATATAGAGCTAAGATGCTCATCCAGGCTGCAGGCTAAGCAGCAAGCAAGCCACCTCTGCTTAAAACTAGCTGATGTCAGCCTATTTAAGAGCTGAGTTTGCCTAAGGAGTTGCTGGAAGCAACCTGTCTGTTTCCTGGCCAGCATTCCTGTCCCTGATACCTGTTTCTAGACTCCTGCATTCCTACTTCAGACTTCCTGGCTTCTTCGAACTTTAGACTGTGTTGACCTTGATTCCTGTTGCCCCCCTTGACTCAAACTGCTTGACCTATGCCTTTCTTTTGACAGACTCTCACAGGCAAGGACACTTTCAAGCTGTTTGTAACTCTCTGTCTCTATCTGCATTATCAGTTGGTAGTTCCCTCCTGGCCAGCTAATGTGGGTGTTTAGTGAACCAGGACAGAAAGCTCCAGAATGGTGCTCTCTCTGGAATTGGTTTTGAATCTACTGGATCCAAACCCACTCCATTCCTCCAGATGTGTACAATTCAGATTTGTCAACTATACCAGTCTTAAAGGTGGTGTAACTAATGTTCTCCATTCCTACTGGGGTTCAGGATGTTTGGGCTGCAATGAAGTACCAGGACCATACATCCAAGTGTAACTATTCCACATACAACCTGGTTAACAAAAAACACTGGGGCCAACCTGAGATATTTTCTACCTGAGACAAATAGCAGGATTGTGGTCTCCCCTTGAAAAATAAACAAACACTGGCTACTGAAACTTGTATCAAAAAAGAAAAAAGAAAGAAAAAAGATAGCACTCTAAAAAACAGTGATGCAGATCACATGACATAGCACATAGACATCTAATTTTCACTCTCCTTTGCTGCTTTCAGCATTGACAGCTATTCCATGCAGCCTACTTCATCTTCTTCACCTCCTTCTCCTCATGTCCCTTAATAACTGGGACAGGTAAAACAACACAAAGTTCATATAAAAATGCTATTTATCTATAGAATTAAAATCATTTAAAAGAAACAATTACGAAGGCAAAAAATAAATCAGTAGATGAGCACATTGTTAACAGCTCTTGCATTCTGTTTCTGAAGGTCTGTTGGAATGGGGGGGGGGGGAATCACTTGCCCGCTAAGGGTCTGTAAGGATTAGGCCATTAATCCTAGGGAAGTCATTTCAAGTCTGGTAAGAGACACATAAAAGGCCTTCTCCTGAGTTCCCATCAGAGATGAAAGTGTAACTGTGAAGATGTTGGGACCATGAAAAGAGCCTCTAGAGCAGGGGTCAGCGACCTTTGTTGCCGAGGGGCTGGGAGGAGGAGAATGGCGCAAGGGCCAGGCAGGTGGACACACATTTGCCCCCGCACACGTGCATGCACATGACGCCTACTGTCGTGCATATGCATGCGTGTGGGGGGCACCATTTTGGAAGGCCCCGCCATGCCTGCACCATGTGAATTCACATGGTGCAGCCACCGTGGGGTCTTCCAAAATGGCACCTGCCACTGTACACATGTGCACGCAAACGCAGGTGCCATTTTGGAAGCAAAAATGGCACCCGCGGGGCGTTGGTGATGGTGGCAATGGGGTTGGCCATGGGCCGGTCCCAAGGCCTTCATGGGCCTCACCCAGCCCATGGGCCGTAGGTTGCCAACCCCTGCTCTAGAGTCTTTATAGAACTATGTCCAGAAATGGACATGCAGCCAGCTGAACTGTTGTAAAATGTCATATCATGGTAGAGTTAGCTTAAAACTCGGCAAGCTTAGTATGCAGGAGGAGATTTGCTGCTCTGCTCCTTCCTTGTCCCACTGAGGATTGTTTTGCCACTAACTGAGAGCACAGTGCAATCTATATATGTTTGCTCAGAAATAAATCTCACTGTGTTCAATGAGATTTCCTAATAATAATAATAATAATAATAATAATAATACTTTTTATTTGATATC
>JAIPUX010001880.1:80034806-80046666 GCA_020142125.1 Phrynosoma platyrhinos
TCATCTTCATATGGCTCCTCATTTCAAATATCATTCATTCCCTCATCTGTGCATTACCTCTAGCGTATTTTTATTTCTTCTTATTCCTGTGTTATGTTCTTACAGAGTGAGAAACTGTGGAGGGGGATAGACTGAGGGAAATAGAGTACCAGGGGACAAGCAAACACACAAATCATAGAAAATGAAGGAGAAGTGGAGAACGAGTCTTAGCACCAGCTGCCCAAATGCTTGACAACTTGCCTAGCTTTCCTTTTAGTATAAGAAATAATCTCCCAACTCTGTCTTTCAGGTTATAGTTCTTCTTGATAAAATCTTCCAGTTCTGGCAGTCAGGCAAGGATGTGAGTCCTGGCTAATAGCATGCCATTTATTTCTGAGTCAAATCCAGAGGAGAAGTTTGCACCTCTATACCACCTCTGACACCTTGCCACCTGTTAAGTCTCCTTTCCAGTCACTTGCAAGACTGGAGTGTTTGGGGTGAAGCTCAGCACACCTACAGGTCTGTTGGTGGAGACCCAGCTAACTAGATAAGCAAGGTGTCAAATCTCCTGTGGCCACTGGAAACAATGTTGATTGCCAACTCAGTGAGTGATATCCAAGCCAGCTCAGAGATTCACAGTGGTTAGATGCCTGTACTGCAGCCACTCACTCATAGACCAGAAGGTTGCAAGTTCAATACTAGCCAGTGCTCAGGCTAGACTCAGGCCTGCATCCTTCCAAGGTTGCTAAAATGAGTACCCAATTGTTGGGGGGGGGGGGGGGGGGCAATGAGTTTATAGTTGTAAACCGCTTAGACATCCCATAGCACGATATGAAGCAATATATAAATGAAGATGCTTTGCTTTTCAGCCCTGTTTCTGAATCCAAACTACTCTTCTACATGTCCCCTGCTGGTTTTGGTTTGCCAGATTCTGACTGATACCCTAGCTCTTGACCTTTGGATTGTTAATTGACACCCAACCTCCCATCTCCCCAAAGTGAACTATGACACCACCTTTATCTTTCAGATCTTATCACTACCTTTAGAGTTGGTCTAATGTCTTTTATTGCTCTATTTTTTCCTCTCCTAGACCCCCCACAGAGTCCACGGGCTTTAACTGACCCAAGCAGTTGGTTCTAATCTACTACTGAGGTCAGGTGCAATGGTAAAAGCAATCAAACTGGTGCCTTTGAGGTGTTGGTGAGTCTTACATTTTTATGAAAAGGGAGAATCTATCAAAAGGAAATGAGGAATTATTTTTTAAAAAATACAATTTGTTGTAGATGGCCATTTTCTGGGGCAGTGGTGGTGAACTTATGCCATGTGTGCCAGAAGCGACACTCAGAGCTCTCTCTGTGGGCACACATGTCGTCACCCCAGCACAGAGTTCATCAGAGTTCGTTACTAGAAAGCCAGAGGGATGCAACACTATGTGATAAATAAGTGGATTTTGAGTTGCTGTTTGGACACTCAGTCTCTAAAAGGTTTACCATCCCACTGTCCTAGGGTGAGGGATGCCTTTCAGAATCAGTGCTACAGAAACTCTGTTTACAGGCAGTTGTTGCCACTGAGTTTTGAAAATCACAATGCCTGTTGTTTGAAACAGAATTGATATGCAATGTTGGAATGAAAGTGGATCATTTTCAGCTTTGTTCTGCTTCCTGTTATTATCATTAACATTATCTTTGTCATTATCAATCTGCATACATCAAGCCTATTTTAAGTATGCTAGTCAATATACCAATCAGTGATTTGTGTGGCTTTTCCAGTCAGCATGCTTTTAAAGAGAAATCAGCTGTACCCTAACAACCCCAAGCAGTTTTATGGTTTCATTTTAGCCCTAGAACACTAAATCTTGCATATATTAGTGATAATATGAAAAATCTATGGTCGTTCATCATATTCAGTCATCTGCTGAGCAAAGTGTTCTTATATCTAGCCCATTGCTCTTGTCCATTATATTGAGAGATTTGGCCAATGTCTCCTCATCCACATGATCTCCTTGAAGGCTATTAACCTAGGTTGCCTCCTCAATGACCCTGACATTGTAGCTCAATTAAATTGCTTCTTTAAAGTGCATCATTATGGGTTCTGTTTTGATATCTTCAATCCTTCGATCATTGAACCTTATGGTATAGTGGTTTTAGTAGAATAAAAGCTTATACAAGAGAAGTAGTGATTCTATTTCAGGTCATCAGTCAATTCCTTTGCAATCATTGCTCCTGAATGTCCTTCTTGTGGAGGGCAGAACCCCCCCCCCCCCAATATTTCAATCCAAGAAGTGTGAGGGAAGAAAGGAGATAATGGGAGGGAAATAATATAAAAATACTTTTTATTTGTTAACTTCTGAGTACATTGGCAATTTATTGGGTGTACATAACTACATGGTTTCTTTTATTTTAGTTCTCTGGATTATTTTCCTTCTGAGATGTATTACATTTGTTCTATAGCTGAAATATTTTTGTTGGGTAATTGACTTTTTGGTGATCTTTACAACTCTCTCTCTCTCTCTCTCTTGTTGTTGTTGTGCCATCAATTCTTTTCTAACTAAGGTAAGCCCATCACTGGGTTGTCTGAAGCTGAGAAAATTTAACGCACCCAAGGTCACCCAATGAGTTTTCATGGCCAAATGAACCCTTACCTCCAGAGTTGTAGTCCAATACTCAAACTACTAAACCATGTTGGCTCTTATATATTTAATGTACATAGAAAAATTAAAAATAAATGACCAGGGGCACTGAAAGACCCATGTACAGGCCAGTTGGATATAACTGGCATAAAATCTCC
The DNA here is from genome assembly GCA_020142125.1 of Phrynosoma platyrhinos. NCBI lineage: Eukaryota > Metazoa > Chordata > Lepidosauria > Squamata > Phrynosomatidae > Phrynosoma > Phrynosoma platyrhinos. The sequence goes on from JAIPUX010001880.1 coordinate 80,037,573, forward strand.
ATATGCTAATTGGTATGTATAGATGGAAATAGAGGGCTAATTTTATAATTTATTACAAATTATATAAAAAGAAGGCAAGACAATGTCTAATTTAGAATTTAGTGTGAAAAAATCCACTCATAGCAAAGAACTGAACTGAATGATATCTAATCAGAATCACCTGATACCTGCATTTCAGAGAAGGGGATATGATAATGTCCTCTCATTGGAATCAATAACCTTCAAAATAGTTAACTTTGAGTGAAGTACTGTCATATTTGTATTGCGTTAGATTTACATCTTAGCGTCAATAATTCTGTGCCTTGCATTAGTACCCTGTTCTCTGAAGCTGTAAAAGACAATCCAGATGAGTGATATGTATGTTATACCTTGCACAAGGGCCATTTTGAAGCAATTATCCATAGTCGACCATAAAAGTTCTCAGTTATCAGCACCACTGCCATCCTTTCACCATTATGTAAGAATTATGTTCCAGACTCAGCTATGATAAAATGGAGAACATCTTGTATATGGCATCCATGTAAACTGCAGCAATTGCTTTTCAGTTACAAAGTATTCCCCATATTGTGTTTTCTAACCAATTGATTCTTTTTTCTTCTCTCTTCACAACCTTTTTTTTTTATGCAGAGAAGTTGAAAAAAATTCTCTCCCAGTCACCACCAAGTATGACCCATCCTCCTGTTTTATGCAGGTCATAACCTTCACCTAATTGGAGCTGTCAGGAGTAATGACACATGTAACATTAACAGTCTTGCGGTGTCCATTAGTCTGCAATGAATGAATAAATGATCTAAATAGCATCTAGACAATCATGAGTCCTTGGCTCTGTGTTGTCTTTTTTAAATTAGTGGACATTTTAACTGGGGATGCATTTAATTAATTCCCCATATTTCTAGTTTAATTTGAATTGAAATGCATGTAGTATATTAAATCATATTCTCTAGAAAAAATGTTGTCCTTCAGAAAAGAAAATAGATGTTAAAATAACTAAATTAGAATACTTTATTTGGAAGGTCATCAGAACATCTTCCTATACTGAAAGAAATGTCTCTGGATTCAGACCCATCTCTACTAAGTACTGACCAACTGTTCCTATGAATGAATAAACCTGCTACAAAAAAGCAGAGAAATTGAAGCGTCACAGAAGTTCTCACATGAGCAGGTTTCCCACATTGATGCAATAAGATGGTTAAATCCAGTGGCTATACCACCAACCATCACAATGATTTTGGCCATACCCCCTTTCAGCAACATATTCTATGCCTTTATGACCATAGTAGTAGTCCTTGTGAGGCAAGAGGCCATAGTCCAATCAGGATGACCTCTTCATGTGGAAGATCTCTGTACCACTACATCTGTACACATAGAGGGCTCCTTCATATATACTTAACCAGGAATCATACTGAAGCAGAGCATTTAAAATTAATTTGTCAATGTTGATTGTTAACATTTCCTGTCCCTGATGTTATTTAACATCTATATGAAGCCACTGTGTGAAATTATTCAGAGTTATGGAGCTGGGTGTTATCAACATGGTGATGACACCCAAATCTATTTCTCCATGCCTTGATCATCAGCCTCGAATTCTGATGGTGTCTCTTCTCTCAATGAATGTCTTTGGGCTGTAATGGGCTGCTTGAGGAAAAACAGATTGAAGCTGAATCCAGACAAGACAGAGGTGCTCACGGTAGCGGCCCCGAAACCGAGAATTGGGTTGCAACCTCCAGTCCTGGACGGGGTCATACTCTCCGTAAAGGACTGGGTTCACAGTTGGGGGTGCTTCTTGACTCGTCGCTCCTGATGATGAATCAGGTAAATGCGACAGTCAGGAGTGCCTGTTATTAGCTTTGGCTGATATGCCAGCTGCACCCTTTTCTGGAAGTAAGGGATCTTGAGACTGTTGTGCACGTGCTGGTAACCTCCCATCTAGATTTCTATAATGTGCTCTACATAGGGCTACCCTCATGCTTGGTCCAGAAATTCTAGCTAGTAAAAAATATGGCAGCCAGAGTTGTTTCTGGTACATCTGGGAGGGACCATATAACTCCAGTCTTAAGGTCCCTCCACTGGCTGCCCATTAGTTTCTGGGCCCAGTATAAGTTGTTGGTTGTCACCTTTAAAGCCCTAAATGGCTTGGGTCCAAACTATCTCCAGGACCACCTTCTCCCATATAATCCTCCCCGGACGCTCTGGTCCTCTGGGAGGAACTTGCTTCAGCCATTGCAATCTAGACTGTGTGTAAGTTCTCTGTGGTCATTCTTTTTGTTTTCTTTATGTTCAACAGTAAGCCTGCCTTTGCACTTTCTTTTTTGATCTTCCTTAGTAGGTGTTCCAGATCTTTGAGGTTCTCTGCTAGTATTATGGTGTCATCAGTATATCTCAGAATGTTGATATTTCTTCCTCCTATTTTCCTTCCTCCATCTTCCATGTCCAAGCCTGCTTTCCTGTTTTGCATATAAGGTGAATAGGTAGGGTGATAGGATGCAGCCTTGTCTGACACCTTTGCCAATTGGGAACCATTCTGTTTCTCTGTATTCTGTACTGACAGTAGCCTCTTGTCCTGAGTACAGATTCCTAGAGTCTTGTTTTTTGACATCTCTTTTATTGCAACTTCCACCTCATTTTTTAGAATATGGGGTTCATCTCCATATGGCTCTTCACTCCATGTGTCCTTAATTTTATCATCTCTTTTTTTATATAGTTCTTCTGTTTATTGCATCCAACATCTTTTTATTCCTTCCTGGAATAGAGTCATAGGGCAAAGAAGAAATTTCATTGGTTCACTATAGTATTATAACTCTTTGAAAATTACAATTTTAACAAAGAAAGGATGAGAATACAAAGCAGTCTATTGTTCCAACATAATTCAGAATTAAAAAGAAAATCACTGCAGGATGGGAGTAAAATGTTACTGCTGGTGCCAGGGAAGGAGTTCAGGACAATGGAAACATTGCTTGAGTATTTTAAAAAAATCCTCAAGGAATACAGTAACAAATACTTCAACCTGTCAATACACTTCCCTATTGAAGGCACTCCTATGAACAGGAATAGATGGGGAAAGAAATCTACCACCTACTCAATGAGGCCCTATATTTCTAGACAATTATTATTAATAGTCACTGAGAGACTTGTTATGAAAATGACTGTTTAATTTGAGATTATAGTGTTCTCATAATCTATTGAAAGGTATAAGGTAAACACAACAAATTTTCTTATGATATCTCCTCCTTCTCCTTCTCCTTCTAAATGTAACTAATTGTATACAAATCTAGAAAATCTGGAGAATTTTATCTGAAGAGCATGGTGTCTGGAATGGCAGAAGAGAGGTCAAGCAGGTAGGCAGGAAAAAGTGGCCAGAGGCAGCTCTGCTCGCAATTACCCAAGGACCAAGGCAACCACACGGCTTGCTCTTAAAGTGGCTAGTGTCATGGTCCCTAATGGGCCACTAGCTAGGAGCACTTTTTTGCACTCCTTTTTCTGGCAGTCCCAAGCCACCTTAGACAGCCTGAGGCTGGTTTCTGGCAACTCCAGGGGCATGTGTCACAAGCTGTTCTATCTTGTCCATGTGTTTTTGGCCCAAGACTGCTAAGGGTGGAGTTGGGGCAGGGCAACCACATGCTGGCAGCCCAGACTCTGTCCTGATGCCACATACCCATCTGCACAGCGTGTGGCATCTGGAACCCTCTTGGCACACTGTGCATTGTAACCAAGGGGAATTTATGATTAACCTAATATTGCGAGACAGGCTGGCTATGGAGCCCTGCAGAACCATCCTCCCAATGTGTATACTGAGTGGACCAGGGAAGTCCCAGAAATGGAGCAGAGGCAGATCCTTCCAATGAATATTTTAGTTTTATTATAAGATAAATTCACACAATAACATGCACACACACACTCATACAGGCTCAGGAAAATAGTGCTTAGCGTGGGGATAGAATATAGGCTTCACTAGAGATATACTCACCGATAAGACTAGGCTCACCTTCGGGGTCTGGATGGGAAAAGTGGATATGGAGACAAGTCCGCTTCACAACGTGGGTTTGAGTGGAAATGCTGGTGACTAGCTTCAGAGGTCAGAGTGACGTGGAGTCATTTAGACTGGAAGATAGCATACTGACTGGCCAAAATCTGGGGTTTTTATGGGGCCAAGCTGAGCCCGAGGCACAAGGTGATAATTACAAAGATGACACCCTGCTGTATAGGGTTGTATTGTCCTTGATAGTCTTAATCTGAATAGCCGATATCCTGGGGTGTGTGATTAAACATTACACCTCTTGGTGGTTTTAATGCAATCAGATGATTCCATCAGCAACTCTCCTAGACTATCTGGGGGCTATGGGTGTGTGTGGGATTAAGGGTGATTGGCCCATGCCTTGGGTGCGATGGGCACATACCCCTATGCCAACTGCCAGAGTTCATCCGGAGGTCATCAATGGAGTCTATATTTTTATATTAAAAGCACTATGGGTAACAGCATACACACTGCACCAAAAGGTTGCAAATGAGAAACAGCGGCTGCTCAAAGGGCAATCTTTTGCTGCCCCTAAAAGGAGCAGCACTTGCCCCTTCTTTTGGGAGTGGCAAAAAGGAGGATCGGGGCCACAGTGTGTGGTTGCTGGAGCCCCAATCTGCCACTCCCAGGGGCAGCCGAGAGCTGCCCTTTTTGGGCCATCTACATCGGCCCTGAAAAGTAATGATTAGAAAGTCTATTGACTACATTTACAATGAAAGTGACATATGTTTCCATCAGCCTTGGAAATTAGCTGTTCCTTTTAACTCTAAACATATGAGTACATTGCACCAGTACTTTATTAGCTATAGTGGCTCTCTCTTTGTTTTTTTTGTCCCAGTCCCAGGTAACTGGTTCTTTGCTTTTAAAACATACATGGATTGAACCCTGAGTATTTGAACATTTTTCCTTTCCAAGGCCAGCTCAAGGTATTTCACTGCTTGAGTTGAGGTACATGGCATCCATAGCCAGCCAAGTACATAAGGCAGAAAACATTCACCGTATCCCTGATAGTTATCTATTTATCTATCTGTCTATGAGAAGTGACAAGTGGTTAAGATGCTGACTCTGTTGATTGAAAAATTGGCAGGTTGGCAGTTCGAGACCCAGGTACAGTATGATGGGGTGAGCTCACATCACTAGTTCTAGCAGTTCAAAAGCATATGAATGCAAGTAGATAAATAGGTACCACTTTGGTGGGAAGGTAAACAGCATTCTGTGCAATTATGCTGGCCACATCATCACAGAATAGTCTCTGACAATGCTGGCTCTTCAGCTTAGTAACAGAGATGAGCACTGCCTCCTATAGTCAGACATGACTTGACAACTTTGTCAATGGGGAATACCTTTACCTTTTTTATTATGAAGGAAACTCTGAATAATAGAATGGATGACACTGTCTCCTACATAAAGCTTCCTACACTCATACTTAAATATTCATTTCAGTACCCATTTTGTGTCTCATAAAATCATAGAGTTGGAAGAGACCCCAAGGGCCATCCAGTCCAATCCTATTCTGTCATGCTTGAACTCACAATCAAATCATCCCCAACAGATAGCCATCCATGTTGGAATAATGTTCCAGGGAAAATGTACAATGTGGTGAATGGCAGCAGCCATGATGACTAAGCATTTGGCCACTGCTGATTCATGCAGCATCAAGGCTGATGAAACAGGAGGTGACATAATGACAGGGAGTCACCTGGTGCTGTAAAGCACAGTAAGTTCTGAAAAAGGGCTGCAAACATGCTGAATCATTCTGATGATTGACAGGTGTCCAAAGGAAGAGGCAGGGCTAGAAAGCCATGTGGAGCACTGGCTATATAAGGGACAAGCCTCTGGACACACATGTGGATTGACGTGGGTTGATGTGTTGGAGTGTTGGAGAGTGCATTGGTGTATTATTGTACATAGCCTTTGTACATAGAACTTCTGAAGATTAAAAGCCTCTTAGTGAGACATCTGCTGAGTCTCTCTCTGCTCTGTCTGGAGGGGAAAGGAGTTTTCCTGCAACTGACAACATTGCTTGCTTCAATGAAGACAGTCTGGATGCTGGTGCTTCACGTTATGTGGTTCCCACGTGCTGCGTCATCACGCTAACACTGGTTATGGGCCCAGTCTGCGCCAGAGGTTCTGACTAGATGAAAGTAAGTGACTGTTTTTGTCTGCATCCAGAAGAGCTGCTTTCAACTATCTAAAGTGCTGGTCAGCAAAGAGTTAAGAGCCTAGCTGTTTAGCTGCCCTTATCTGCTACTTAAGTAAGTGAAAGCTGGGAAGGCTGCCAATGCTGTGCTGTTGTTTTGCTTAATTGCAAGAATGGAAGGCATAAAGTTTCCTAAGCTGACCGGTAGCAATTACTCGCACTGGGCAGTATACATGGAAGCTGCCCTCATCTGGGAGGGGCTGTGGGATCCTTTGGAAGAGGGTCTAAATGCGAAGAATGCACAAACAGACAGGAGAGCCCGTGCGACTATCTGTCTTTGTTTGGAATCCAGCCAGTTGGACCATGTGTGAGATAAAGGGTCTGCCCAGGAGGTTTGGCTTGCTTTAAAGAGTGTGCATCAGTCTGATTCCTCATTGTCAAAGATGCTTTGGAAAAAGAGACGGTATGTGTGTAAGATGGTCAAAGGCAAGTCTGCAGATCAGCATCTGGCTGAAATGAGGCATCTGTTCCTGGAAGCACACACTAGAGGAATAGAGTTGTCAAGGCTGCAGAAGGCACACATTTTGCTGAGCAGTTTGTAGTCAGACTTTGACCATATCCTGTACAGCCTCCAGGGGGTGCCAGAGACCCAACTTTCTGTGGACCTAGTGACTACACGTGTCTTGGAGGAATGCCAGAGACGGCGTTTTGAAGCTGGCATTCAGAGACAGCAACAGGTCCAGCCAACAGCAACAACAACCACACCATCAGAAGCAGTTCAAGAGACTGAGAATGCAGCTGTTTGCAGAGAAAAGTGATGTTTCTCTTGTGGACAGCCAGGACATTTTCAAAGGAACTTCAGGAGGTCACAAGCTGCCAGAGGGAAACAGTTACCATGCCAGTCTCCTGGGAACAGGAGAGGGGCTGTTTTGGCAGACAAGGAGAGTGACTCTAAGGCCCATCATGCAGATGCTGACACACATCTCTGGATGATTGACAGTGGAGTGACACACCACATCGTCAATAAGAGGCCCTTGCTGAAGAACAGGAAGTCCTCCAGTGTCAGCAGAGTGGGTTTGGCTGATGCAGGTTCCAGCCAAATCAGAGACATGGGGACTGTGCATTTCCCTGGGTTTGAGAGGGATTTTGAGAATGTCCTCTGTGCCCCCAAGTTACAAAACTGCCTGATCAGTGTCTCAGCCTTAGTTTCAGAGGGCTATGTCATGCAGTTTGAGGGGGATGAGTGCCTCATCACTAAAGGGAGGCAAGTTTGTGCCAAAGCACACAGGCACAACAAGTTGTACTTTCTAGATTCCCAGGCAGGGTGTGCCACAGTTGGGAATGTGCCACTGAACTCCAACTTTGTGCACTACCTCCACAGGGTCCTAGGACATGCCAGGTTCAACAGTTTGGACAAGCTGAAGGGGGTATGTCCTGGGCTTAAGTGGGAGAACTGCAGTAACCACCTAGAATGCTCTGTATGCAGCAGGATTAAGCTGAAAGCCTTCCCTGTTGCAAAAAGGAGCAAGTGTGCCACCCAGAGGCCATTCCAGATAGTGCATGCGGACATAGCAGGCCCTTATAGCAAGTCTATAGGTGGGAATAGGTACCTTATGGTAATTGTGGATCGCCATACAAGGTACACATATGCCATTACCCTAAAGGAGAAAAATCAGGCAGCTCCCACATTCAAGGCCAGGGTGGAAAGAGTGGAAAGGGAGTTTGATTTCAAGGTGGGCTCCCTTGTTACAGACCGGGGTGGTGAGTTTTTTTTCTTCCAGCCTACAGACCTGACTGAAGTGGAGGGGCATCCACCACAACACCACCAACCCTGTGATGCCCCAGGAGGACAGACTGGCTGAGAGGAAGATAGGTGTGCTGACCCAACTCAAAGACTGTATGCTGTTGGATGCTGAAGCTCCAGAATGTTTTGGGGGAAGGCAGTCTTGGCGGCATGCCATATAAGCAACCGACTGTGGCATTCCGAGGTGCAGCAAACCCCATATTACACGTTTTATGGGAGGTGACCCAATCTGAAATACCTGAAGGTATTTGGGCAATTTGCCAATGTGTTGGTTCCCCAGAGGTTCTGGAAGAAGGGTGACCCCAAATGGAAAAGACTGAGGTTTGTGGGGTATGAGGGGAACAGCTATAAGTTCCATCTAGGAGGTGGGCACATCATGTTGTCCAGGAGTGCGAACTTTGAAAGGCACTTGGGATGGGAGAGAATCCACTCAAATCATGAAGTTTTCATAAGACTAGGACAACAGGGTGGTGGCAATGCTGGGAATGGAGGGGTGGAAACACCAAGGGACACCACAGAGAGTCAGCCCAGCACTTCCAGGCAGGCCACAGGCACGCAAGCTCCCACTGTCACAACACTCAAGAGTGAGGTGTCAACACCCACAGCCACAGACAGGGGTGTAGAGAGCAGCACTGACAGTGAGGATGAGAGGGGTAAGACAAGAGTGATTATCCCCAGATGGACACAAAGGGTGAGAAGGCCTCCAGAACATTTTGTAGTACAGAACACCAGGTTGTGTGCTGCAGTGGCAGGGGAACCTGAGAGCTTCCAGGAGCTTCTCACATTTCCTAGAGAGGAGCAAGAGAAGTGGTTCCAGGCCATGGAGAGTGAGTTTGACTCACTGGTAAAGAGAGAGGTTTTCGAGGAGGTAGCCAGGCCAAGAGACAGGAAGGTTGTAGGTTGCAGGTGGGTCTACAAAAGGAAGGAGATGCCTGATGGGACCCAGAAGTACAAGGCCAGGCTAGTAGCAAGAGGTTTCTCTCAACAGCAATTTGAGAGTTATGACAGGACATTCTCTCCCACAGCCAAGCCAGAAAGTCTCAGATTAGTGCTTGCAGTGGCTACCAGGAAAGGGCAGATAGTGAGACATTTTGATTTTGAGACCACCTACCTCAATGCCAAGCTTGAGGAGGAGGTG
>JAIPUX010001880.1:80049410-80078657 GCA_020142125.1 Phrynosoma platyrhinos
CAGAGGACCTTTTGCCTCCAATTCCACTGCCAGAGTTCATCTGGAGGTTATCATAGAATTTCTCATTTTTGATAGCAGAGGAACTATGGGTAGCATATGGGGTTTTCATATTTTGGCTATGAAGGGGACTCTGGGTAACAAATAAGGTATATGCAAGCCTATGACTTAGAACCTTCAAATCTGTCCTTAGTTAAAAGCCAAGTTACATCTTATCTATGTTCATTTGCTTCTTATTTATAAGACAATGAGACTGGTGTAAAGGCTACATTTTTAGCACCACACGTCAACATTAAGTGTTAACATGTTCAAAAAGGTATATGCCAGAAGCGTGGTTTAGGGACTTGTTTAGCTACAAAAGACAGAAATTAACATGTTGAGAATAGGGAAGAAGAGGGAGAAATGTCCCTGTATACTTTTAAGGGATAAGAAATTGACATTTTTCACAGTGTCAACAGCATTGCAAAAATGTGGGTGTGTAATGGAAAGTTTGGATTACAGTTGTTAGTCATATGAAAACCAGGACACATGAACAGATTGTCATGAACAAGGCATTGCTGTGTGATCATCACATTTCAAATGATCATCAGGTACCAAGGGTTTGTATGACTTCTTCAAGAATAATTCCATTGGTGTCTAAAGCTTAGATTAAAGGTTATGCCCTCCCAAATATCTCAGTGTTACATGGCCATCTCACCCAAGGACTCCCAGTCTGGTAATAAAATTTGACCAAATTCCATATTAAGCAAAACATGATGTTAGAAAGTTGTTCCTCAGGGAGGGCATAAGATATATTTTGAATGAAGTAAAAATCATTTTGAGTAGTCAATCTTTTAATGATGTTTCTATAAATTTCAAGATGATTACTGGACATTTTTTAAAAGAGCAAAGACAAAATACTTGATACTCCTGAGGGAATGGTCTTTGGAATTTGTTCTCCTCCTTCTTCTCCAGTCAAAGTGTGAATATCTCACACTCAGAGTTCAAACTGGATGACCAATGAAGCACATAAAAATATAAATACGTACTTTCTGGGGGCACATGAATATTCTGGCAAATATCTTATTCCTCTCTGTGTGCTGCTGAGATACTAATTGCTGTAGCCTCAAGCCAGCAATGTCAGTGTTGTGAGATGAGATTTGTACACACACTTCCAATCTATTAGTGTTTGATTTATGCTGAGACCATTATCTTGCTTTTTTTAAATGTAACTCTGTAACTGCAAGACTCAGACACTCACTATTTTCTTCCTATAATGAATTCTGGGAATTCTGAGAATTTTTACAAGAGCCTGTATACTGTTCAAAACTGCCTCAGGGTTCTCATGTTGCCCAACCTTGTTCTAAACAGAAGAAGTATGAAGAACCCTAAGGCTAAGGAACAAGTAAGAAGCTAATGATCTGATCTGTTTAATCAAGTTCTGACATTTTAATAATAGATTGTGAATAAGTAATGGTCCTTTAACATAGCTGTAGAGAAGAAAAAAAAGATGAAGCAATGTGGTCATTAAAAGGAATATGGATCAAACTGAATAGGAGAAGGTAGCAAACAAATGATGTGTGTGACAAGGAATAGAGATGTTAGAAAGAGATATTGCTTGTACTGGGCAGTATAATGATTTCTGTATAAACCAAACTCTACTATAAGCTCAGTTTCCTGTAAACGAAAAAGAATACCCACCCAGACCCATTTTCTTCACATAGCAAAAAGTGACCTTTAAACTACCTTGACAAATAGCAGCTGACTAGAAAATTACAGTCATTAGCAGGAGATCTCAAGAGTAGACTATTGTAAAAAAATGATACTAAGAGACAGATGTTAACAATTTCCAACCCCAAAAGACAGCTACAATAAAACCCTACATTTTTAGTCTTCTAAAGCCTTGCCATTGAGATTCAGTCTAAAATATAAAATTCATACATCCTCCTCTCTTTATTCCTCTTTCAAGGAATGAATTATACCGGTTGTGCATGGAAAACATTCTGCTGCATAGATTAATCAGATTTCTTTTTTAAAAAAATGTGTTAAAAACACAGACATCCCATCAATATTTGATAAAGATTCTAAACTACATTTGCTCCAGGTTCAGCAATACTAAGAAAGGCAGATATTATAAACCTGCACTCTGGTTATTGAGTTTTACTTTTATGATATTGTGTAGATATAGGGAGTACACAAAAGTGTTTTTAACTGTAATGAAAGGAGAGAAACACCCAGGCCTCTTTTCTGAAGGTGATCTATGCTTTGCAAAATTATCGGATGTGGTGTGATAAGAATACATCATCCCAGGGGAATGGTATGTTGCTAAACTTTTTAAGACATACGGAAATATAAAACAGGAAATCACCTGTAGAAAAACACTGACGAATGTAACATCCTTTATTCAGCAGAGACAGATTAAATGTGGAAGGAGAATATATAGCATACCAAATGCATCCCAAAACAATCTTCCAAACCAGAGGCAAGCATATCATTCTGAAATAGCTATAAAGTGTCAGGAAGTATTTCCATTCCAGTGCTGGTGTATGAATTAAAAAAAGAAGCCATATTTGAATAACCTCATATTTGACTATATACAGGGTGATATGGTACAGGTGTTCAAAAGTACATTAGTTGTGATTCAAAGATTATTTATGTATGATAAATGGACATATGAAGAACGTTTGCAAAGTTTCTTGTTCTTGAAGAGACAGGGTGTCTCTATGGAATGAGACAACCTGTACAGCAGTTGAACTTCCCTTCCAGCTTTCTTGCCTCCTGCATAAGATTGAGACTACAGGGTTTTTTAATTGTCTAAAAACCTCTGCAATTTGAAGTAGACATCTTTACATAAATTTGGACTTTTTCTCCTTTGTGAAGCAAATCATACTCTTAAACAGCAAGCACAGAAAAACTCATTAATACATAAAAAAGATGAAATCATCCTCTTCAGTCCTTATGCTTTCCAAAATTCAATGTGACAAGGAAGCAGTGATCATTGTATGTGCTGCTTGCACACAACAAAATTATTCATACAAATACAAATACTCTCACACACACCCTTCCCCCCCCAAAAAAAACCTCTCACCATCTTTCAGGCAAAGAGAATAATGTTGAAATCTACTGCTCTCATATATGAGAATAAAAGTGAAGTCTCCCACCCCAACCCCTATATAAGTCTCTTTGACCATTCAGAATTTCAGTCCAAATATTCAAACTTTCTGCAAAAAGAAAACAAAAGAACCTGAAAACACAAAGATAGAAATAATTAGTCTTCTCTTTGCTCAAATATTGAGGAGTCATCAAAGTCTAGACTGAAGTAAAAAAGTCCAACCAATCAAATATAACAATAACAAAGCTCATTTGTAAGCTTCCAAAGAACTGTGTGATATCTTGTGATAGGAAAATCTGCTGAGCTTTCTTTTGTATTTTTTAAAAAGGTAACAACAACCCCCTGCAACAAACATTAAGTTCTTCTCTATGTGAATTTGGGGAAATGATGAAAAACTTAAAATAAATTTCTCTTTGATTTGATTGGCCAAATTATCCAACAACTGCTATTGCACTGGCACGCCATCTTATTTGGTTAAGAAAATTGCCACAACTTTATTTACCTGTACAGGGTTAGAAACAACAGCTTTCCAAGAATACATTACTAACTTGACTATAACTTCATTCTTGACACGTGTCCGTGAACATGACTTAACACCTGATGTAATTATCGACTTTAACCAAGTCAATCTATCAGGTACAAGACAAGTATATATCAAGAAGGTTCTCACAGAAATTGCTAAACATGTCAACAAATCACCCACTCCCCATACCAAATTGGTCGTCAGCACCAAATGTATGATGTAAGCAAATTATGATATCATCATTAAGGTTGTTGACGTAAGAGAATTTTTTAAGCTGGATGTAAACTCTTCATCCCATTAACTAATCAAGTATTGTAAATTCAAATATCCGATTATCCCGGGGGGGGCGGTCCCTGCCCGCCCCAGCCTATAATGGATTTGCAGAATAGTTGACCAAAATACCCTGCCCCAAGTTGTGACAAAATCAACAATAAACTCACAAAAATGCACATGTGTGCAATAGTAGCAAACAATAACTGCACTGATTATACTATAATGTAAACCCACAAAATATCATTCTCAAGGAGGCCGAAATAGCCAAGTTACAATAACTATGGGGAAATTCCCTCCCAGCCCCTGAAGGTGACCAGCCAAAGCCTGATAGTAAGAAACCACCTGCTAGATTGAAGGTGGGTGGGTTGAGTCACTCGGCTGTCTGAGCTAAGAATGGCTGCCACCACATGGCAGCCAGGGACTAAATAGTCCCCAAATCCCACCCGAAATCTTGCAAGAGTAACCATTCTCGTGAGATTATGCGGGCTGTTGGGGGATTGCCCTCCCAGCCAATCATGGCATCAACCTCTCAAGATGGCCAGTACAACAGAGAGCCCCTCCTGATGTGTCAGGTTGGTTCTTTGCACCAGCACAAAAGAGTCTGCATGCCGTCTTATTTGGTTAAGAAAATGGCCACAACTTTATTTATTTGTACAGGGTTAGAAACAATATCTTTCCAAGAATACATTATTAAATTGACTATAATTTCGTTCTTGACACATGTGTCCGTGCACGTAACTTAACACCTGATGTAATCATCAACTTTAACCAAGTCAATCTATCAGGTACAAAACACAACCTCACAAGCATATGTCATGAAGGTTCTCACAGAAATTGCTAAACATGTCAACAAATCATCCCCTCCCCATACCAAATTGGACGTCAGCACCAAATGTATGACATAAGCAAATTATGATGTCATAATTAAGGTTGTTGACGTAAGAGAATTTTTTAAGCTGGATGTAAATCCTTTATCCCCATTGACTAATCAAGTATTATAAATTCAAATATCCAAATTATCCCCTGGGGGGGTCCCTGCCCACCACAGGAGGGGGCCAGCCTAGTTTGGCATCCCCTCTCCCCCCCAGAAGAACTCGTTTAATAGTACAAGCAATAGAATCAAGGTATACATTGTAGCCCACCAGGGAGAGATGAACCCCATCACCCCTGTACAGATGTGGCAAATGAAATTTAATTCCATCATGATCTACAACAAAAGCACCCAATTCTCCCAACTTCTTGCAAACAGTTCTGTTGAACCAATGATGAGCCACACTGACAGCAGAGTCCTTTCTTGTGCCCACCCAAATACGACGTGGCAAAAATTTGGTCCATAAAACAACCGTTTTTGGGAATCATCGTCATATTTCCTGCAAGTCCGTTATAATCCTTTTGACCAGCTGCAAACTGGTAAGCTTCACTAAGTCATTCTCCCCTAAGTGAATAATAAGAATCTTAGAGAGTGGGAAAGTTGCTGTCAGTTCAATAATATTCGGAAGAAGAGCTCCCACAGGATGCCTCTATGGCCAAACTAGCAGATAGGTCTGACTTCCTTCAACCCCAAGTTTAGATCTCGTTCCGACTGGATGATATGGTGCTCAGCCCAAGAGACCAGACTGTGCCCGACTATCCACACATCCCCTTGTTCTTGTCCTGCTCAACAAAAAGATACATTAGTTGTGAATGTATGACCCCTTCCATTTCCAATATCAAATCCAGAACTATCCCCACTATGTACGAATATAAGATTTGAATGCTCTAGAGCACCAACACCCAATCCTTCATACTGCAGCATTGCTTAAGCCGTGAGCTTCTGCAGCTGTCGCCGCTCCAATCCTAAAAGAATGAAAGGAGAATTGAGCCTCTGGCAAACCTGCCTGCTTCAAAGTCTCCCGCAGCAGAACTCGAAATTGAAACTGCATCAACGGAAGGCCCAAGACATGAAGAAACAAATAATCAGGACCAGTTGGGCACAATCTGAGGTAGTTAGACAATGTTGAAACAGGGCAAATCTGACCTTCAGGTGCCTTAGACAAAACTATAGTTTGACCCCTAGCCAGCTGATCTGTCTTTGAACGTCTAAAACACACATGTATGCTCTGCCCTAAAATTTGAACATCAGATAAGAAAAGCGCCCTGCCTGACGTGTCAGAGCAGGAGCTAGGAACAAGTTCACTAATCCTAGTAGCAGCAAAAAAAGCCAAAGAAAACGTCCTCAGGCAAAGAGCACATTACTTGTAGAAACTGCCAAATCTGAATCAGAATTGTATTTGTAACTGGTAAGCAGTTAACCCGTGCCACAGGAAGTCTCTAGACCATCCCTCCAAAGCCCTCCAAATCCTAAAATCAACCATAGGATCATTACCCCCCCCCCACCCAGGAGTAAAAGGCCAGAGCTGCCAACCTTCCCCTAATGGTAACCGGGGCAGCCCAGACTGTCTAAGGTGAACAACAAAATGGAGTATAATCTCCACCCACAGGGGCCAAACCTCGACTTCCCCCACATCTGTCAAGAACTGACTGAAAGCTCACTGGTAAGACTTGCGTGTGGAAGGAGCGACGGACTGAAGAATCGCCTTGTCAATCTCTATTCTCCAAGGCTCCATAGATGGGTTAGCACTTTCAACAGTTGCACCGCTGCCTCCGGAGCCAGTTGCTGGAACCTGCAAAACTGAAAACGCAAAAGGGCATCTGCCAAAGGATGTTGTAAACCAGACATGTGGTGAGCCTGAAAGAAGACATTGTACCTTAAACATTGCAAAACCATAGACCTGACCAATGCCATCACCTTTGGGGATTTGGAGCTCTGTGAATTAACTACGTGCACTACTGCTTGGTTATCACATCAAAACAGTTTTGTGTGCAAATTTTGTTGGCCATAAGTGAACTGCCACCACAATAGGGAATAGTTCAAGAAAAGTAAGATCTCAGGTCCAACCCTTGCTTACCCAAGTTTGAGGCCAACTCTCAGCCACCCACTGCCCTTTCTAGTATAAGCCAAAACCGTGGGCAATGGAAGCATAGGAGTGAACCTGAAAGTCTGCTTTTAAAAACATTTCGTTCCTCCAAAATGAGACATCATTGAATTCCTCCAAAAATGATTCCCAAATTCTCAAAACCTCCAGTATCCCACTTGCAATTCAAATGTGGTGATACGGAGTGGAACCCCCCTTCATGGCATTGTAAAGACAAGCACAAAAGGCCCTTCCCAGAGCTATAACCTGACAAGCAAAATTCAACAAACCTGATAAAGATTGAAAATCATGCAGTGTGGCCTTATTCCTACCCTTCATTATCCTCACCTAATGTCTCATTAGATCCAATTTCTTACTCAGAAGGCAAGATAAACACTCAACAGTATCTAGCTCAATACCCAGAAAGGTTAGATGGGTGGCAGGGCCCTTTGTCTTCTCATCAGCCAAGGGAACATCCATCTCTACCATCAAAACCTGAAAAGCTGACAAAGTATCTCAGCACCTTATTGTGCCGGGAGCCCCTGCAAACAAGAAGTCATCTAAATAGTGCGCAATTGTATGATTGCCAGACCTCTTGACCACACACCAGTGTAAAAAAGTACTAAATTTTTCAAAAGCACAGCAAGAAATGGAACACCCCATTGGCATTGCCTTATCAAAATAGTACATTTCCTCAAATTGAAAGCCCAGGAAATTGAAATCCTCATGGTGTACTGGAAGCAACCTGAAGGCAGATTTTATATCACATTTTTCCAACAGGGCTTCTTTGCCCAAGGCTCTAACCATTTGCACTGACGAGTCAAATCATGCATATTTTACAAATGCTAATGCTGGGTCAATAGCATCATTCATAGACTCCCCTTTTGGATAGGAGATATTATGGATTAAACGGTATTCGCCTGGTGCCTTCTTAGGAATAAAACCCAGGGGTGACAACTGTAATGTCGGCATTGGCAGATGTTCATGGGGCCCCCAAATCCTCCCTGCCTCTAGTTCTTTGGCCAGCTTATCTCTAACCATCCCTGGCAATTCCCTCACCGAATGTGCATTAGGTGCAAAACAGTGAACTCTCAAACCAGAATAAGGTATGTGAAAACCGTGTTAAAAACCATTCAGTAAATACTGGGCGGAATCCCAGTTTGGATAAATCCACAACCAAGCCTCTAAAACGTCCAACTTAATGGGCGTTGATGGCTTTTCCTCCAGCTGGTGTTGCCTGTGGGGCGGCTCCTGCCCCAGTCCTCTTGCTTCTGAAGCATGACGTGCCTGGGTGATTGTCACCACTGGTGTTACATTGGTGCTCAAACCTGCAGGACTGGCTCTTGCACTTACCTGCATTGAAATCCCAGCAAACTCTCAGTGCTCTTTTCTCCCCTGTGCCAGGCCTCGTATACTGCCCTCTTGACTGCGTGACCATAGACACAAAGCCATTGTCACACCTTCTCGAAGGGGAGGCCCCTACCATGTCATCCTCCCTCAACTTAGCTTGTATGTGCTGCCATGATAAAGAATGGTCTAAAGCGGCGCGTATCTGGAACTGCTTGTCGTACTGAATTCAAGCAGACCCTCTCGAATTGAAATGACAATTAATATATGATTAGTCATTATCTCCTGATATGTAGAAAAATCAGGAGACCTTGAGGGCTCCTTCTCTTCAATGACACCCTTGTAAATAGTGAAACCCATCATCCAATTCACAAAATTCTGCTCTAACTTAAGATGTTTGTGAGCCTGGAATTCCTTCAGTAAACTAAATACCACCCTGTCCTTCACCATGATTCTTGGTTCCAGATCGTGAAATGTTAGGGAAAACAAATCAATATACTTCCCTTTCCATATCCTCTATTTTGTAGCAAGTGGGAGATGTGATCCTAAAGGGATAGACATACCCGCATAAGGGTTGCACTCGGCTGCTCTGTCCACCGCAGCTAGAACACTCCCACTGTAACCACCCCTCTGGACTCACCTACCTTGCCCACCGAGGTCTGCTCCACTGAATCCTTGATTCATGAACCTGGCATGCCCCTGCTGCTGCTAAGGGTGTATTCAGAGATACTGAGGTTGAGCATTCAGCTCCACAGCTCTGACCAGCTTGCCCTCCCAGTGCCCATACTGAAGCAGGCCAAGAAATCAATGAATTAGTTGAAGCAAACAAACCTGAGCTGGTAAACTGCTGCAAAGCATCTGTTGCTATTTGAGAAGCTGTCACCGAGTGTGACATCACTGTAGCTCAGTCGTTCTGTTGCAAAGTGGAAGAAGCATCTCCTAACCCCCTGCTTGGTGTCTCCAAGGTTCCAGGAGTCGGCTCACTGCTCTGGCCTGAAACCACCGGCCCTTGGACCAAGGTGAACAATTCCGCCAATGTAGGCTGTTCAGACACAGGGGCAGCCACTCCCTGGAGTCCCAAACCTGGAACCTTTTTAAGCAGTTCCATCACATCAGCTATGGTTGGCTGCCCAACCTCCATAGCTGAAGTAATCAGGTGACCACATGATGTATTATCCACAGACGTACCAGGTGAGAATGCCTCCTGCACCTGTTTAATCTGAGACTCCACCATTTGGTTATCATTAGAAGCTGGAATAACTGGGGTTCCAGAACTAGCATCCAGAACCCCCCTGTGAGCCAATTGCTCACACACTGCCACACATGCCTGCATAGTATGACTCAACTGGGCCAGGGTGCAACAATTTCATCATCCCTATCCTGGGACTTAGATGCATATTTAGGTGCTGACTGGCCAGCACTAGGACCAGCAGGTGCCTGGCGCCGCTTAGACTGAGACTTACTGCGAGGCATAATGGCCAATTTACTCAGACTAAAATTACAAGGCCCTTGGGTTGTAGGATTCCTGTTAAGGGCTAAACCGTTCAGCCAATAATATAAATGGAACTTTCCTAATAATATAATAAGCCCAGGGAAATGAAATGCCCCAATCAGTAACAAGCTGTCTTATAAAGCCCCAAGCAGGGACAGTCACCAATCCCAATCACGGGTCTCCGATTATAACCTCCTGACCCAAGCAAGGACTAACACCAGGCCTCAATGGCCTTATCCCATCCCAAGCAAGGATTAACACCAGGCCTCAATGGCCATATCCTATCCCAGGCAGGGACAATGCACCCAAGCCTGAGGGTCCCAAGCAAGGAGAGCCTCAGTGTTAATGGGCACTGGCTTCAGGACTATCTAGACCAGGCCTCACCAGGCCTTCTCCTCCCTAGGGAGACCAGGCCAGACTAGGTTCGTTGCCCCCCAAAAGTCCGACTGCCTTCCTGCTGATCTCAGGCTCTTTCAACCATGAGATCAGGCTATGCTAGGCCATAGGACCTAATAAGGCAAAGGGCCTCCCTCCCAGGGGACTAGGGCCCTTAGCTTTTGTCTCAGTCAAGCCTCTCCCAACTGGGGGACTTACCAAGCCTGGTCATGGCCCCCAAGAAGCAGCGCCTCACACCGAGGCAACCATGCAACCTGGCCTCCTCCCAGGTGTCTCTCAATGGTGATCGAGCTTTCCCAACCAAGAGACCAGGCCAAGCAAGGCTACAGGCTCTAAATTACTGCCTTCCTCTGTGTCGTCTAGGCCACCGTGGCCTTTTTTTGCAAGCAGTCCACTTGCAGCAGGCACAGTGGGACCCGAACTCTACAGCTTCAGGTTCCTCCTCCGCTGTCTCTCCAGCCATTCCAGCCTCAGTGCCACCTGTGGCCGCTAAAAAATGCTCAGCAGCCAATCTGCTCACTTGGCTGTCCATGCTAAAAATGGCTGCCACCACGTGGTAGCCGGGGACTAAATAGTCCCCAAATCCCACCGGAAATCTTGCAAGACTACAGTCTCGCGAGATTATGTGGGCTGTTAGTGGATCTCACAAGATCCCCGATTGGCTGGGAGGAAGGGCGGGACTTCCTGTCCTCCCAGCAAATCAATCACGGTGTCAGCCTTTCAAGATGTCTGGTGTAACAGTGAGGCCCTCCTGATGTGTCGGGGAGGTTCTTTCTCAGTAAAGAAAAAATAAAACCAAAAACCAAAACCCAAAAGCTACCTAAGTGCCTGAAAACCCTGATGAGAACCATCCTAGATTACTAATAATCTTCCTTGTTCAGGATTTATGCTGCACAAAAATGCATGTGGGGCTTATTGCATATCTAAACAGAAAACATACGTCATCTACAGAAAACATTTCTGCATGTAAAACAGATTTTCAACACAGAAAACAAAATGTTCTGTCCAAGAAATTTGCTTTCTACTCAAATAATACCCTTCAAAATTTACCCTTGAATTCTCAAAGCCACTGCACACAACTATTACTGAAGTGCTGGAGAGCAGGGCCCTGAGTAATGACATGTCTAGCCCTCTTCCGGTTGCAGAGCACACAGACAGGCAGCAGATGTTGGGATCATGTTGCAGGTGTATTTCCCACAAATAGGAGCAAACTGGACACATAACCAATGTCCTGTTGCCCATGATCTCAGAAATGGCTGTGTAGTTATTGCAATCATGCAATAACTGTAAATATGAACTGGAATAATACAGGTGCAAAACAGATAGCCAAAATAAGTAGTTTCAGGTGGCTTCAAAACACTTTGATGCACACTTTGAAGCCAGCTGGAAAGCTCCATCTAGCCGTCCTATGCTAAGAAAAGCTGCTTCAAAAATAAGTTGGATTTTTCCGCTTGTTCTTGGAAAGTGTGTACCTTCGCATGTGCATATAAATGCACAAAAGCCAATGTGGTTCTAAAGGGGTGCTGTTTCCAAACCCCAACCCTAATTGTGCATGTAAACGCCCAGTAGCTGGAGCACATTTAGAAGGAACAGAGCTGCCATACACATGTGGTGGGGGTGGCAATACCGAAAAGAGAAACCATGGAACTACTCATGAAGATGAGTACAACATACACAAAACAGACAGTCAAAGAGGGGGCAAAGGGTGAAGGGAAGCATGATTGTACCTTGCTGGCATATGTATGGGCACACCTCTGCTCTGTTGCTCTGTCCTGGTGAAGTGCTGCACATGCAAAGGTGTGCAGGTTCGAATGGGATGGAAGTTACTGGCAGTTCCCTGTTGTGAAGGTGTGCAGAGATGGTGGTGGGGACAGTAAATAGAAGTACCCAGTGGCACAGCTTGAAGCCATGCCATGTGGTCATGACATGCAATTCAGCTTCCTTGGGAGCCACAGGTGTGGTTGGTGGGGTTTCAATATAGCTTCGGAAAAGGCAGCTTCAAGTCACTTTTTCCTGCCTGTCTGTTTTTCCCAACAATGTCTTAAGTTTATTTTTTTATTGACTTATTTACAGTATTTTGTATCACCTCCCAGCCCAAGTTAGAAGCATTACTAACAACAATAAAAACAGTCCCTGAAAATAGATATTAGTAATAAAGAGCCTTCTAGGGCCAAAAAAATACAACTGTAATTCAGTAATTACATTACCAAACACACAGGAATTCAAACTCCAGAGTTTTAGACTCAGAGGTAGCATTGCTGGCTCCCAATTGTACCAGACCCTGAGGCTTCTGGGCCAAAATCTTTATTGTATTATTTTTAACTTGTTTTAAATTTTTGTTAGCCACCTTGAATCCTTATTTTGGAAGAAAGGCAGGATATAAATAAATAAAATAAATTCTTACTCTTATTCTTATTGACACCTCATCTCCTGCTTGGAGATGACCCATGAGTAAGCTGCCTTAATTGACTTTTTTTGTCCTGGGAAAACTGGACACTAAAGACCAGGACCTAAGATCTGGCAACCCTACTCAGAGGTCCTGGGAATGGCTTGATTAATCTGTCAGTTTCATTTCTCCAAGAAAGTATGTGTGCATATATGGGAAGAAATTTTGTATTTTGATATATTCTTACCAAAAGAAAGAGAGAAAGAAATTTCTTCATCTCCAGGGAGTGTAGTTCCTTACTTACAGTTTGGTACATAATTAACATATGTAGTAAATTCCCAGAAAGTATCATAATCCATCCAATGCTTCAGAGCCAGATATAGGTGCCTATAATAATAATAATAATAATAATAATAATAATAATAATAATAATAATTTATTTATTTATTCCATGTCTTTAGCCATAGCCAACAAGGTGGCTTACATCTAAAATCAAATACTTAAAACAACCCCTACAATCAATATACACAAATACAAGACTTAGGGGGATTGCAGACTGCCAGAAATAGTGCAAATTGAGTCCACATTTAGGGTTAGGGTTAGGGTTAGGGAATCATGGGAACTGTAGTTTATTGTGGCACCAGAGCTCTCTGACAGAGCAGGCTCAATGTCTCAGAAAAAAAAAACCCAACAATTCCCATGATTCCCTAGCACTAAGCCTAACCCTAAAAGTGGACTCAATTTGCACTATCTCTGGCAGTCTGCAACCCCCCTTAGTTAAAACTAGTTAAACAAAAAACAAATGTAAAAGCAAATTTAGACAATAGGCACTCTGGGGTGAGGCATGGGTAAACAAAAGTGTCTGACGGGAGGGGGGATCAGGACAGATAAGTAGTTTATTCTGGGTAGGCCTGCCAGAAGAGATCCATCTTGACGGTTTTTTTTTTAAAGCTATCTAAGTTGGTTATATGATGGATCTCCTCCAGCAAGGTGTTCCAGAGTCTGGGAGCAGTAGTTTTCATTGGTTAAAACAGCTTCCTAGTTTTCATTGGTTAAAACAGCTTCCTCCCAGAGGACCTGAGGGAGCAGGGCAGATTATAGGGAAGCAGGCGATCTCTAGGTAAGTTGGACCCAGACCATGCAGGGTTTTAAAGGTCATCACCAACACCTTATACTGTGTTTGGAAACCAATAGGCAACCAGTGGAGAGATCTTAAAATCAGTGTAATATGATCACTCCTTGATGTTCTATTGATCAGCCTGGCTGCCATATTTTGTACAAATTGTAGTTTCCAAGTTAGGTATAATGGTAGCCCCATGTAGAGTGCATTGCAGAAGTCAAGTTGTGAGGTTACCAGTGCATGTACTACAGTTTCTAGGTCCCTTACGTCTAGGAAAGGCCGCAGCCGAAGCTGATAACAGGCACTCCTGACTGTCGCATTCACCTGATTAGTCATGTGAAGTGACGAGTTCAGGAACACCCCCAGGCTGTGAACACAGTCTTTAGTGGAGAGCGTGACCCCACCCAGGACTGGAGGTTGCAACTTAATACCTGGTTTGGGGGTTCCTACTGTGAGTACCTCCATTTTGTCTGGATTCAGCTTAAGTCCTTTTTTTCCTCATCCAGTCCATTACTGCTTCGAGACATTGATTGAGGGGAGAACTACCATCTGCTGTTATAGCAGCTGACCATCACAAGTGGTATTCCCTTCCCATCCCATCCCAAAACAGATCCATGAAAAACGGTTGGTTAGGTTATGGTGTACTCATACAAAGAGGGAAACTATCTAAAGTATCTTCCATGAACAGAGCATTTCTGTCCAGTTTTTGGACCCAGCTATTATTGTTATTGTTATTGTTATTGTTATTGTTATTGTTATTGTTATTGTTATTGTTATTGTTATTGTTATTGTTATTGTTATTGTTTTAAATATCACAGCCACACAGGTATAGTAGAAGCCTAACTCAGATATGTGGGTTGTAGGCAGTTGCAATTAGGCAGAGACCTCTTTTGCCAGCTGAACTAACTTTCTGCTTGCAAAGATCCAAACCTCTTTCAGCCCAAGGACAGAGAAATTATGTTTACAGAATGTTAGCCCAGGACCAGTATTACAAATGTTCTTAGGCTGGTAGGGATTAAGATTTAGCACAACTTCAGATGGCCTAGTGTAATCTCAGTGGGCATTCTGCCATATTGATGAATTAAGATTGCACTCTGTCCATCTTAATTGTTAAAGCAGATCTGAGAAGCTGTGAGTTGCTACAGAATTATCTCCCCAGAACTATTGAGATGCTATATGTTTCTGTGAGCATAAATAACTTCAATTAAAACATTGAATTAGACACTTAACTGATTTATCTGTGATTAAGAAAAGTATCAAATACCTACCCTGGCAAAATCAAATTGTTAAAGGAAATGAAGAGACTGTCTGATTAGTCCTTTCATTCTTTCCTTCCTTTGATTTTCTTGAATGTATGGAAGTAAACACTTTATATATACACACAGAGAGAGAGAGAGAGAGAGAGAGAGAGAGAGAGAGAGAGAAAGTGCATTTAGGTATGTGTACACAAACATGTGCACACACATGCACACATGTATATACTCTAATGAAAATCAAAATTTGTTTACATTATTTAGTATATATTATGTTCCCTAAATGATTAAGAACTCTGTTAAGATTATGCTAAACAAAGGTTGTCTAAAAATATAGTTTAAGCTATCCTATGATCTGCAATTCATCTTCATTGGTGATCAGATGTTCAAGGAATGTGGGGATCATGTACTTCAGGGAATATAGTCATTTTTTAAAAAAATCACTTAATTGCTGTGTTTTTAAAAAGATGGCTAAAAAGTTAAGTGATTTGGAGGATGTGACTCAGAGACCACATTAAATTAGTGCTATCTGGGGTATGTGCTCAGACCATAACTCATGTCTGTACTTCTGATCACTGACCCTCAGCTTCCTTCAAGGTATTTTTTAAATAAATGATGAGTCCATTAAAAAAAACAAAATATTGATACATAATTATTTTAATGATATGTGATTATTTCTTTTGATTGTCTTGTATCCAAAATATTTCAGACCCAAAGCTAAATCACTTTTGCTTTATATATCTATCCTGCTATTTCTGCAAGACCAGTTGCTTCTACGTGATTGCTTGCAACAAAATTTCAGGTGTGTTAGAAGGTGAAAAAAAAAGTTTAAATTTATTTTGAATGTTGACTTTTTGTGTATTTTAACTGTAATCATTTTAATATATAAGTTGCTTTGAGTCCTAGTCCTGGGAGAAAGGTGCGATATAAATAAAGTTAATATGAATAGTTATGGTTTTGGTAATTTCAGCAGAAGCCTATGCAACTCTGTGAGATGTAAATCCTAGTGAATTCAAGAACTGGGTGGATTATTTTTTCACTTACTTTGTAATATATTTATTATTTTGTAATGAATCCAACATTAGTTAGAGTATGCTCAATTAAATGCATGGGACTTATTAGGGAACTTATTAGTCATGACTAAAGAGCTTATTGCATTAATATAAAACCTGACATCACCCTAACGAGATGCAGCCGGGATGCTGGATGGAGGTGGGAATTACCACACTGTAATTTGCCACCAATTCCATTAGGTGACTGCATCCAGAGTCCTAGCTGCACTCAGTTGGCCCTTTTTTGAAAATGGAAAGTTCTTTGAAAATGGGCCATCTGAGTGTGGCTGGGACCTAGAGCGCAGTCGCCCAGTGAAATCAGCAATGAATTACATTGTGATAATTGTTAGATCCAAGTGATTTTATTGGGAAACAATAGATTGATTTCAAAGGATTGATGTGTCTAGAGCGAACTAATTTTGGATTTAGCCCTTGTCATCATCATCATCATCATAATCATCATCATTTTATAATAATATATTGTTTTATTTTATTTATTGGATTTATATTGCACTGTTCTCCCAAGATGGGATTCAAAACATCTTATTTTCCCCAACAATGGTGTTTTTTCTAATTTTGGGACTCAAGGAAGCTTACAAATTATTAAAACTAGTACAGTTTTTTTAAAAAAAAAAAAAAAAAAGCACACCAAAATATCTGTAGAATGGATCAAGGGGACTGGTGGAGCAACTTCCATCATCCCTGAACACAGTCAGTTTCTGAAAGATTGATGACATAGGAGAGTTTTTAACTTGCTGGCAGGAGTGAAAAAAAGAGGCCTACCTTGCCTCTCTAGGGGATCAGTTATGAATAAGGAAAGAGAAATTTACCCAATTAAAGATCTTTTCACAAATGGTAAACCCAGGTCAACTGAGGATTTGATATCAACTCTAGACCCACTGTTAATTTAATGATGCCAAATCAATCAAATTAAAACATTCTAGTCTACTTTGGAAGTAAGAAATGTTAAGATCTATGACCCCTTCAAAATGCTATGCAGTGATCCTTCTGGAAATGCTAAGGGTTCAGTTTCTTGTATATACCAATATATCTTGAATGATGCCTATCAAGGCACTGGTAGTACCAAAACAAGCTGGGAAAGTGAATCGAATATATTAATATCTGAATCTGAAGGGCTTCTATCTGGTCATCTCCCTCATTGAAATCAAGATAAGCCCTGACCAAAGAATATTTTTTAAAGCCGGTCCACAAATGGTACATGACCCCCACCACCATCACCATTAGATGATCATGGATGATAAAGTCTATGTTATCCTTATGCTGGTGAGGATGCTCAGTTCCAGGGACATATATCCACATGTGGATCAGCTACCCCAAAATTAATCTCTTTTGGCATGAAGTGCTCAATCAGATTGCTTTAATTACTAAACAAAAAAATCAACTTCTGCCCAGCTTTTTTGTTTAAGACACAGAATGCTGATTACTTTCCTTTTGAGAGCAGCTCAACTTGAAGAGGCCAAATCTTGGAAGACAGGACTTATATCCCTAGATAAATGGTGAAAAAGAGCCTGGGACTAATGGTTAATGGAGAAGTTATTAGATAAAATGAAATGTAATTTAATACAACAAAACCAAGAATCATTCTTTGAAAAATTGCTTCCTTTTATTGATTATGTTAATATAAATTTTATAGTTGTCCACCCTCCAACATGCCAGTGGTCACTATGGTCCGATCTTTTTCAAACAACTTAAACTGTATAGCACTATATATGTGTGATGTATTTGAAAGCTTATTTTATAATTGTAAGATTTTATGGGTTTTAACCATCTTTTACTGTTTTATTCTATGTATAGTTTTTTTAATAAATTAAAAAATAAAAATGAAAAAGCATTTGAAAAAAAAAAAAAGCAAATAAGGCCCTCCCCCTTGTTTCCACTAAATGAAACTGAGAAGGTAGTGGGGCAGAGAGAAGGTTGTCTTTTGAAGTTAGAGTTTGAACAGTCTCAGATAGCAAGATAAGGTCTATCAAATAATCTGGATCCAAGCTATATATATATATTGTCCCAAAATGGGCCAGCAGCCAGTGAAGCTGCTGCAACTAGGGAGTTGTGTACTTCCTGTAGCTAGGTCCAGTCAGCCAAATGACTGCAGCTCTTTGAATCATCTGAAATTTCTAAGCACTTTTCAAAGACAGCTCCACACAGAACACATTACAGTAATCCAAATGGGATGTAACCAAAACATGTGTCGCTGTGGCCAGATCAGACATTTCCAGGAATAGGAGTAGATGTAATACTTATTTTATAACTAAGTATTTACTTACTTTCTCTTTATCATGCAAATAAAGCAATAGGATGTGTAAAACTTAACTGGAATCATGAACATCATTTTAATGACTCTGGAGTCCCTTCGAATGTTAGGAAAGCATTCTCTGGCTCATTATTTTTCATGCTCAGAATGAGATTTAGAACTCAGATTTTAGATTTAATTTAGAATTATAGGTAATTTAAACTACAATATCTGAAGCAACAGATAATACAGTTGTTTATTTAGGCCATTTATATCTTACTCTTTTTCAGTCAGAAAGCTCATCAGAGAAAGAAAAAAAAAACAAAGGAAGTGAAGAGTCAGACAGTGATTCTCATTCCAGTAGTATGGTGGGTTTTAATATGGGTTTTAATCCATAGAATAAAGAAGCTGTCCAAGGTGCTATTCATAAGTTAAGTTGGAAAGATAAAATCCAGAGCCAATTCTCTGTATCCCTGATGAGAAAACCCTGACCATCCCTGCTTAGTTTATGTAACTTGTAAAGTGTAGGCTTAATAAACTTAAGGGATAGTCTTTCTGGTTAAGAAAATATCAGCATATAAAGATCTTCAAGTGAAATTCACCAAAACAGAGGTGGGCAATGGGGGAGGAGTGCTAGAGGGATGCATTAGCTTCTCCCACCAGAGATCTTGGAAACCCACACACCTTACTGCACCCCACTGCTAAAAACTGGGGTGGGGGAAATGTCTACAAAGAGCTCTATAGAATGTGGGGACCATTTTTGCCATGTTTTTAGCTTCCCACAGTCTGTTTTAGGCTCAGAAGAGCGCTTTTTCAAAACACAAAGAGATAAGAACTCACTTCTGCTTAACTTCCTATTTGAAAAAGCCCCCTGGAGCTTCCTGAGGGAGCAAAACATGACAAAATGTCACCAAACCCCTTACAGGGATTTTTGGAACAAAAAATGAATCCCCTGGAAGGCCACAAAAATGGTCTTGGAGGCCACATGTTGTCCATGGGCTACACTTGCTCTAGAGAATGTTAGGCTTGCTTGATGGACACAAGGAAGATGACTTTCTCCTTTGTTGCTTTCATGGGATGCACTCTCCTCTCAGGTGTAATCATTGTCCACTCTTGTTGCTCTTAAGAAGTGGGAAGACTTCCCTTCTATGTTTCTGAAAAACATTACTGAATGTTTGTTATTCCTGAATATAATATTTTATTGCTCAACTCATTTTGTAGTGACGTTATTATTCAGTTTGTTTCTAACTACACTGTTAGCTGCCTTGAACACTTTTTGTTTTGCCTTGTAGTAGAAAGATAAGAGAAATGAAATAAGGAAATTAATGAATATGCCTTCCTTTTCCACATCTCTTTCTGGCTTTGTCACTGATAACAGTGGGTACCTCCAATGTAAGCAAATAAAAACAGAGACAAGATCTATCTGAAAGTAACTATTATACATTACTAATATTCTAAGGTTTTTAAATAAACATACTCATAAAAGCCACAGGGTAGGGCATTGCATTACTTGGGAGGTTGTTTTTTGTTTTTTTTAAAAAACTGAAGCCTATGCAATCAATGCTATTTCTCTGAATAATTAAGGCCAGCCTGGAATGAATGTGTCCCTTACATTCCAGGATGAAGACCAGTATTCTCCTTAAAAGGGCATGTTTCAAAAGAAGGGAGGAAGTAGCAGTTTTGATTGAAGACATTAATAAGAATGTTTTGAAACTATGAAATAAATTAGCAACAAATAGCTATTATTTCAAACACATAGCTGTTAATTCAATGGGACATTTAAAACAGAAGAACCCTAATGGATCACATCTTGTTGGATCCATTTCATGGGGAACTTAACATGCTGCATCAGACATATGGGTCATCTAGTAAAGCATTCTGTTTGCTACAATGGTCAACCAGATTTTCCACTGTGGAGTTCAGGAATGTATCAATAGTCATCCTTTACCATTGTTACTATACTAATTAGTATAGAAAGGTACATATCCTTCCATATTCTTTATAATCATTGTGACCAATAACAAAAGACAGATATGCATCATATATTTGTCTAATTTCCCCATTAAAGCCATCTGAGTTACTGACCATTACCACATCTTATGAGAGGAAATTCATCATGTTAGTTACGCTTTAAGACTGGTACTGCCACCAGTGCCCACTTAATCCATTCAGTTTCTATACTGCAAATGAACACTGATCACATAATACATTTTTTTAACACTGACTATATACAAACAATGTGACCTTGAAAGCTAGATTATAGGGCAAGTGCAACCTATGCTGATTGAGATGCAATGATCAGGGAAGGGTTTGGGGAGCATGTTAGCTGACAGGTTTTAAAAAGAATGGTTCATAGATGATTTGCATACATTGATAAAGCAACAACATAATTAATAGCACTTCAAAAAGTAGCAAAATGCCATATTCTACATATTCTATCTATCTATCTATCTATCTATCTATCTATCTATCTATCTTGTTTTTCTGTGAAATAAATTCTAGTGAGCCATCAGTCACTCCTGATATGACTCTGACTAATTCACTAAACCTTTTCAACTTTTAAAAAGCAGGATATTTCTTCCTACTGTACTATCTGCCAGCATTGCTGTGGATTTAAGTTAATATTGGTAAAGAATTTGATACACCAGTAAAAGAGTGCATTAAAAGAGAACATTATTATTGCTAGAAATTAAATTAGCTACAGTGTTGTGCATGAAATAGTTGGACCTTGAGATCTGTCTGTAGTAAAGATGTGGCCATGCAATACAGGAAGGGAGGAGTTCAAAGGTCACTCTTTGGGTGCTGGAGCTGTCTGACTTTCATATGGCAAAAATGGGTCAATAAAGTCTTAAGAATGACAGCAGACACTACTTTTGGTTTGGTTTCTTCCAGAAATAGTTCCCACTCATACTGTCACTTAAATCTCATGCAATAGGTACAAATTCCTACTGAAGAAAATTTGGTTTGTATCAGAACTTGCTTCATGGATGCATTAAAAAAAAATAGAAAGTATTGTGAGCTATGAAGACCACTAAAGATTTAAAAAAAACCTCTTGATTTTCTTGATTTAGTATACATTTTCCAGTAAAATCTATAGATTATAACTAGACAACTTGTGGCCCTCCTAATTGTATTTGACTACAAATGCATGAATATATTCCTTGTTAGATTCCAATTATAATGAAAAAACAATTATATCTTCATTGTTGTTACTATATGTGCCTTCAAGTCATTTCCAATTTATAGCAACCTTAAAGTGAACTTATCACATGGTTTTCTTGCCAAAATTTGTTCAAAGGAAGTTTGCCTTTGCCTTACTTTGAGGCTGAGACATTATGATTTGCCCAAAGTCACTCAGTGGGTTTCTATGGTTATTCAGGGATTTGAATCCTGGTCTCCATAATTATAGTTCAAAGCTCAAACCACTACACCACACCGACACTCTCTCACACTTACTATAGTCCCACTATACACTGTAGCAGGAGTGGGGAACCTGTTGCCCTCTAGATTTTGCTGACAAACAAGTCCTATCAGTCATGACTACAGCCCACTCTTTTTAATCTGAGGTTGAGGCTGAGAGAGTGTGACTTCTCGAAGGTCACTCAGTAGGTTTACATGGCCATGCAATTCAAACCCTGGTCTCCAGAGTTGTAATTCAATGCTCAAATATTTACACCACACTGGAAGAAACTACAAAAACGGTGAAACCAGAAATTATTTTCAGGTTCTGACATTTATGCATTAGCTTGCAATTTGTCTGGGTGTCTAATAAGAATTTGTCATTTGCCAATAGCTACAGAGGCAGGTATACTGTAATAGTTAGAAACAAAAAGAGAATAAAAAAGAGAATGCTCCCATATACATTGGTTCGCCTTACTGTCCAATAACAGAATAATACCAGATATGACTTTCCATTATTTGAATATATAAATTCAGTATATATACACCCTACTCACTTCCATGCCAGCATTCTCTGAAGAAGCCAGCCACAGATGCTGGCAAAACATCAGGAATAAACTCTTCCAGAACACAGTCACATAGCCCGAAAAACCCACACAAAAACTTTCAATTATTTCTTTGAAAACTGCTAGAATCTGGCTTAAAAAATTAGATTTGCAGAAGTCCAACAAAGAAAGGGTAAAAAATATCTCTGGATGGCTTCATAGTTTAGAAGTCTATAAGGGGAATATTTTTTTGTCAAGATCTGACTGGGTATCAGCAGGAAGGTTACTATATTTATCAAGCCAGATTTGTGGCAATTAGCATTATATACAGATGATTTCCTAAATTTACATACACAGTTATTTTCAAAAATCAAAGAGAGGGAGAACTATTTATATCCTAAAAGTAACTTCATTTCTCAATATGTAGATTACCATGATAAGAAATTTTCACTATAATCATGAGACATTCCAGTGCAGGGGTAGGCAATCTGTGGTTTTCTTAATGGTGGTGAACTACACCCAACTGCTAGGGCCAGTTTTCAAGAATGACGACATTTGTAGCTCAGCAGTATCAAGAAGGACAAAGATTCCCTAACTCCACTATAGTGTATAGAATTATTTCAATATTTTTGTAGGAGGGGATGAGAAAGAGTTAGAGAGACTGAGGGAAGGAAGAAAGCAGGCAATAAGTATAACTACCAGAGGTGGGTGTAGAAGGAAAAAGAAAATGAGAGGGAGAGAGAGAGAAAGAGAGAGAGAGAGAGAGAGAACAGGGAGAAGGGATTGTGGCCAGGAGAATTGGGAAAGAGGAGAAGGAGAAAATGTCTAGAAAGAGAAGGGTGACATAGGCTTGAAACAGATGGGCCAAAAAAAAATGGCTTCCGCCCACTTCGGGTACATGGTGTGCAGATAGTGCACCCCCCACCCACCCCTCAATGTGGCCAGAAGCCACTCTAAGGCCACCTAAGGCAGCCTGAAGATGCAGGCAAAAGGAGTGGTGAAAAATAGTTCCTTGTGGTCTGCTTTGGAAGTGGGCCATCCAGTTGCCATGATCCTGGCCTGATTGGGGGCCAATTGTGGCTGGGGTGGCCAAAGGTCATTCCAGGCTGCCCATCTGCTTTGCCTCTAAGAGATGTGGAGAGTGGGAGAGAGAAGAGAATAAATTTAGTCAGAAAGGTGGAGGGGAAGGAAAAAGAAAACAAAGGAAAAAAGAAAAAAGACACATAGAGAAAGTTGGAGAATATGAGAGTAGGCAGGGGGGTTGGGGCAGACATAAGAAAGAAAAAAAAGAAAGTTTAAAAAGAAATACATTTATGCCAGGCTTTTAGTTAATGATTCATGTGCACTTCCATGTGCACTTCAGAACAAGAAATGAAATTTGTGTGTGTTGAGGCTTCAAATAATTTAGGATAGAGTAAGTAAAGTGAGTACATAACTGGCAAAATTAGCAATAAGATAGGAAAATCCTGTGAGGCTGAGAACGTGTGACTTGCCCAAAGCTACCCAGTGGGCTTTTGTGCTTGAGGGGGGAATCAAACCCTGATGTCCAGAGTCACAGTACAACACTGAAACCACTACACCATGCTGGCTGTCATGATGACATAAGATGATGCTATTATTTTCATTCTGTCACTCAAAGATTCTAAAGAATTCTATTTTCACTCAATAATGTTGAAATAATTACATTTTGCTATGTAATGTATTTGAGAAAAAATTAAAAAGCAAAGAAAAATAGCAAAAATAGTACTTAAAATTACAATAGTTCAGACTCGTCTGAGATTTCATAGGCTTTGCAATAGCGCAGCTGTTTTCCTCAGGGTATTCTCACAAGATCGTAAAGAAATCTATTTGTTATGAGCATTCTGGAACCCCAAGGAAGGCAGCTGTGTTTTTGATAAACCGGGCCACATTTTCAACACCTCAAGCAACAGAGACACTTATATAGGAATTCTGGGCAGCATATATTATCCATAAGGAATGCAATTTTTTAACAGTAACAACCTAGAGCTGTTAGAAGTTTATGAAGAAAAGCAAAGTGAGCATCAAACAGAGCAATGATATGAAATTAAAAACCTGACCTCTAGCACCGGATCTGCCCTAAACTTAAAACATGCCACCCAGAGTGAACTTTACAGTCACTGGGGAAATCACCAAATGGTATCAATATGCTCTGCATGTGAACTTTAAGTTGGTGTTGCTTATCCTCTTCCTAGCTTTGTTTGTTTTTCAGATGTTCACTAGGGAGAAAAATGCAATAAATGAGCAGAATTTTCTATGGATCTTTGCAAAATTGGTTTCTAGAACTTGAGTCACTGCAGTTTGGGACTTGGCCAAGTGGAAACTCTCATAGGTCTTCAGCAATGCTAGCTTTTTGTTTCTTTGTTTATGTCCCACCCATAACTGCATATAAATGGTTAGGAGAGGGGTAGGAGCTTTACTAACAGATTATTGTTTTTTCATTATTGTGTGTGCAAACTAAGAGGCTTATCACATAGCTAAAATATAACATTTTACCTGAACTGAATTTAATTTTAAATTGGGCTGCATCTGCACCCTATCACAAAGATTTTGCTGCCAAAATCACTACCCAAATGCAGCCTGGGTCCATCCCAATTCCCAGGAGCCTCTTTTTCAAACCTGGGAGTTTTCCAGCTTGAAAAATGGCCACCAGAGTGCTCCTGGAAGTGAGGATAGACCCAGGCTGCATTTGGGCAGCGATTTCAGTGGCAAAATCTTTGTGATAGGGTCTGGATGCAGCCCAATTTAAAATTAAATTCAGTTCAGGTAAAATGTTTTATTTACCCATGCGTTAAGCTCTGAAATTGGCTTTCTTAACCCAGAAACAATAATGAACCTCAAGTAAAAAGATTTTTTTGGAAATATTACTAACATATAAAGATGCATTTATTTATTTATTTATTTATTTATTTATTTATTTTATATCTTGCTTTCCTCCCAGCATGGGATTCAAGACAGTGAGCATGATTGTACCTAGCCATGCTTGCATCTTACATACTTCTTCCTTCCTTCCCCAACACTTTATTTTCCCATTATTTATTTTTTGTAATCACCTCCAAAAACACTTAAGAGGACTGTGAAAAATATGTTTAATGGTCTCACAATTGGATCTGCTTCTATTTGCCACTAGGAGAGCTAGGCACAGTGTATCTCCCCCTACCTCTTATAGCTGCAACAAAGGTCTCTTTATGGTATACAAAGGGGCATAGTAAAGTAATAATTATCATCCAGAGGTTATTATGGTATATTGTTGAAATTTTGTCAGTGTCATCATTGGTCCCTAAGTGTATGATGTTGAGAAAATCAGCTCACTGTGTCCTTTATTTTGTTACAGGTTGTGCCAGAAGTGACTAAAGTGTAAGATGGAGAAACATGAGGGGGTATTGTAAAGTAATAATTACCACCCAGAAGTTATTATGGTATATTGATGAAATTTTGTCAGTGTCCTCATCACTAAGTGACTTTTTTTCTCCCAAAATGAAAAATCCATTGCTGATTTGACAACATAGATGACATCATTCATGCCCATGGAAGAGTGGTTTAAGGAGCAATCTGCAGACTTCTACAATAATGGTATTTGGAGGGTCAAGAAATGCTGGGGGAAATGTGTAAATCTGGATGGTGACTACATAGAGATAAGTTAACAACTACAAATCAAAACAAACTTACTCTCAAATTTTTTGAAAGGTAATAATTAAAACTTTACAATACCCCCTTGTATAATTATAACATTTTGATGCCATACAAATGTCACAGCAATACCTTATGGAAATCTGGAATTGGTAATTTTATGAGATATATAGAATTCTTTGTCAATCAGTTCCAGTGCTTCACTGCTTCAAAATGGTATCAAAATGCTGAAATGTTATAGCACGAAAGAGACTCAAGACCCCAGTTAGTAATGGGTTGCATATAATCAAATGTCTGCCTACTGTTTAAGAGATGTATGCTATCCAACTGACCAGTACAGTGACAAGATGGACTCAGTGTTATCCCAGCAGTGTGTGAAAGTTTCTTTCATTCAGATCTGGTCATGCAAGATGTTTCCTCAAGTCACTTGTAGGAGGGCATGAAAACTGACAAACTTGCTAAGGAAAAGATATTCTGCCAGTGGTCATACCCCAACCATCTTTAATAGGTTCTCTGGTAAGTCTAGGGAGTATTTAATTCATACTTTTTGTATTAAAAAGTTGATGAGTGCTTTCAGGACACAATCCTGTATATCAAAACCCAGTACAACTACCACTTCCATTTTCCAGGAAAACAGCAAATATGGAAAACATAAAGCAATATTATATTTGCCTTGATGACAAATTTATTGGCATGAAAATTCATATGTGCATTAGGACACAGTTGAGTATCTGATGTTCAAACCAAATTCTTGTTTTGTAAATGATAAGCAGCATATTTTACAGTAAAGCTAGTATTTACATTTTTAAAACATGGACAAATCTTTTTAACTGGCATATTCCACAATAAATGAAAATATGAGAATTAACTGAGCATTCTAATTACAGACTTATAACATTTATGAGTCTGGGCTGTATCCATTATTAATTTCACATATTGCCCTAATAAGCATAGGCGATAATACTAAATGCTTGTTCCAGGCATAAGAGTTTAAGGACACTGAAAGACTAGTAAAAAACTGACCTCAACAACAAGATTTTATTAGCTAAAACAGAATTTCAGTCAGGAAGCAAATATATAATTGCAATGTGAATCAGTTCAGACAACTTAGTTAGTGACCGTATTTCTTGTATTACTGCTTCATCCTTTATCTTACATTGACAATCTGTGGATCCTACACTAAACATGTCCCAAATTCTGCAAGCATTTCCTTACAACTGGATTAAATTAAGAAAGGAAGTTAGGCATGTACATCTGCTCAGATCATTAACTCATGATATACTAGTTTGATCAGAAATACTTTGTTTTATATTATTTTTCAGGGGCTGACAGTAGCTATGTGAATAAAGGTAAATGAGTAAAGGCATTGAAAATACAGGGAACTATGAGAGGAGGGATGGGAGAGAATCTGGGCATTGTAAATTACTCTTCCTTCTCCCAGTTCTTTTACTCAATGAGGCCTTGACCAAAGAACAATTTTTCATGCTCTCTTGCTGGGTTCTGATGGGCTCTTTGCCTGTAGTGCAAAATGACTTGTAACGACATTCATACAGAGATGAAAAAGCTATACCTACCAAAGTAGCATCTTCTGCACAACTCCTGAAGAGAGATGAACTATTTTCTATGACTCTCATCGCCCTCTTTCTTTTCTGTTTTTCTCTTCTTTAAAAGAAATCAAACAAACATGAAGAAAATAGGTTTGGATAATTACTTTTCTAAGAGCACTAAAATATTATTTAAAATATAAGCTTTCAAGGCCAATGAGCTCTTCTTAAGGTCAGGCATGGTAAAGACAGAAAAGTTCAAAAATCATTCCAGCTATATGTTGAAACCATAAAGTCTGAAATTAGATTGATGTCTTAAGAAAGAGTTGGCAAACCAGTTTGCAGGCTAAAAAGTGTCCCTGATAAAGATTTGTAGATGACATGAAATTTTGTCTTTTAAATAATTTGTTACTGGTCTAAGAAAGGTACTTCCTAGTCTTGTTTCAGAGTTTTGCTCATAGACTACATAGTTGTGCTATTGCTGCTCCTGCTGCCTCCTCCTCCTCCTCCTCCTCCTCTTCTCCTTCTTCTTCATGAAACACACACACACACACACACACACACACACACAAAACAAAACTGTGACTCACTTGACTGCACACCATTGTTCTAGGGTGCCCCCCCCTTATACAAAGAAAGTTGATACTAATAGAAATATCAGAGTAAACCCAGCACTAGCCATATTAAGACATTCATTCTCTTGTTTAACAATTGCATGGGAAGGAAGAGTGGACATGGCCCCACTCTCTTCCTCCATAGAACTGCAAAGCATGCCCTAGAATGGATCAAGCCAGAATTCTCCCTGGAAGCCATCATGAGAAGGCATGATCATTTGAAAATCATTTGAAAAGACAATGATGCTGGGAAAGATGAAGAGAAGACCACACACCAGATGGTTCGACTTGATCAGGGAGGCTACAGGCCTGAGCTTACAGGATCTAACCAGGACAGTCAAGGACAGAAAATCTTGGATCTGTTCATCCACAGGTTCATCATGAGTCAAAGTTGGCTCAAGGGCAGCTAACCACAACAAAGGGCATGTTCTAAGAACTGAACAACAATTCCATATTTTGTATATTAAGTTACTTTATGATGATAATTGAAGACATGCTTATGATTGATGAGATGAAGAGTTTTTAAACCTTTTTTTTTTTAAATAACATATTTATGGATTAATAGTTTGGATAATTCAGTCTGGAATGAAAAGTGGCTTCTAGATCTCAACAGGTTGTAAATCTGTACACAAGAATCTTACGCACTTGAAATGTATTATTGGAGAACTACAATGACTTGCAAAGTAGGGGAATCTCAAATAAAAGGAAATTTAAAAGGCTATCTCTAAAGCCCATCAGAACTTGTAGATTTACTACCATGTTTCAAAACATGGTAGTAAATCTACAAGTTCTGATGGGCTTTAGAGATAGCCTTTTAAAAAGACTCAGGCCTTGATACAAATATTTCAGAATACTTGCTAAAATGGCTGCTTATTAAAACCAGGATAATTTTGTCCTCTTTGTGTATATAAGCAAGGAACAGCATGCCACTTTCCAACAGTCTGCAAATGTTGAAATAACAAAAAAGGATATAAAGTGATACCTCTACTTACAAATGCTTCTTCTAACGAAAAATTCAACTTATGAAATGCACCTCTGGAAAAAAAATTGCTTCGACTTACGAAAGCATTCCAACTTACAAAATTCCAGCCGAGGCCATGGCTGGAAGGAGGCGCCGCAGCCTCAGCTGTTCTATGGGCTGGCCCTGGAAGTGGAGGACTTCTCTGCTTCCAGGACCAGCCTAAGGAATGTCCAAGGCTGCAGCTGAAAAGAGGCCTCCTTTCAGCCGCAGCCTCAGTTGTTCTATGGGCTGGGGCTGAAAGCAGAGGACTTCTCCGCTTTCAGCCATGGCCTCCTTTCAGCCGTGGCCTCTGTTGTTCTATGGGCTGGTCCTGGAAGTGGAGGACTTCTCCGCTTCCAGGG
>JAIPUX010001880.1:80087437-80101148 GCA_020142125.1 Phrynosoma platyrhinos
TATATATATATATATATATATATATATATATATATATATGCGCATTAACAGACTTTTTTAAAAAAACAGTTATAATATTCTAGGTTTCCAGCTCTCATGATGGTACAAAACTGTATGAAAACATAATGAAATTATGAAAGCTTAAAAACTAAATGAAAGTTGTACTTTTGATTTCCAAAAATAAGACTTCCAAAGAATTCTAGCTGTATTTTGCTATTTCTGTATTTATTATTTTTCTATTTTCACAATATAAGGCAGAAATGATAATAAAGAAATTAGATGAGGGTTACAAACAGGAGATAGTCAATACAAATAAATCCATACAAATACTGTAATCTTCTTTTTAAAATCTGCATTGATTTGTGAAACTTTCATAAACAGCAAAAGAGGGAAACTGTCTCAATCCAATGTTATGAACACCACATACATAATTCAGTCAATTGCTCTACATAACACAGCAGTATGTAATACGTGGGTTGAATTTCCCCCACTCTATTGATCTACTGCTCCCATTTTATCAGATAGAATCATAAATCAGAGAAGTATACTAAGGATAATACAAGCTTTTACCAAAAGGAGTTAGAATCTTCATTCTGCACACATAATCATGCATTGAAAGAAGAAAAAGAAAGAACATTTTTAAAAAGTAACTGAGAATTGCAAAGGGTTGAACATAAAACAAACCATGCTGGTTCAGATCTAAATTAACTATCTATCTAGTCTACTGTTCTGTCCCAATGGTGAAAAGCCACCAAAGGCTGCTCCTGCTTCCTTCTATGTTCAAGAAAAGCTGGAATGAGGAAGTACACACTTCCAACAGTGTCTGGGGAAACAGTGGTTCCTCTGGTAGTGGTGGTTGTGTTGGGATAAGCAGCTCAGTAGAGAGGGAATCTCCACCATCTTCTGTAAATACAGTAGTGGCTAGTTACACTCTATTAACTTGATGCAGGATCATGGCTCAGATGTCCAGAAAAGCAACCAAGTAGAATATGTGATTATAAGAATATAGAATAAAGAGTTAAATACACATATGTGGTTCTTCTTTTTCTTGTTTTACAGTTACACATCTCTGCTCGTTTGCTTTATTATGGGATATACTTTTCATTGATGTGTGAATGTTATGTGGTTTGGATTTCCCTAATAAGAAACCTGGTTTTGTGGGGGGAGTTTTCTCTATTGGTGCATCCCTACACTTTTAGGTTACTTTCCTGAGCCTATTTAAGATTTGTTTTGGGTATTTAAATTTTTAAAGGCATAGCAATCCTCCTTTTCACTACCACCAACACCATCACCACTATCATTCCCATCATTCTGATTGCACCCCTGAATTTGTCACATCATATTCTGAGTTAAAGATCATTTGCCCACATGACTTTCTGTGTGTGTGTGTCAAATTGATATAGAACTATTAGGGCAAAAAGCAATGATTTCAGTTGTAAGGCATTTGAAGCTTTAAGCCCACAAGGATACCCCCTCCTTGGCACTGCAAATTCCTATGTCTTTGAATAAATCTCAGCCAGTGGTCTTCAACAAAAATCTCTCTGTTGCTCTGATTGTTCTCCCACTCCCTGAATAGCATTATGTAACTAAATGGCAAATTCATCATCAGGAATTGTGTCAGTCAGTTAACCACCAAGTCAGAAGCTTATATCCTAAGGTAATAGAATCTGTGAATGGTCATTATGAATATTTCTGTTTGGACAGCTACATTACGTCACTAGGATACAGCAGGGATCCTATAAAAATCACATTTTTCAACAATTAACTCTAAAGAAATGGAAAGGAAAATACGAATTAAATCAAAACATGGAAACAAACTGCTCAGGAATCAAACATCTATCTGAAGTAATAATGGATGAAACATTTAGATTTAACCCTTTTTTTACTCCTTGGGATCCAATGACTTTTGCAATAAGAAACCTGAACATCCAAGGGGTGGGAGTGTTGCATGCAACAATACTTACAAAATTCAGAAACGGGTTATTCATATGGAATTTGGGAAGCAATGGTGAGATGATGAAAATAAGGGCCTCAACAACATTGAGTTTAACAGATTCACCCATCCAAGATGCTGCTTCATTGACAGAACAACTTGCTGCATGTTTAGGACAGCAGATTTGTTACTGGTATGATATTAATTTATTTTATTTATTTATTTTAAAAAAGACTTTCAAAGTCATAAACTACCATGCTTTGAGGTCTGTGAAAGTCAGAGCTGGAGTTCTACGAATTAAATTAAATGATGATACCTTGGGCAATCTACTATTCATGTGGAGATCAGTTTTGTACATGTTTCTTCTGAACTGCTTTGGAGCCTCTTCCTTCTCCTTAATAGCATTAGGAACAACCTCAAGGCTATGCACATCAGAATGGAAAGATTCAGGCTCTGAAGCCAACCATCTTGTTCTGCTTTGTCACCAGATGTGCTCATTTAAGAGACAGCAGACTCTTCTAAACATACTGCAACAATGGAGCTGGAAGACATTGGCTTTATTGGAACAATGCAATCCCAGGCATAGCAATTTCAAAGTCACTCCCATGGAGATCTACCTGGTAAATTTGTACAGCATGATTTTAATTTAATTTAATAATTCAATTTAATTCATTTGTATGCCACCTTTGTCCTGGAGTGGGACTCAAAGCAGCTTACAAAAAAAAAAAAAAAAAAAAAAAGATCTATACAGCTGTCCTGATGTTGTTGGCCATCTGGTGCCTGATAGCAGCATTAGTATTAATATTTGCATACCTCTAGGCCACCCTTCAATTTTTTACCTGCAAACTAGAGTTTAGTAGAATTTTAAGTGGTGTTGAGGGCTGGAAGCAGCAAAGAAGTACAATTGCCAGGTAAATACATGCAAGAGATCAGAAAAGCTTATCTTTATTATGCATATATTATTATTATTATTATTATTATTATTATTATTATTATTATTATTATTATTATTATTTGGAGACCAGGGCTCATGAGTTACAATCTTGGTACAATAAACTACTGCATTTGTTTTTAATTTTGTTTCTA
Organism: Phrynosoma platyrhinos; assembly: GCA_020142125.1. Lineage (NCBI taxonomy): Eukaryota > Metazoa > Chordata > Lepidosauria > Squamata > Phrynosomatidae > Phrynosoma > Phrynosoma platyrhinos. The sequence continues at coordinate 80,090,457 of JAIPUX010001880.1, forward strand.
ATGGGACTTCATAAGAGGGGAACAGTTTGATCTACAGTTGTACCAGCCAAGCTATGTTTTGAAGTATGAAAAGAAAGAATGAAAGAAAGTCCTCAAGACATTTTCCCCTAGGGGAAAAAAAAAAACATTTAGGTGGGCTCAGACTTCTATTAAATGGACAGGTTCCTGCTCTCACCACAGGGATTTCTTTCCCCTGCCCTGTGAACTGTCTGTATCCACAAATCTGTTTTGCATTTCTGTATTTTATATAAAAATAAGCAAAACTGCAGGCCATGAAGAACATTTTTCTCTTTCTCCTTCTGTTAGTGGTGGTGGTGGTGGTGATGACGACGATGATGATGATGATGATGACAATGATGATTTAACCAAATCATTAGGATTGTCAGAAATCCTAACAGTCCAACTGTTTTGGGATCAAGACATTTGTAACTTTGAATTTCCAAATGGTTTCCAATTCTCTCTCTCTCTCTCTGTCCTTAAAAATGCATTTAAATAGGTTTGTTTCCTCTCAAAAGCTTTCAGCTTTAAATAGAGATTATTCTTATGACTGAAGATCTCCAGGCTGAAATTTTTTTAAAAAAATCATATTTTTGTGCCAAAAGATAAGGATGATACAGGAAGCTACACTCATTTCTTATAACAGAGGATGACACCTAGTAGAAAGGATACAGTCAGCTCCTTTCAGTGAAATAATAAAATGACAATTTTCATTCTTTAAAATCCTCATATTTCCTCAAAGAATTCAGATAGCATATATGATATTTTGTTTCAGAATGAATGAGTCTAACTAAGGAGCTGTACAGACAGCCCATAAGGAGCGGCATCCCACCACCCCTTTCCTTGCTGGACTGGGGCCATGGCAACCGAACAATGCAGCCCCAATCTGGCAATTTGCCTCTCTAAAAAACCTGGAAAATGCTTCTCCTTTTTAGAACAGCAAAAAGGCACCCTTGCCACCATGTTGGTGGCTTTTCCATGCTCCTTTGGTGCAGCGTATATGAACGCTGCACCAAGGGAGTGCCCTGATGCCACCCGCCATCTGTTTTCATGGGTGGCATGACAGCATCATTGGGGTGGCATTGGGGTGTGTGGTCGCCACGCTCTGACTCCACCCCCAGGCTGACCCTTTTGGTTGGTCTATATAACAACAACAAAACAACATGTATTTGTATCCCACCTCTCTGTAAACACAACTGGGGTGGCTTACAAGATAAAACATACAGACCTGTCTCCCAATACCCCCCCACTCAAAATACAATTAAACAATCATAATTTAAAACATACTTAAAATAATAGATAAACAACAGATGACAAATAAATTAGAACAACAGTAACAGAAATCAGGGTCAGGCATGACTTTTTCAGTGGCTGGTTGTCTACTCAGGAAAGGCTTGCCAGAAGAGATCCATCTTAACAGATTTTTAAAAGCTTTTTAAGTTGGTAATATGATGAATCTCATCCAGCAGGCCATTCCATAATCTGGGAGCAATAGCAGAAAAGGTCTTCTGGACAGTTGTAGACAATCTAGTTTTTATAGGTTGCAATAAATTCCTCCCAGAAGACCTGAGTGTGTGGAGTGGATTATAGGGAAGGAGGCAGTCCTGAAGGTAGTTTGGGCTCAAACCATTTAGGGCTTTAAAGGTGATGACTAGCACCTTGTACTGCACCCAGAAACTGATAGGCAGACAGTGGAGTGATCTTAAAATAGATGTTATATGGTCTCTCCTAGTTTTACCTGAGACTAGCCTGGCTGCCATATTTTGTACCAATTGAAGTTTTTGAATTAGGCACAAGGGTAGCCCTATGTAGAGTGCATTACAGAAATCAAGATGAGAGGTTACTAGCGCATGTACCACGGTTTCAAGATCCCTGACTTCCAGGAAAGGGAGCAGCTCGCAAGTCAGTTGGAGCTGATAACAGGTGCTCCTGACAATTGCATTCACCTGACTTGTCATCTGAAGCAATGGATCTAGGAACACCCCCAGACTGTGAACACAGTCCTTGGAGGAGAGTGTGACCCCATCTAGGACTGGGGATTGTGTCCCAATACCCGGGTTTGGGGCCTTTAGTGTTAGTACCTTTGTTTTGCCTGGATTCAGTTTCAATCTGTTTTTACTCATCCAGTCCATTGCCGCTTGAAGACATTCATTGAGAGGGGATACACCATCTGAAGTCAAAGCTGTAGATGGAGACGTGGAGAAATATATCTGGGTGTCATTAGTGTCTAGCCCCTAATTGATCCTTGAGAACTGAGGTAGTCACAAAAACATGAATCCCCATATAGAAACTTCTTTATTACAACCACACAGCTCGTTGTGTGGTCAACTGACAAGCCTTACTTGAAATAAGCTAAGTCAATTGTGGTGGACATTAGCGGGCTTTTCTCACTAAGGCTGTGTCAGCACTGCAGAAATGAAGCAGTTTGACACTGCTTTGTAGTTCTGTGAGATATTCGGCCTTTTCTGTCAGAGAGGTCTTATGCCACAACATACTACAAATTAGTGGATTCCATAGAATGGAGCCAGGAGAATTAAAGAGATATCAGACTGCATTAATTCTACAACGTGACAGTAACCTCTGGTAAGTTGTGAGGATGGTTGTAGAGTACCCAGGAAGGCTGAACAAGAAAACCAACAATGAATAAAGATTGCATAATGAAGATAAGAAAGATGTAAGAACAACGCAAAGGAAGGAAGAGTTCCTTTCTTTGTTTAACTCAGGACTGTCATTTTTTTCAAGAACTCACAAAGGGATGTCCTGTGAACTGTGAACAGGGATAACAAAATTAGGCTTATAACCAGTGTGATTTCTGCTATGTCATGCACATTGAGATAACTTCCTTTTCTGGATCCACTGTATTTGCAAGCCAGCATAGCTTACTGCTGGGCAACCTAATCCTTAGCAAAGACTGTGCTAGTGGCAGCATTTATGAAAACATCTGTAAGCTGTGCTCATGAGCTTGCTAATCTCACCCATATAACCATGCAGCTTGTTAGTGTCCTATATTAAATTTTGTTGTTGTTGTTGTTAATTGCCCTTGAGTCGATCTCAACATATGGCGATCCTGTGGATGAGACATCTACAAGACCCCCTGCCCTCCACTGCTCTGCTGTTATCCTACAAACCCATACCCCTGACTTCCTTAATTGAGACCATCCATCTGGCATGTGGACTTTCTCTCTTCCTACCTCCCTCCACCTTTCCCAGCATTATGTGTTTGCAATGAATAGGTTGTTGGCTTCACAAAAATGTATCAGATGTTCACCTGACTTCTTTGCCTAATCCAAATCTGCCTACTGTCTTTGATTCTTCTTTGCTTCCAGCCTTTGCCTTCCAATCTCCAATGATCAACTTGACATCCTGTGATAAGACATTCTGTCTTAAATTATTATCACCAATTCTTCTTACTTTAGCTAAATGTAAATAAATCAAACACCATCTTACTCTCTGAATTAATAGTCTACTGGCATATGGTATCCTAAATTTTGTGGGTAGACTATCTAGAGTGTGTGTGCCTTCAATTTTCCTGTCAATTCATGGTGACCCTATGAATTTCATAGGATTTTCTTAGATAAGTAATATTGAGAGACGGTTTTGCCCCTGAAATATAGCCTACAGCACCTGGGATTCACTGATGGCCTCCCACCCAAGTACTAGGCAATCTTTTGCCCTGACCCTGCTAAGCTTCCAAGGTCAGATGGGATCTGGTAGAGCCACTGAATCAATTGGATTTACCTATATGTTAACTCACAATTCAACAATTGAGTCAATGAGTCTACTTCAATTGGGACTAAACAACAGGATTTGGGTTATTATGTGAATCTCTATATTTCAAGTATAGGAAATAAATTTCCATTTGGGGACTGGGGGTGAGCAAGAGCAAAAACCATTTTAATTTAAGTGCATTCTTTAAAATGTGATGCATGAGTCAGAGCTAGGTGAGATCCTATTTAAAATGAAGGCAGATTTGATGTCTTCATTTGTGATAACAGGTAAATAGTTTAAGGGGAGAAATAAACTCTGAACATGTAATGATTAGGCATTGCGTGTGACTAATAAGAATGCTCTCCCTGAAGCGGAAAAAAAATCTTCTGTACAAGTATACTCAATTAGAATGCTACGTTAAGAGTATAGCTGTGTTGTCTTTTAAGAAAAGGCTTTACTCTTGTAGGTGGCCTTATTCTGGTGAAAATATAAAATTTAAGAAAGTTTTTTGGCTAAGCTGATGATCTACATGCCACATAAATCTGGAATAAATACAGTCTGTTGCAGGTTCAATTTGATTATTGCCTTAGGGATGCCTGCCTTTTCCAAACAGCACACTTTGCCACTAATGTCCAAATCAACAATAAAGGATCTGCACAGCATTCAAAAAGAAAAAAAAATGCATTGCAATTTTTCCTTCTGAAATGTGAATAAAGACCCGGCTCAGAAAAACAACAAGGTTTATCATGCCAACAAGTAATTATTAATTTGCACAACAGTGCCATAGAACATTTTGTTCAGCTGTTATAGTGAAAATGGCCAGGTATGGTTTAGACCAAAGGCCTATCTTCCATATTTTCCGGCATATAAGATGACTTTTTAACCCCAGAAAATCTTCCCAAAAGTAGGGGGGTCATCTTATATGCCAGGGGTAGGCAACCTTTTTGAGCCATGGGCCGGGTTGCTGTCCCTCAGACAATTGGGGGGCCGAAGCACCAAAAATAAATAAATAAATAAATAAATAAATAAATAATAAAATTAAAAAAATTAAAAACATATGCATGCACACTCTCTCAGCCCCAGAAAAGCCATGGCAAAACCCCTGTGGAGATTTTGCCAAGAAAACCCCAAGAATAAGTAATAACAACAATAATATCATAATGGTGGGCGGTGGTGGTGGCGGCGGCAGGACCAGCCTGGGGCTGGTCCAAAGGCCTCAGGGGGCCGCATCCGGCCCCCGGGCCTTAGGTTGCCTACCCCTGTTATACGCAGAGAAGAGAAAGATCCTGCTCATTCGGCGGCCATTTTGTCTCCCTCCTCCTCCCTCTCAACTCACCAGGCTGGGCCACACCCTCAGGAAGATCAGGGAGGAGCAGAAGGCAGAGGCATTGCTGGCTTAGCCTGGAAGAAGAGGAGGATGAAGCTGGATGAGGTAAGGTGTTTCTCCCTTCCTCCCTCGCTGGGCTGGACTGCCCTCCTTTGCCCTGCCTCTCTGCAGAGAAGGCCCTATAAAAACCCACTGGGTGGCCTTGGGCAAGCCACACTCTCTCAGCCTCAGGGGAATGCCTCAGTTTCCTTTCCTCCTTTCTTCCCTCCCTCCCTCCCTCCCTCCATACCTCACTCCTTTCCCCTCAGAAAAAGTCCCTCCATGGGAGAAGGAGGAGGAGGTGAAGAGGCGCAAGGAAGTCCCCTTGCAGGGCAGGGATGCCATCCTCCTTCTCTTCTCTCCTGGGGAGTCCCCTTCTCTCTGGGGCCCTGGCATTTGCCAACCTTCCTCCTCCACTTCCTGACAGTAAGGGCTGTTCGACAGTGGAACACACTCCCTCAGAGTGTGGTTGAGTCTCCTTCTTTGGAGGTCTTTAAACAGAGGCTGGATGGCCATCTGTCGAGGATGCTTTGATTGGGAGTTCCTGCATGGCAGGGGGTTGGACTGGCTGACCCTTGTGGTCTCTTCCAACTCTATGATTCTATGGCAGAAGAAGCATCTCTGGGGGAGCTGGGCTGGGTTCCCTCCTGGAGCCTGTGGGGAGGAGAGAAGGAAGAAGAAGAAGAGGAAAACCTATCTTGGGGTTTCCTTAGCAAGGTTTGTTCAGAAAGCGTTTGTCATTGCTTTTCCCAAGGTTGAGAAAGTGTGAGTTCCAAAAATGCTGTTGTGGTGGTGGCTGTTGTGTGCCTTCTAGTCATTTCTAACTTCTGGCAACTCAACGACAAACCTATCCTGGGTTTCGTTGGCAAGGTTTGTTCAGAAAGCATTTGCAATTTACTTTCCCCAGAGGCTGAGAAAGTGTGACTTCCAAAAATGCTATTGTTGTGGCTGTTGTGTGCCTTCAAGTCATTTCTAACTTCTGGCAACTCAAATGCAAACCTATCTTGCGTTTCCTTGCCAAAGTTTGTTCAGAAAGCATTTCCCATTTGCTTTTCCCAGAGGCTGAGAGAGTGTGACATCCAAAAATGTTATTATTGTGGTGGCTGTTGTGTGCCTTCCAGTAGTTTCTAACTTCTGGCAACTCAAAGGCAAACCTATACTGGGGTTTCCTTGGCAAAGTTTGTTCAGAAAGCGTTTGCTATTGCTTTCCCTGAGGCTGAGAGAATGTGACCTCTAAGAATGTTATTGTTTTGTTATTGTTCCCAACTTATGGTGATCATGGGGTTTTCTCAGCAAGATTCGCTCAGAGGAGGTTTGCCATTGCCTTCCCCTGAGGCTGAGAGTGTGTGACTTGTCCAAGTTCACCCAGTGGGTTTCATGTCAGAATGGGGAATCAAAAGCAAATCTCCAGATTGGTAGTCCAACACTCAAACTGCTACACCAGGGGTAGGCAACCCTTCCCCTTTAAAGGGCAAGGACCTTCAGCTCCCAGAAGCCTCAGCCATGTTGGCCAATAGTGCCATGTTGCCCAATAGCTCCTGGGATTCTGGGAGTTGAAATCCCTCGGCCCTTAAAGGGGAAAGCTTGCCTACCCTTGCACTACACCATGCTGGCTTGTATTCCCATGTGCTACCTATGAAACAATTGCAGACTTTTTTGTTGTTCTTGTGTGTCTTCAAGTCCTTTCCGACTTATGGCAACCCTAAGGCAACCTTATCATGGGGTTTTCTTGGCATGTTTCTTCAAAGCGGGGGTTGCCATTACCCTCCTCTGAGTGTGTGACATGCCCAGGTCCACTTCCTTGGCTACAGATTGTACATACCCCAGAATGCATCATCTAGTATATTGGCAGTCCTTCCCCCCAACACTTTCTCATTTTCCCCCAACAATCTCATAGCTGGGAGATAGAAATAATTTTTAAAGCAGGATTTAAATCTGGATTATTTTTAAAACAGTAAGGTCCAAAACACACTGCAGAAATAAATGCTAGGGAACATGGGAGCTGTAGTTTGTTGCGTTTATAAGTGACAGTTTTCTTGCTAAGTACCTGCATGCCATAAGCATTTGAATTAAAATTACCAGATTGAAATCAAATCTCATGGGTTTTTTTATTTTTATTTGGTGCATGTTGGCAGAGGGGTCGTCTTATATGGTGAGTATATCCCAAACTCTATATTTTAACTGGAACAGTTGGGGGTCATCTTATACGCCCAGTCATCTTATATGCCAGAAAATACAGTACTCCATTTGCTGTTCAAACATTGCCCAACCAATTACATCTCTCACTAAACTTGATTAAAAAAAAATACTGCCTCTGGTGTCATATAACCAACATGGCTAGTAGCTACTAAAAGTCATTATCTCCCCAAATGTATTTAATCCCCTCTTAAATCTAAGCAGGTTAGTGATCAGCTTGAGACAGAGAATTCAACAGTTTAATTATGTGCTATTTGGTATGATTTTGTGCTTCACTAAATATTGCAACACAGTTCTCTCAGTTGTAGTTCAATAAAGTAACTTTACCTACCTTTCAGTGCAATGATAGAAGTAAACTCAAAGTAAACAAAAAAAAAAATAAACTTACAAAAATATTTTGTTCTCCTTTGCTATTTATCTTGCATACTTATCTGGACCCAGCTGAGCAGGAGAACAAAGAGGACCAGCAGAGAGGCAAGGGGACTGGGAAAAGCACAACCTGGCCCAGACTCTGCCCCCTCAGGTGAACCAGATAACAGCAGCAGACCAGACAGGCAAATGGAGGAAGGAAGAAGGTGACCATCCATCTCTCCCCTCTCCCAACCATGAAGAAAGAAGTGAAGGAACTAAAGGAAGGAGGGTTGAGGATGGAGATGGGGATGGACTAAAGGGGGGGACACAAAGAAGGGAAGGAGGGGAACCCAGAGAGGCATAAGGGGATGGGTAGGAAAGCAAACAAACAATGACAGGAGGAATAATACAGGAAGACAAACAGCTACTGGGCAGCAGCAATAGTGGTGGGTGTCACTGACAGGAGTGAATTGTAACACCATAGCTAACATTGGTTGGCAAAGCACACAGGGAGGTATGTTAGGATTTGATGGGATATATAGTCAATGTTAAAATGTTGAAATGTAAAGATGTGTGTCTGTAATTTTTCCTTGCTGAGAAAATCTGTTTTCTGAGGCCAGAGTCACAATTATCAGCCACAGGTGTGTTATAATCTAAACAGGCCAGTTAACAAGCTAAAGTTCTGTGAGAAAGAGTTTTGTTTACAAAAGGGGTTGTATAAACAACGGAATGTTTTGGGAACTGTAGTCACATGATACAATATGGAAATTACAGGTTGAGCTAACACACGTCATGTAACTTCAACCAATCAGTCTGTGAAGGCTACACCCAAAGGGGTGGAGAAATGTGGGCTGAAAGTTGTGATTCTGAAAAAGCCTCTCACTTGTTCTTCAATCTTTAAGCTGAATGGACTAATTAAAACATATTTTTGCTCATGCTGAAGCTAGACTAACTTTAACCATGTAGCAGCTAAGCTTTGTTCCTGCTTAGCCATTCTGGCTAAAGTGAAAATGTTATTACTATTGTTTGTTTTTGCTCATGCTGATTTTGCATGAAGATCTGGATGTCTTGATGACTTGACTTCAAAGACTGTAAGCTGTATATTCATAATCAACACATTTTTTTTCAAGGTATAGGTGGCACTCCTTGTGTAACCCCATCATCTAGTAAACCCTATGATGAGAAACCCCAAGTGAGACACAGGCAGGATCAGTGCATTAACAGAAAGGGAAGGAGGGAGAGAGAAAGTTGTTTATCACATTTGCAAGATTAGCCAAGGGCATAAGAAATATGGCAAGACAAATAGCAGACACTCTTAGAAAAGCAAATAGAATCCAAAACAGCATTACACAAATGGAATGTGAGGACATGGAATGTGAGGAGCATGAACCAAGGGAAGCTAGACATAGAAAAAATGGAAATGCAATGCATGAACATAGCAGTACTGGGGGTCAGTGAGTTAAAATGGACAGGAATGGCCAGTTTGAATCAGACAACTACACAGTGTTCTATTAAGGGAATGAAAAGACAGTAAGAAATAGGGTGGTTTTCATACTAAGAAAAGATGCGGCAAAAATAGACAGTGGATACAATGCAAAATAAGACTGAATCATTTCAGTAAGGCTCCATGGTAAACCTATGAATATCACCATAATTCAAGTATATGCACTAACAACAGAGCAGAACAGGAAGAAATTGATAGATTCTATGAAGGAGTACAGGAAGAAATTGACAGCACACCAACACAGGATGTTAAGCTGATCATTGGAGATTGGAATGTGAATGCTGGAAGCAAAGAAGAATCAAAAATAGTAGGCAGATTTGGATTAGGCAAAATAAATGAAGCAGGTAAGCATCTGGTAGATTTTTGTGAAGCCAATAACCTATTCATTGAAAACACATTCTTCATACAACCAGAAAGAAGGCTATACACATGACATCACCAGATGGTCTGCACAAAAACAAATTGACTATGGCCTTTTGCAGACAGCGCTTTGCGCCATCTTGGAAGTAAGAAAGGAGAGGGGCAGCCTCACACTGGGTGCCCCAACCCTTTCCCATACACGTCACCGGAGCTCCCGTTGCTCCACACAACGGGAGCTCTGATGACGTCCTTCCACTGCAGCATCTGGACACACTGCAATGGAAGAGACACTGAAGAGGTGCCCAACACCTCTTGCGGTGCACCTTCAGCACCTTGCGGAAGGAGCGCTATTTTAGCACTCCTATCAGGGTCTGAAAAGAGGTGCATTGGGGCCGAGGAGTGTGGGTACCTCGGCCCTAATCCATGGCTTCTCACCCATCTGCAGAGACCCTACATGATTGGAAACAAAAGATGGTGGAACTCTATACTGTTGGCCAAGACTAGAGCAGGTGTTGACTGTGGCACATAACATGAATTACTCATATCAAAAAATAAGAGTAAGATTCAAGAAGAAAACAAAACCAGTGATTATACCAAAATATGATCTAAATAATTCTCAACAGAATTTACTGACAACCTAAGAAATAGATTTGCATTACAGACTGAGAACCAGAAAAACTATGGTTTGAAGCCAGGGACATAATGAAATAAGTATGCAGACAAACACTTTCAATAAACAAAAAGAAAGAGAAAAAAAACATGGATGACAGAAAAAAAAACAATAACAAGCAATATAGAAGTTATTTCAACTCATGGTGGCCCTATGGATGAGACATCTCCAAGACCCCCTGTCCTCCACTGCTCTGCTTAATTCCTGAAACCCCATACCTGTGACCTCCTTAATAGAGTCCATCCATCTAGCATGTGGCCTTCCTTTCTCCCTACTTTCCTCTACCTTCCCCAGCATTATTGTTTTGTTTTTTTTTTCCAAAGGGTCTTTTCTTCTCATGATGTATCCCAAGGATGACAGTCTCAGTTTGGTCATCTTGGCTTCCAGGGAATTTTCTGGTTTGATCTGCTCTAAGACACACTTGTTTATCCTTTTGGTTGTCCATGGGATCTTCAGCATGATGATAATTGTGAAGGAAGGTAAATAACATACACCGAGGAGCTTAGGAGCATGAAGCGAGCTGGACAACGACTAGAGTGC
>JAIPUX010001880.1:80107432-80134045 GCA_020142125.1 Phrynosoma platyrhinos
TTCTGTGCTGAAATTCTCCTATTCTGTCCTCTGCTCCATTGTCCTCAGCCTGAGCACCCTTTGCCTTTTCTGAGAAGACTGAAGCAATGAAGGTGTTGAGTAATTCTGCCTTTTCTCTGTCCCCTCTTAACTTTTTGCCATCTTCTCCACACAGTGGCCCTACCATTTCCTTCTTCTTCCTTTTGCTGCTGACATACCCAAAAAAGCCCTTTTTATTTTTCTTAACCTTTCTAGCAAGCCTGAGTTCATTCTGTGCTTTAGCTTTTCTGACTTTACCCCTACACGTGCTAGCTATTTGTTTGAATTCCTCTTTGGTGATTTCCCCATTTTTCCATTTCTTATACATGTTCCGTTTAAATATATATGTTATGAAGAAACATATATGTTAAAATATATATGTTATGAAGAAAGGAAGAATTTCTCTTTTCTGATACCACTACTCAGCTACTGAAGCTGAATATTGTGAATATCAAGATGAATAATGGAAGTACAGCCAGGCTCCATATTCATGGATTTTTTTATCGATGGGTTCAAGCATTCACTACTTGAAAATATTTTAAAAATATATAAATTCCAAAAAGCAAATCTTGATTTTGCCTTTTTATATAAGGGACACCATGTTACTGTGCCATTATATATAATGGGACTTGAGCATCCATGGATTCTGATATCTATGGGGCCCTGGAACCAGACTCCACCAGATACCAAGGGCCCACTGGGATACTTTGCACCTTAGCATAGTTAGATAAAGAACACCATTTTCTTCTATGCTTGTGAGAGCGAAGTATCTTGGGCTGGTCCTGATATTAACTCTAATATCACAGGAAACATTCCTTTGTATACTGATTGGAAATGTGCAATCATTTTCATGTGCTACTATTTGAGAATGTGCTATTACACTCCTATTATACTACTTCTGTGCCTGCCATTAGATCTTAGTTTTTCACTATGAGAATAGAACACTGGTATGCACAGATCATTGAATTGGTCTTGTATGGCTCTTCTGATATTCTGAATTTATTAAATTCTAAGTGCTCAGATGAGGTACAGTCAGCCCTTGATATCTGTGAGGGATTTGTTCCAGACCTCCCACCCCCACCCCACAGATACCTAAATCTACAGATGCTGAAGTTCAGTTTTCCCCAATGGCAGTGCAGGGATGCAACTACACTTCCATTATGGACAGATACTTTGGAACCCACATCTTTGCAAGTTTACCTATGGATTAAATTACCTAAGCTCTGGTTTGGAGGTGAATACGGAAGGTGGCATTGGCATTGTAAAGCCAAAAATCTCCCCTTGTGACTCCCTTGGTCTCTGTCTTCCCTCAGCAGAAGCACCGCCTCAAGGCTCCCAGCAATGCCTGGCCGTCCTTTCCTTTTGACCAAGCTGGGAGAGAAGGGGACTCAACATTGCTGAGGAGAAAAGGGAGGGGTGGCTATGGGCCTTTGCAGACTGCCAGAAATAGTGCACATTAAATTAAGGCACTGCCCTGGCTCAGTGCTAGGGAATCATGGGAACTGTAATTTATTGTGGCACCAGAGCTCTCTGGCAGAGAAGGCTCAATGTCTCAGAAAAAAATACAATTCCCATGACTCCCTAGCACTGAGCCAGGGCAGTGCCTCAATTTAATGTGCACTATTTCTGGCAGTCTGCAAAGGCCCTAAGTGATGCTGGGAGCTCTGAGGCAGCAGCAGAGGAGTTTCTGCTGAGGGAAAAAAAGAGAGTGAAGGAGACACAGAGGGAGATGTTTTGGGCTCTATAATGCCAACACCACCTTCCATGGCCACCACCAAACTGGAGCTTAGGTAATCTTAGCCACAAGTAAAGTTGGAAATATGTGGGTGCCAGAATTTCTGTCCCTAATGGTAGCACAGCTGCATCCTAGCACCACCGGTGGGGACAAAGGGGGGTATCCCTAATGCTGGCACAGCCACGTGCACACACCACCATTAGGGACAGCATGGCATTGCTGTCTGCAGATATTAAAATTCATGGATGGCAAGTCCACAGATACCAAGGGCTGACTGTATTCTGTTCAAATACTTTGGATTTTTGGTGTTGGAAGTTGAGGGGCAAAAATCAAACAATGGTTGGATTTCTGTGGGTAAAACATCTTTTTCAGATGTTATGAATAGCTCCTTATGCAATATTCACCATCTCACCACAGACAGACAACTCCCACACTTTTCTACATCACTTCTACTTCCAGAACATAGCTTCCAAATAGTATACAAGCATGACAAACTGCAATCAGGGCAGGGGGCGGGAGGGGAAACTGACATCTTTCTCAAACATCAGTAAGTCACTGGAGAGGGTAGTGTCCATTCAGTGAAGTGCTTCCTGTATGATTCCTGCCCTCCCTTCTCTCACCAGTAAATGACCATGGCAGTGAAATCAGATACTTGAGAGGGACATGGAACTGCATTATTAGAGCATTACCCTCTACCTACACAATATAACATTCCTGCCAGTGTTTAAGTTGAATGGATTTACCTTTAAAGAGAAAGTGGTGCAGGGTCATTGTTAAATACATTTTCCAAATGGCATCCATCCCACACAAAAAAATTCTCATAGGAATGATACTGCATCATGCTGGAGCAGCATTCACATGCAGCGTTCTATAGGAAGTGCTGAGAGTATCCTATCTGCCATGTGAAGCAGCAATGAAGTCTCCCACCTCATCCATGGTAGCAAATGGTCCTGCCAAGAAAGAATGGATTTCATCTCAGCCTTTCAAATGTTATCTTAAACCATGTCAAAGCTCTAATAATTCCAGTAGCAAAAAAATGTAGACATATGAAGCCATTCTGACGACTCCCTTTGAAACTAGTGCAAGTAATATGTCAATGTGGGCTATATATACATGTGTAAATAAATGTATGTTGCAGCACATGTCAGTACAAGTCTGCCCCAAGTTTTTATGCTGTCTGATCAAATTTGGAGCCAGCACAGTGTAGTGGTTTAAATGTTAGAACACTGGGAGACGAATCTTTGAATCCCTGTTAAGCCATGGAAACCCACTGAGAGACTTTGGGCAACTCACTCTCAGCCTCAGAGGAAGGCAAAGGCAAACCCCATCTGATCAAATTATGCCAAGAAAACTCCACGATAAGTTCACTTAGGGTTACCATAAGTTGGAAATGAGTTGAAGGAGTACAACAACATAACAATCAAATCAACATTGTGCTTCTTTTTTCTGCTGCATCAGGGGATGGGAAGTATATAGATCCCCAGATATTGTTAGACTGCAGTTTCCATCAACCTTAACCAGTATAGCCAATAAGGACATTTAAAAAAAATAATAGCATATTTATTTATTTTATACCCCTTTTTTTCAACATGGGACCCAACTTAACATGGAAACAGGACACAAAGGATGAAGTCATATAAAACTGACATAGACATGAAACAGAAAGAGCTGTCCATTTTAATTTCCAGGCACTCAGCACTGATAAGAATCAATCTTTTTTTTTTTTTAAATCAAGTCAGGTAATGAATATTTTTATTAGTACAAGTAGAACATAAATCAACAGGATTTAAAAGAGAGAGAGAACTAAGAGAACTAGAAGGTATGGTAAAAGTGAGAAACATAGTTATTTACTGCAAAGGTGAAACACATACTAAACTAACAGCATCTTGACTATGGAGATAACTGCACATTATTTAAAGCACCTTATCCCAGATGGGATAGAGGCACATTTAATTTTAAAAATGGGTCTTAGCACATTGACCCATGGCCAGGTGAATGCAGCTTGTATACAACCTGGTTGCTACTTGGGCTTATTCTGAGGTTTTTCAAGAATGGGGTTTTCCTGTCCTTGAAAAGCTGCAGAATAAGCCCAGCTGGCATCCGAGCTGTATACAGGTTGCATTCACCCAGCCACGGGTGAATGTGATAAGACCCATTTTAAAAATTAAATAAGGCTCTATCCCATCGGGGATAAGGCACTTTAAACAGTGTGATAATCTCCTTGGTGTCCAATTGGGGCTTCTTCTTCTTTTTTTTTTTTTTTAAAGTGAATTTATTAAATAGAAAATCATGACAATTACAGAAAATTACAGGATGTGAAAAAAAACATGTAAGACATAGGATATAGATGACGAATAAAACTCTAACCCCATATAATTGGGGCTTCTTCTGTAAATTTAACCCAGACTGGTGTATCAGTACATACATATATGCAGGCCTTCTTAGTTGGCATTATCTACTCATGGTACATCACAGAATGTAGGGAGTATATACAGAGGATAAAACAAACAAATAAAAATGAATTGAATGTATCAATTAATTATGTATCTCTTAGTCAAACTTGATTATGTGTTGCTTAGTCAAACTGGATAACGATTTTAAAAGACAATCCTCCAAAAAAAGTGACTAGGTTGTCAGTAGGATGCATTCCATTCCTGTGATTCTGACTCATCAGTGCTTCTGTGCAGTTGGATCAAAAACTATGCAGAGTGACACTGAATGGACACAGATGGTTCAGCCTACTTCCAGTGTTATACCACTTGTTTATTCATCCAAAATTCTGCATGTGTCAGAGTGTCTTGATCTTTTAACAACCTGCTCAGAGGAGAAGTGGGAATGATTAGTAGGCTTCAGTTGACAAAAACGACTAAATAGATGAACAAGATCTTTACTGGCATTTATAATTTTCTTTCATTATAAAGTGTGTGTGTTATTTTATTCCATTTGTACAATCTATGACCTCACTCCTTTAACCTAAAATGTCAGGCTATTTATTTTACTTGTTCATCACCAATGCAGTTTCTTTGCTTAGAAATGTTACTTGCTTTGAAGTATAGTCCCCAAAATCTCCTGGTCAGCAAGGCCAATGTTCATAATGGCTGTGATATTTTGAGAGTAGTGATAAAAAGTATTTTTTCAAACCTTATCAGAAGTCATAAAGGTAAAGGTAAAATTATTCCCCATTGACATGGTTGTCAAGTCGTGTCTGGCCATAGAGGGCTGTTCTCAACTCCATGATTAAGCCAAAGAGTCAGCATTGTCAGAGACTACTCTGTGATCATTTGGCCAGCATGACTGCACAGAATGCTGTTTACCTTCCCACCAAAGTGATACCTATTTATCTACTTGGATTTGCCTGCTTTTGAACTGCTAGGTTGGCAGAATCTGGGACTAGTAATGGGAGCTCACCCCATCATGCAGCACCCGGGCCTCAAACTGCCAACCTGCCGATCTTGCAATTAACAGTCAGTGTCTTAACCACTTGAGCCACCACATCCCCAGAGGCTGTATAGACAAATAAATTACCCTCATGGTGCTTTCTCATATGTGACATTGTCCTAAGTAGTAAACAAAATTGTTATTATGAACAGTTTGCAACAAAGTGGTACATATAAGCAGAACAAGCAACATAGCAAATATATTGTGTCCTGAATATATCTAAGGCAGCTTGGGCTACTGAAACAGTTCCATGCATCCCTCAGTACAGAACTTCATGTCAGGTCTTATCCTATGTCACCAAACTTCGATTCATCTAGAATAATGAAAAGGATTCTTAGAGGTTATATAAAAAAAAACTTTCATTTTGCCAGCTTGAGATTCCCAGTTGCTAATCACATCCTAGCTTGTTCATAAAACATCTTTCTCAGCCTCCTATTTTAGAATGTCAGCTTTACAAAATGTCTGTGTTTCTCAATGAATATTTTCATAATATAAAATACAGGAGGCTATATACAATTTGACACATGTGAATGTTGTAACAACCAAACTACATGTTATCTTTAATATACAAAAAGCAGATGAGAAATACAAAACGAATGAGGCTGGCAAATTTTCCAGTAAAGATTTGGTTCTGAAGATTAAAGAAGAGACTTTGACGAGCAACAGAAATCTCCAAAAGACACTGTAGTGCTCCAGAAACCGAGAACTCATCCAGAATCCAGACTAATAAAAATCTGCAGCAGTTCCATGTCATATATATATATATATATATATATATATATATATATATATATATATATATATATATACACACACACACACACACACACACACATACATTCAAACAATGCAGTTCCTGTTTCAACCTATTTCCTGTGAATTCCTGGGACTAGCTGTGACTTTTTAGACCCAGGGCTGCAGGTAATTTATTTTCTGCTCTTGACCTTCCAGTACAGACAGGGGTTAACGCACATGTTAGGTCCTCCTCTTCTTCTGGGCAGCCCCACAGGTAATATTTTGAATTGTGGGGGGACAATCACTACAGCATCCTTTCATTATAATTCTTATGAATGTGGGAATACCAACCCATGACACAGTTCAACTGAAAGAAACAAAGATAAAGGGATAAAACATCAGGAAGAAATGAGCCTGACTGGATGTGGGGCCAGAAAAAATACTATGGGGAGAAACAGAATACCCCATCAGGTATCAGAAATTCTGGCCACATGGAAGAACACAGAATACTTACAGGAAGATCCAGAAAAATCAGTAAACATAGTGAAGCCACATATTCTAGCAACCAGCAATCAAAGAGGAAAAAGAAAGGTGAACATTGCAGAGAAAAGGCAAATAGATAAAAGCAGTGTGTCACGGGCTGTCTTCACAAGCCACAAGGCCATACTAGATTCACAGACCAGAGGTTAATGTGCTCATTGAGACAGAACAAACCAACAACCTTTGTAGCTTCAGTTGATGGTTCAGGTCTTAAAGTATAGGAGCCCTGGTGCTGCAGTGGTTAAATGCCTGTACTGCAGCCACTCACTCACAAACTGCAAGGTTGAGAGTTCAATACCAGGCGAGGGCTCAAGCTCAACGCAGCCTTGCATCCTTCTGAGGTTGCTAAAATGAGTACCCAGCTTTTTGGGGGCAATTAGCTTACACATTATAAACCACTTAGGGAGTGTTTAAATGCACTGATAAGTGGTATGGAAATGTACTTGCTTGCATGCTATCCCAGTTTCGTGACCCATATGGAGTGCAAGTGGGCCTATATATCTCTATAGAGTGAACAATAATAATAATAATAATAATAATAATAATAATAATAATAATAATAATAATAATAATTTTTATTTATATCCCGCCCCTCTGCTAGGCAATCGGGGTGGCGTACAGCATTTCAAAACATCAAAACAAACATTAGAGCAGATACACTGAAGCAGATCAGTGACCCCTTTGAGCCACTTGTTTTCTAGCCAGCTTCAGGCTGCCTTATGTGGCTTCTGGCTGCCTTGGGGGGGGGGGGGGGGTAATCATCTGCACGGCATGCTCCCAGAGCAGCCAGAAGCCACACTTTTTGTCCCATCTGTTTCAGGCCAATATGTCAGCAACATTTAAAGGAATGTGATCAGAATGAATAATAAAATAAATAAGTAAACAAGTAAATAAGTAAAATACCTAACCTATGGGGACTGCAGACGGGCAGCTCTTCAACACCCTTTTCAGTGCAGTGTGTCAGAATGTTGTGCCAGAAGGGCATCAGGATGGCTTCGGCATGGGATTGGGGTGTCTGGCATGCCCCGCCCAAACTCTGCCTCCAGGCCAGCCCTTTGGGCTGGTCTGCAGAGGCCCCCTAGTTTCATTGGCTTTGTTTCCAGTATAGATGAGGGGGTAGGAAGTGTGACAGAAATAAAGGGGATACATATATGTCAGAGAGAAATCATATAAAGTTCTATATAGTTATTTCTCTCATTGGGATCTTCAAACATTGACATATACAAAGTTTTAGCACTATGCTTCATACTTCCTATTTAACACAAAATATAGTTAAAAGCTGTAAAACCATTCTTCAAAAGTGAAATAAATGGTACCTTTTGGGGCTTCCCCCCAATGCTTAAACCACAGCAGCAATGTTTCCCCCTTCTCCATTCATACCACTTGCATTTGTGGCTGTCGTATGGAAGGGGGGGGGAACCTTAGACTTTCAAACTTTATTGTCTGTTGCTCCTTCACTGTGGTGATATTTCTATTTTAGAAGATTGATTATGACTATAGATGGGTTCTTTTTCTTTGTTTCTCCTCCCCCCCCCCCCCCCCCCCCCGCACACACATTATATAAGTTGTGGATATTTTTTCCCAGGAGGGTTGGTTTCTTTACTGGGTGTATTCATTATTTATTATGAATGGTTTTTAAAGCATTTTTCTCTCCCCCTCCCCTGGCTCTCCCTGTATTGTGAGAAGGAAAACTGTTGTGATAAGGTGCGTAAGATCCAACCCATGAAAATACGATTCAGCAGCGAATGAAATTTACCCTTTGCTTGTCAGCTTATGGTATAAAAAATGTGTTAGTAAAAGCTGCTAATTTTTCCCTTGTTGTTGCTTTTCATAAATCTCAACAGAAAGCAAAAATATGTGACAGTTCAGCTTGAGGTGTAAAATATACCATAGCAGCTACAGTAACAAAATGCATTAAGATGTATTTTGCTTAGCAGCCTAATGAACATGAAGGAATGAACCTTAGCTTTTCTGACACAATCAATACAGTGGGGTGACATCTGCTGAAATAAAATAATGCTTTTGCCAAAGCTGACTTGTTTAATTTATTACTCATTTTTCAAATGTGTTCTAGCTCCAAGAAGAAAATACACAGGGGAAAAAACCCTGAACTTTCGCTTGACTGGCTATGCTAGATGGAGAATTATGGGAGCTGTAGTACAAAAAAGTAATCCCCTTCCCAAGGTCTGGAAGAGAATATATCTGCTTCCTGTGATCTATTAAATGTAGGGCAATTGTGGGATCTGCTTTTATTTCTATTTATTTTGGAAATGCTGTTGTCTTCTTGACATTAGTTTTGCCCTCCTTCTGGGCAGTAAAAGATCTAATTTATCACACTACAATCTGCATTTCTAGTCACCCTTAAATCCAGCAGTCAGAATCTCCTTCTTCCAAGAACAGCTTTCATGGACACATCCACATAGCAATCTTGAATGTTCCTTTTGTAACTGGTCCCTGAAAAATGAAGGAATCAGACCAGTGATGCTTCACTGGCTGAGCTGGCCTTTGATAGTCTTGAAAATGAGGTAACCTTCAGGTGAGTCTTATGGCAATGCTTGTAGGTCAGCTAATTGCATGAGTCCATCAGTTCCATACAATTGTATGAATCAAAGACCTCCTATGTCATTGTATGAACTAGAGCAGGGGTAGGCAAACTTTCCCCTTTAAGGGCCGAGGGACTTCAGCTCCCAGAAGCCTCAGCTATGTTGGCCAATAGTCCAATGTTGGCCAATAGCTCCTGGGATCCTGAACTAGAGCATGGGTAGGGAACCAATGGCCTACAGCCATTGTGGTGTACCTATAGCATGCATGCCAGAGATGGCATGTGGAGCCATTTCCCCTGGCATGCCAAGGGTGGGAAAGAAGAGGAACAGGTGCATGCCTGTTCCTCCTCTTCCTGGCTGTCCTAGGCCTTCAGCTGCCTCCAGAGAGGCAGCTGAAGGCATGGGAGGGGGAGGGAAGAGGAGGAGGAACAGGTGTGCACCTGTTCCTCTTCTTCCCCCCTCACTCCCTAGGCCTTCAGCCGTCTCTGCAGAGGCAGATGAAGGCCCAGGAGAGCAGGGGAAGATGTCTCTAGAATGTGGAAGTCCCCAAGAGGGTAGAAGTCCTCCTCCAGAAGTCCCATTCCTCCTAGAAGTCCCCCCTTTTAGTTGGGCACTTGGCCCCTAAAACTTTTGTCATCACTGACCTATGCACTTGAGGCCCATTCATACAACAACATTATAGAGCTATGATTTCACTTACTTGCCATGGCTGTATCTCCTGGAATCCTGCGGTTTGTAGTTTACTGAAGCACTAGAGCTCTCTGACAGAGAATGCTAAATATCACTCCCCTGACTTCCAAATCCCAGTATTCCATATCAAATTGCAGTGTGGTTAAAGTGGAATCATAGCACTGTAATTACATAGTGTGAATGGGGCCCAGTAGTAGTGTTTACCTCCCATTTTATTTGGGTATGGAGGGGTTGAGAACCAGAACAGTGCACAGTTTAAGTGTTGGATGGAAGGTTCTAATCTCTATTCAGCTAGAGAAACCTACTGGATGACCTTGGGCAAACCATACTCCCTCAGCCTCAGTGAAAGAAGGCAAAAACCAACCACCTTTGAACAAACCTTGCCAAGAAAACCCCCATTATAGGTTCACATAAGTTGGAAATGACTTGAAGGCACAGAACAAAAGCAACATGGAAAGTTGTAACTAATCTGTCTCAAGGCCAGAGATGGGCAGTAAAGATGATGTTTTCCATTGATATATTTATTATGTAAAAGCACAGACTGTCAACAGGTACTGGTAACAGAACCATGTTGTATACACTAACAGCTGTTGCAGACCACCCCAAAGGGCTGGCCTGGGGGTAGAGTTGGGGCCGAGCAGCTGCACGTTGGCTGCCCCAACCCCACCCCAATGCCGTCCTGATGCTGTGTGGCCATACACATGGTACATGACATCAGGATGCCCTTCCGGTGCAGTGTTTAAACACACTGCGCTGAAAGGGTGCTGAAGAGCCATGGTGCAGACTCTTAGGGTGGCATTTTGCTGCTCTTTTCAGGGTGGCAAAAGGGAGGATCAGGGCCGCTGCATGGGTTTGCCGCATTCCTGATCCACCTCTTCCTGGGGTGGCTCTCTGCCACCCCAAAAGGCCTTTTGCATTGGCCTCAACTCAAAATCCTCTGTATCCATGGATTTATTTTTTTTTATCCATGGATTCAATCATCCTCAGCTTGAAAATATTTTTTTAAAAATATAAATTCCAAAATTAAACCTTGATTTTGATTTTTTTTTATAAGGCTCACCATTTTACTATGCCATTGTACTTAATAAAACTTGAGCACCCCTGAATTTTGGTATCCATAAGGGCTATTGTAATCAAACTGCAGCAGATAACAGGAGCCCACTTGGATATCTAAGGTTGCCTTTTAAAAAGACAGATTCAAATACTACACTGTCTGCTGGACATCCTTGTGAGGATTTTGGTCTCTTTCTAAGCCCTGGCCACTGTTCTGAGCCTACAGAACCTACAACACCATTTTCTCAACCGCTCAACTGTTAACTTGTGATTTAAATTTCTCTGTTTATTCTTTTTCTCTGAGGGTGTGTGAGGGGATTTTATTCTTCTTCTTACTTCTCTGTGGAGAGTGAGCTATTTCCACTTAGTCACCCCTCATAGTGAAGTAAACCCTTCCTGACAAATTCCCAAAGAATAATGCATATAAAACACTCAGCTGGCTTTCCTTCCCTAACTCTTCTTGCAATTGGTGGTGTTAACTATACAACTCTGTTCACAGTATCTAACAAAGAAAGATAGCTTATATTTATCTTTACAAAGAAATTCCTTCTTCCCCTTTCCTCTTGCAGCCCAATGGAGTAATTCAAATTGTCTTGACTGAGATTAACACAATTAAAATAGGGTATATCAAGTTATCTAAGTGATCCTACTGTAGATGTGTATGCTTATGTAAAATGTCAGGTGCACATGAAGCACATATGCATACTTCTACTTTTATGATCTGAAGCTATAATGGATCTTTGGTAGTGATTAGAAAGTGTCATAATACACTCAACTGTCTTTCCCTTCTATGGTGTCTAACATGGAAGGATGGCTGTGTTTATTTTTAGAATTGGATTCCTCTTTCTTCCCATCCTCTCCTGATGCAAAGTAGAATAATTCAAATTATCTTGACTGAGACACATACAACTAAAATAAACAGCTGAGGCACTATTACTTTTATTATTCAATAAAAAAAGTCCTGGATATTGAATTTCTAACTGAAGTACCTGATGTGTTACTTCTTTTGCAAATGAAATATCTGCAAATTCTCACACTGAGATCTAACAGATACCAAACCTCAGAGCTCATAATTTGGACGTGACCTAAGTAGCACCACCACTTTTAAGGGAAAATATGCCTTTCATGGTCTTCATGATTGAGACCAGGATAATTGGGGCTTAGCTGATTAGCCAAGCCAGGTGCCAGAGCACAGGGGCTTTTTAAGTTGGTTGCCCCCTATACAGCCATTTGTTATCTTTGAAACACAACCCACCTTTCCCACCCAGTATCCAATGTGAGCTCAGCTGGTTGCTTCAGGGCCAAGTAGGAATTTTTATCTTCATTTCATGGTTGTTGCTGATTTTTTGTTTTTGTTTTTTGCCTACCCCATACTGTTCATATTGGGACTTGGAAATTAGCTTAATGAGTCATTAAATAGGATGCTGTCATTGTCACCAGGGGGCAGCAATGGGGGAAAATATGATTAGTTTGGTGTTTAGCATTGGCACCCCCTTTGGGTGAAAGGCCGGGCTCTGGGACAGCTTTATAGGTCAAGGAACCGGGGGTTGGAAAGGAGCCTGCTTTGGGGGCAACATGTGGGCTTTTCTCTCTCTTATGAACTCATGGGATATGGAAAAAGAGTTTCTTATGTTTGCCTTCCAATAGGCTCAACTGAGGGTTCAATCAATATCTTGGATTTACCTCAGGGCCTGGTATTTCACTGAAGGGTAGGCTGGAGCGGTTTTGGTCACGTGGTGACACGTGGTTCTCCAGCTGGACCCACACCAGCATGCTTCCACTTCTTGTAGTTTCCCAAAAATTCAAGTGTATTAGTATTTGAATAGGTCAAATTAATGGCCTTTTATTTTCCCATATATACAAGTCTAGTCTTATTATTTCATGGCTGATTATCAAATACTTGAGCTGAGCATCAAGAAAAACAAAAATCCTATATGTTTAATGAATAGCAAAGTGCTTTCATCATATTATAAACTGATCATCTGATCAGTGGAAGATGTGCTCACCTGTGATCTTCCTCTTACTGTTCAGCTGATTTTAGGAAACAGACGTTGAGAGGAGTGAGCATGGCTAAAGTTTTCCATTTCTAAGCTGCCCATGAAGTTAGTGGTTGATCTTTTGTTCCATGGGTAACTCTCCATATTCTTATGCTGTGCCTAAATAAATAAATAATAAAAAGAATCCCATTTCAGGAGAAAGGCAGGATATAAATTCCATAAATAAATAAATAATTTTTTTTTTTTTTTTTGTATTTGTATGTCCCGCCTCTCCCTGAGGATTGAGGCAGGATAACAAGTAGTATAAAAATAAAAAACATAATATATATAAGAAACCCATAACAACAATATCCCCCCCCAACAATAAACCCCCATAATCCCTCTAATTAAAACCAATATCTTATCCAGTGAACCGGTTGTCATCTCTTATTGCTCATCAGGGGAGCATAATCCTGTGCAAGTGTGTGAGGATTAGGTGTGGGAGGTGAGTGTGGATGTTATGATATGTGTGAATGGTAGAGAGTGTGGATCTGTGACAAATATGAGTGTATGTGGGTGAAGGTTTAGACTTGCCTGGTATTAATGTTGCCCCCACACACCAGTGTTCTGCATTCTCAGAAGTATAATTGTGAGAAGACACAACTGAGAGATGTTATTTACCTATGTTAAACTTAACATTCCTATGATAGTTCACATCTCCAGTTTATAGCTAAATCTGTCCTGAATAGGTGCTGCAATGTCATGTTTAAAAAATGTCATGCTGAAATATAGCCCTTGAACATAAGTAATGAAGTATAGTTGTTAAATGAAAATCTGCATATCTCTGTGCTTTTTTCTAATATTTCAGCATTTCCTCCTGAATACAAACAAACAAATAACTAGTCTGTATCACATACAACAGACAAGAAGTCAAAAAAGAAATGTCAATGTTTTGACAGTTTTTTATTTTTTTAATAAAAGAAATGTCAATATTTTGCTAGCAATGCATTGCATTGATATAGAATGTTTGCCATTATGAAAAATGGTGTATAAACTGACTTATTCAGACACAGAGAGAATGAGAGAGAGTATACAAATGAATAAATGTTGTACCCTCATGTCAAATCAGGTTTATTAGAACTTGTAGTAACAGTTATCAATTTCAGAATTGGAGCAATATTTTTTTCAAGAAATGTAATGGCACTTTTACAGTATTAGCTACAACTAGTGAAGAATTTGCACGTGTGTGTGTTTGCTTATAAATCAGCTGTTGAAATAAAAGTTCACTTAAACAAAACATTTATATATGAGATCAGTGAGGTTTCTGTTAGGGGACCTCACCAGTTTTGTTTCCTTTGAAGATATGACATAAGACATAACAATCACCCAAAGACAACTAAATAATTTAGAAAGACTCAGACTAAGATAATAGAGGAAGATTTGGAAGGATTTAGATGTCATATTCCCCCCAGCAAATCCATCACTGTTTTCCTGCTTCCTCTAGAAGATTTTAAATTAGATTAATAGTCTGTTTCTGTCTTTTGTCCAAGTTTTCAGCACTCTCTCCTTTTGACCAGTCATTAACTTGAACACAATTCCCAATTTTATTTTATTTTGTGTAATCTTTAGCATTTTCAACACCACCCCCTTTCTGTAAATAGTGCCAGGTTCACATCTTTGACCTGAATTTGGACTAATAGTTCGAAATCTATTTTCACCGAGCTAGCAATCTTACAAGATTTAGGGATTTGCATACATATTAAAATAGCATGAATTGATATAAGCCTTTCCTGTTGATATGTTATATCAAATTACAGAAACCTGGGATTTCATTATGCTTTCTACACTCTTTGCAAGTTAAATACATTTCAGTTCATGGAATGATCTCCAGCAACTCCCATTCTCCTCTGCCTTGTCAATCGCTTTTCCCATGTCTCAAGACTTACTGTCCTTTCCTATTTTTCCTCAAGTCTTTTTTTAAATTGTTTCCCTACTACCTCCCCGTTACATTTCCCCATCTTGACACTGCATTGCTATAGTAGTGGCATTGTATGCCCCCATGATGTAAGAGACTACACTGAGGGTAGCACTATTACTGGTAGTTCTCCCAAGTCAGATAGGCTTTTGTTGAGGAATCAGATTAAATATGCCAGACAGCTACTGGCAAGCAGCAGTAGGGGAGGGACATTGGTGGCTGATCTCTCAGAGACAAAAGCAGTGTCGTTATAACAAATTTCAAAGGAGCTAGAAAACATATCAAAGGATAGTTATATTGGCCATACAACAACATACAATAACATCCAAAATAACAGCCATTTGAGTTCTGGGAGAAAAAGAGTTGTAAGGTCCAAGAAGTAAAATTTAAACTCCTCTTTGTCTCCGAGAAAGAACCCCCCAAAGTGTCGGGAGGGGCTCTCTGTTGTGCCAGCCAATAGAAGATGCCGACACTGTGATTGGCTGGGTGGGCAGGAAGTCCCACCCTTCCTGCACCGCCCAGCCAATCAGGGGGATCTCACAAGATCCCCAACACACGTGGCGGCAGCCATTTTGTCAGAGCAGTCAAGTTGGACGCTTCGACTGCTCTCTGCTCTGGTCCTGGTGTGGCCTAATTTGTAGGTGCACAGCCTTGCTTTGGGCCAAATAGGTCTTGGAAAAACTGAGGGGTGCAGCCGAGGCCCAAGCTCCCCCAGGGTAGCAATTTCGGTGCCTGGGTAAGGACTGGTGTGGCCTGGAAAAGCCAGTGGAGGAGCAGCCTGGGCTGCGGGTCCCGCTGAGCGTCTAGATTTACCGTGGCTGGTGGGGTAAGGCCTGGGCTGGCCTGTAAGCCTGAGCGGCTTGTTTTCCCAGGCTCGTCTTGGGATTAGGCCCAGCAAGGACTGGTGTCTGTGGGGGCACCAAGTTTAGGAAGCCTGGTGGGGCCTAGTGCGGCCTGGTTCCCTGGAGAAGGGAAGGCCTGGGGTGGCTGGCCTTGAGTGCTGACAAGGCCGTTTTTCACCTGCTAATACACTTGCTGGGAATACCCTGGCTTGGTTTATGTGTCCCTACATGGGATTTGATAAGGCCATCAGTTCCCTGGAGAAGGGATAGCCTAGTGTGGCTGGCATTGAGTGATGATAAGGCCATTTGTTGTTTGCTAATACACTTGCTGGGAATACCCTGGCTTGGTTTATGTGTCCCTGCTTGGGATTTGATAAGGCCATTGTGGCCTAGTGTGTGTCCCTGCTTGGGACAGGTGCTTGTGGTTGGGGACCCGTGCTCTTGGATGTGTTATAGTCCCTGCTTGGGACATTTTTACACTCTGCCCTTTTGGCGGGGGGGGGGGGTTAATTGAAGAGTGTAGCCCTTAAAGGAGCACTGTACCCAAAACAGCCTTGTTAGTTTGACTTGTGTTCAACCAAGTCATCATGCCTCGCAGCAAGGCGCAGTCTAAACGGTGCATAGTGTCTGCTGGGCCTAGTGCTGGCCGGTCAGTATCTAAGCAGGCATCTGAATCACAGGGCAGAGTTGATGAAATTGTCGCTCACTTAGCACAATTGGGCTGGACCATGCAGGCCTGTGTTGCGGTTTGTGAGCAATTGGCTCAGAGGGTTGCAGGGTCCTAGTTTGGGATCCCAGGCTGGCACATCTCCAAACGAGGATCAAATTGTGGGATCTCAGTCTAGTCAGGTGCAATTGGCTTTTTCACCTGATATGTCATTGGATGGCATGGCACGTGGTCCCCTGACTACCTCAGCTATGGAGGTTGGGCAACCAACCGTAGCTGACGTAATGGAACTGCTGGAAAAAGTACTTGGTGTGGGACAACAGGGAGTGGCTGCCCCTGTGTCAGTGCAGCCCACTCTGGCAAATTTATATAATTTTGTCCAGAGGGCAGTCATTTCAGGGCAAGGCAGTGGAATGGCCCCTGAAACGTCAGAGGCATCAAACAGGGATGTGGGAAGTGCTTTTTCCACCCTTCAACAGCTCACCCAAGCTACAGTCACACACTCAGTGGGAACTTCGCAAGCACCATGGGATGCTTCACAGCAATTATCAAGGCAAGGTTTGTCCCATTGTCCTAATTCAATGGCTTCTTGTCCCACTTCAGTATGGGCTCCAGGTGGGCAGGTTGGTCAGAGTGGTCGAGTGGAACACTCAACATCTGTTTCTCTTGGTGCATCTTCAATAACACCTGGGACATCTCAGGCTCCTCAATCAAGGGTGCAAGCTGAGCAGCCCTTGGTCTCTAAGGTAGGTGAATCGAGTGAGGTGGTGACAGTGGGAGCATTAGCTGTAGCCGGGGTGGACAGAGTGGCCGAGTGTAACCCTTATGCAGGGATGTCCACTCCTTTGGGATCACACCTCCCGCTTGCCACAAAAGAAAGGATCTGGAAAGGGGAATATATTGATTTGTTTTCTCTCACATTTCGCGATTCTGAACCTCGGATTAGGGTAAAGGATGGGGTTGTGTTTAGTTTACCAAAAGAATTCCAGGCTCACGAGCGCCCTAAGCATGAGAGGAACTTTGTGAACTGGATGATGGGGTTTATCATTTACAGGGGGGTTATTGAGGAGAAAGAGCCTGCAAGGTTTCCTGAATTTTCTAAATATCAGGAGATAATGATTAAGGCATATACCAATTGACATTTCAACCAAAGGGGGTCTGCTTGGCTCCAGTACGATGAGCAGTTTAGGATTAGGGCTGCTTTAGACCGTTCTTTGTCATGGCAGCATGTACATTCAGAGTTGTGGGTGGATGTTATGGTTGGGGCCTCCCCTTCAAGCAGGTGTGACAATGGCTTTGTGCCTATGGTCATGCAGCCAAGAGGGCAATATACGAGGCCTAGCATGGGGAAGAGAAAAGCAACAGGACTCTATTGGGATTTCAACTCAGGTAAGTGCAGGAGGTAGTCCTGCAGGTTTGATCACAAATGTAACACCTGCAGAGGCAATCACCCGGGCACTTCCTGTTTCAGAGGTAAGAAGTCCAGGGTTCAGGTCCCTTCTCAGTCAACCACAGCAGGAGGGAAAAGCATGAACTCCAATTAAATTGGAAGCTCTGGCTGTATGGCTGCGGATATACCCTAACAGGGATGCTGCACAGTATTTGTTGGAAGGTTTTTCATTCAGTTTTCATATATTTTATTTTGGTTTGAGAGTTCACCGATTTACACCTAATGCATGTTCAGTGATTGAGTTACCAGGGATTGTTAGAGATAAGCTAGCCAAAGATCTAGTGGCGGGAAGGATATCTGGACCCCATAAACATCTGCCAATGCCGACATTGAGATTGTCATCTTTGGGTGTTGTGCCTAAGAAGGCACCTGGTGAATACCCACTTAATCCACAATCTGTCTTATCCCAAAGGGGATTCTGTGAATGATGCTATTGACCCAGCATTAGCATCTGTAAAATATGCATTGTTTGACTCATCAGTGCAAATGGTGAGACCATTGGGCAAGGGAGCCCTTTTGGCTAAATGTGACATAAAATCTACTTTTAGCTTGCTTCCAGTGCATCCTAATGATTTTGATTTGCTGGGTTTTCAATTGATGGGATGTATTATTTTGATAAAGCAATGCCAATGGGGTGTTCCATTTCCTGCTCTGCTTTTGAGAAGTTTAGTATCTTCTTGCACTGGTGTACAGTCAAGAAGTCAGGCAATCATGCAATTACACACTATTTGGATGACTTCTTGTTTGAGGGGGCTCCCGGCACAAGAAATTGTATGGGCATTTTGTTGCCTTTTTAGGTTTTAATGGCATAAATGGGTATTCCCTTGGCTGATGAGAAGACAGAGGACCCAAACACCCATCTTACTTTTTTGGGTATTGAATTGGACACTGTTGAATCTTTATCCTGCCTTCTAATTAAAAAACTGGAGTCAATGGGACAACAGGTCAGGGTAATGAGGGGGGAAAAAAAGCCACTCTGCACAGCTTACAATCCCTGACAGGTTTGTTAAATTTTGCTTGTAGGGTTATAGTCTCAGGACAGGCCTTTTGTGCTTGATTATACAATGCCACATAAAGGGGGTAACTGTCCCTCATCACGACATGCGAATTGCGAGTGGGATAAGGGAGGATTTGAATGTTTGGGAGTCATTTTTGGAGCAATTTAATGGTGTTTCATTTTGGAGGTCTGAAATGATTTTAAAGGTGGATTTTCAGGTATACTCTGATGCTTCTGGTGCCCATTGCTTTGTGGTATATTGGAAAGGCCATTGGGCAGCTGAGAGTTGGCTTCAGTCTTGGGTGAATGATGGTTGGACTCACAATCTTACTTTTCTTGAATTCTTCCCTATTGTGGTAGCAGTTCATTTGTGGCCAACCCAATTTGAGGACAGAACTGTTTGGTTTTGGTGTGACAACCAAGCAGTGGTTCATGTAGTGAACTCACAGAGCTCCAAATCCCCTTGGGTGATGGCTCTGGTTAGGTCAATAGTTGCACAGTGTTTAAGGTACAATGTGTTGTTCCAGGCTCACCATGTTCCTGGTTTACTAAATCCTTTGGCAGATGCCATTTTACGTTTTCAGTTTTTCAGGTTTTGTCAACTGGATCCAGAGGCAGCAGCACAACCATTGGAGGTACTGACACATCTATGGAGCCTGGGAGAGTAGAGATCAACAGGACGATTCTTCAGTCCATCGCTCCATCTACACACAAGTCATACCAGCTCACAATCCGAGCTTTCAGACAGTTTTTGTCTGATGTTGGGGTGGGTGAAGTTTGGCCTCTGAGGATAGAAATTGTACTATGTTTTGCAGTTCACCTTAGGCAATCTGGTTTGTCCCTGGTTAATATCAGGGGAAGGTTGGCAGCTCTGGCCTTTTATTCATGAGCGGGGTGGGTGGGGGGCAGTTACTGACCCTACTGTTGACTTTAGAGTTCACAGGGCTTTAGAGGGATGGTCTAGGGAGCATCCTGTGGTACGTGATAATCGTTTGCCGATAACGGGTACAATTCTTATCAAGACTGGGCAATTGCTCCAAACTGTGTGCTCCTCATCTGAGGAGGTCCCTGCTTGGGACATTTTTTACATTTTGTTCCAGACAGCTTATGCGATACTGCGATTTGACGGATTGTGTGTCGGCATTCCAGGGCTTTCAAATTTTATATTCATTCATAGTGGGGTTGCTTGTAATTTCTTTATAAGAATGATAGAGTTATGTATTTATAGTTAACTTGTTTTTTCTATTGAGCAGGACAGCAACAGGATGACATATGGATCCTAGGTCATAGCCTTGTCTTTTGGGCTGAGCGTCACATCTTACAATATCGCCATGATCTGAACTTGGGGCTAAGGGAGATCAGATCATACATTGGTTTGGATGCAGAGACATTCTGTGGGGAGCTCTTCTTCCACTTGATAACCACTTTTCCACCCCCAGGATTCTTCTTGTGCACCTGGGTGAAAATGACTTGGTGAAGCTCCACTGTTTGCAGCTGGCTAAGCATATTTTGAGAGACATGCAGGACATTAAGTGAAGATTGCCACATACTGTTGTTCTGTGGACCAACTTTTTGCCTCATCGTACTTGGGTGGGTGCATGAAAGGACTCAGCTATCAACGTGGCTTGCCGTTGGTTGAACAGAATGGTGGTCAAGAAGTTGGGGGAATTGGGGATTTTGGTTGTTGAACATGAGGGACATCATCAACATGGTTGATAGGATTTAATTATGACATCATTTCTGGTGTGTGGGGGGGATGATTTGTTGAAATTGTGTAACTAATTTGGAAAGGACATTCTTGACACATGTTGTGCTGGGCGTGGTTTACCCGATAAATCTTCCAGTTATATGCATGGACACATGTGTCAAGAACAAAAATATGGTTAATTGAGATCTTGTAAATGAAAACTATTTTAAGACCCTGTACAGATAAATAAAATTGTGGCTGGTTTATTACCCAAGAAAAGGTGTGCAGAATCATTTGTGCTGGGGCAAAGAACCCCCCCCCGATGCATCAAGAGGGGCTCTCTGTTGTGCCGGCCAATAGAAGTTGCCAACGCTATGATTGGCTGGCTGGGCAGGAAGTCCCACCCTTCCTGCACTGCCCAGCCAATCAGGGGGGAATCTCGCGAGATCGCCAACATGCTGGTAATCTTGCAAGACCGTGGATCTCATGAGATTACTGGTGAGTTTGAGGGCTATATAGCCCTTGGCTGCCACGTGGTGGCAGCCATTTTGTCAGAGCAGCTGTTTGTTATTTACTCTCAGGCTTTGGCTGGTTGCCTTTGGGGACCAGGAGGAAATTTTTCCCAGAGTTATTGTAACCTGGGTTTTTTGCCCTCTCTGGGATTAATAATAATTAATAATAATAATAGGGGGGTTTGCATAATGACATAGTTGATTTCGTCATTGTTGTAGTGATTTACTCACGTGGTGTTACAAATTATTGCTTATTGTCACAACTTGTGGATCAGGGTCTTGGTTGGTTAATTTTCATATAAATGTCTTTTGTAAGTTCTGGTGGGCAGGGACACCCCCTCCCCAGGGATAATTCTGTTAATTAAACTTTCCAAATTGAATTAATTAAGGTGAATGAAGGGTATACGTCATTGGGTTAACTAAATTCCCTATGATGTCATAAACCATGCTGATGACATCATAACTTGCTTACTTTATATGTTTAATTATGACATCATTTCCAGTGAAGGGGGGGTGATTTGTTGAAATTGTGTAACTAATTTGGACAGGATGTTCTTGACACATGTTGTGCTGGGTGTGGTTTCCCCGATAGATCCTCCAGTTATGTGCATGGACACATGTGTCAAGAACAAAAATATGGTTAATTGAGATCTTGTAAATGAAAACTGTTTTAAGACCCTGTACAGATAAATAAAGTGGCCAGTTTATTACCCAAGAAAAGGTGTGCAGGATATTTTGTTCTTGGGCAACTCACATGGCCAAAAAAGAGGAATGAGACATGGATATCCCTCTGTACCAGCTCAACTGAGAACATCTATAACATTGTTATTTTTCTCTCATTTACCTGTTCGATTTTTAATTTTTTTTGTCTGAAGCCACTGGAGCTTCAAAAACTTGCATCATGTATTTTGTGCATTTTGGTTGGCCCAAAAATGGTACCACTATTTTCTGGATGTTTGATGTTATTGTACTTCAAAGGAGCTAGAACAACTCAGAAGAAGGCAAAGATATACCACTTCTGAAGCCTTTTACAGTGGGCACTGGGTATCTACTGGGGTTTGGTTCCAGGGTCCCTGTGGATACCAAAATCCATGAATGTTAAAGCCTCATTAAATACAGTGACATAGTAAAAAGGTGTTCCTTATATAACATGGCAAAATCAAAGTTTGCTTTTGGGAATTTATGTTTTGTTTTTTTTTTTTCAATATTTTCAAGCTAAGACAATTTGAAATAAAACAAAAGAAAATGGGGTTCCCAAGTCAGAAGGTACTTAATCATCCATTGGGGAAAAGCAGAAGAAAAGTTTAAGTAATACTATTTCTAATGACACAACTAGTTTCAAGCTGAAAGGACATTCAGCACAGTGGGAACTAGTGATGATCGGTGGAGGCTTTAAAAATCTGCCTCACCACCCTTCCACCAGTGCAGCGGAAGCTACTGACGGCCGGCAGAGGCTTTAAAAATCTGCATCACTACCCTTCCATCAGCACAGCAGGAGCCACTGATGGCTGCTGGAGGCTTTAAAAATCTGCCTCACCGCCCTCCCACCAGTGCAGAGGGAACTAGCGAGAGCTGGTAAAGGCTTTAAACAACAGTAGGAGTGGCAAGCCTGAGAGCTGGGCCAAGTGGGACTTTATATCTACCCCATCCTGCCTTCTATCAGCTGGGATAGCCACAGCAGCAGCATGGTCGGGAGGGTTAGTTGGTTCCATTGGCTCCTTCATCAGCAGAGGCCAGGTATGGTTTGGGGGACGAAATCAAAGTTGTGCAGGGGAAAGGGAGGTATCGTAGGAGGAGAGTAAACAGATGTTACAAAAGAAGGTGGGATCACTGCTTGAAAGCGATCCTGCTTTCAGTTCACTCTGTTGCCCAGAATGGAATGGAGAGTGCACCAACCATTCCACAGAACCTTACCCTGATCCTCTGCAATGCCAGGTCAGTTAAAAACAAGACCCATATTATATATGATCTCTTTTTAGATGTGGATGCTGACCTGACTTGCTTTACAGAAACCTGGCTGGGAGAGGACAGAGCTGTAACATGGATGCAGGCCCTCCCAGCTGGGTATTCTGTCAGTGAGCAGGTAAGGGGAAGTGGGCGGGGGGAGGGGTGGAGTGGCTTTGGTTTATAAAAACACCCTGTCCTTGACGAGGATACCTGTCCAGAACACAGTCCACATCGAGTGCATGTACCTGAGCCTGAGGACTAAGGATAGTTTGGGGATTCTGCTAGTATACTGACCACCCCATTGTCTAGCATACTCCCTAATCGAGCTGACACAGCTGATCTCAGAGTTGTTATTGGAGTTGCCCAGACTTTTAGTTCTGGGCAACTTCAACATCCCACTCAAGACTAATTTGTTAAATCTAACTGGTGTAGCTTGGGAGTTCATGGAATCCATGACAAACATGGGCCTATCCCAATTGGTCGTCGGGCCCACACATTGTGCGGGCCATACCCTTGACGCGGTCTTTAGTACGGAACAGGAATATCCATGGGCGGAGGTTATCAAAACCACTGCATTGTCATGAATGGATCATTTCCTGGTCAAGACTGAACTAAGAACCACTTCTTGCCCCACCAGGGGTAGTGGACCTATTAGAATGGTCTGCCCTCAAAGGCTAATGGAGAATAAAGAGTCAGTGGAAGCAATAGACTAAAGAACTATAAATGGAGTGAGTAATTATGGGAGATTGGGGGAGTGCACATTAACTCCCAATGAGAACTTGGAGGGCTGCACACCCACTGTCTCCCCCCACAAAATATTATCCAAAATGGGGGTGTAGGGACATTTTATGTTGTTGTTGTTGTTAACATCTTCCCCCCTTCTTTTTAATGGCAATGTTAGGCCCATGAAAACAAAGATAATGACTACAGATGATTTACATAATTTAAAGTGGGTAATAGCTCAAGATTTTGTATACAGAGGTGCGGTTATTAATAGAATGCACATTATCCACCAACAAATTGTCATAAATTGCCTTTAGAGGTGATGAAGGTCTCTTCCTCTGGGTATCTTTTTTTTTTTTAAAGGTCGTTGAGCCACTTCAGCTAAAGGGATACTTTAGCTGGAGATACTGCATCAAGGAGGGAGCTGTGCTTAGTGGCTCAAGAGGCCTCTTCCAACTTTATAACTGTATGAAATCAGAAGTCAAAATTCTAGACTAAATTACCTTAACTGTCACTGGAAACCAAGATGAAAATGAAGCTATCATACTTTGGACATATCATGAGAGAACAGGACCCATTGGAGAGGAAATGTTTGGTTAAGTTGAAGACAGTAGGAAAAGAGGAAAGTCACACTACACATAGATTGATTAAATAATGAAGGTCATACCCCTGAGTTTTAAAGAGATGAGCAAGGCTCATGTAAGCATGTCATTCAGACAGCTGCCATAAGTCAAAAGGCCTTTGCAGATGGTTCAAAGTGCCATCTTAGAGGCAAGGAAGGGGAGGGACACACTGAGTCAGAAGAGATGCCAAAGTGGCGCACACCACCTCTTCTGGCACCCTTTCTCCGCCTTGTAGAATGAGCACTATTTTAGCACTCCTTTCAGGGCCGGAAAAGGAGCGAATTGGGGCCAAGGCATGGGGCAGCCTTGGTCCCAATCTACGGCTTCTCATGGTGGCCCACAGCTGCCCGTCTGCAGAGGCTGAAAGTCAACTTTATGCCCCATGCAGATAAACAAACTACTACTACTACTACTTATTATTAGTAGTAGTAAGAATACATTTTATTTATAGCCTATCTCTCAGTTACAACAAATAAGAATAACAATAAAATACAATATACAATTAAATTCCACATTTATAAACAATCCACTACCCCAACCCCCTTCCCAGTCATAAAAAAGAAGCAACTAAAAACAATGACAATATAAAATGAATGACAATATAAAATACTAATTAGAAGAGGAAGAAATAACAAATTAGCTAAAATTAGAGATAACTAGAGGCGAGACATCTATCTTTCTTTGGATAAACAGGGTCTATCAATATCAGTGGAGGAGAGGCTAATCTTTATTAAGCTAGATTTAATATTATTTCCCTGATTTATAGAAAATGTGACTATCTAAAGGAAGGGAAATACTGCCCACCCCTCTATTTTTCTGCTGCTAAAAATCCTGCCTGCTTTAGCTATGGCAGATGACAGATGGTATGGATTCTGGGTGTTGGTGGACCATGTACTGAAAATATGACAGACTGAGAGTTAGAGAGTACGAGGCAGGTGGAATGACTGCTCAGTTTAAGATGCAGAAGGGGTAAAAGGCATGATGAGCAAAAAGAAAAAGGCATGAGTAGCCAGTATGGTATAGTGGTTTGAGTGTTGGACTATGACTCTGGAGACCAAGGTTTGATTCCCTCTCAGCCATGAAATCCACTGTGTGACCTTGGGCAAGTCATATACTCTCAGCCTCAGGGAAGGCAATGCCAACCTTCCTCTCAACAAATCATGCCAAGAAAAACATATGATAGGTTCACCTTAGGGTTGCCATAAGTTGGAAATGACTTGAAGGCACACAACAACAATATAGTATCTAGCAGAGATTTTCAGGAATGCAAGACCGGCCCAAGATCTTTCATTGCTAAGGGAGAGCAGCAAATGGGAATTCCCCACTCATCCAAGTCAAGATATATAGTCCCACAGCTTGGAATTAATTTGTTCCTTATAATGTTGCTACATTTAATATATTACGATTTTTGGAATGGAGGTGTAACAATTGTTAGCAGACATCCTCCATTTTTCTTGTACATTTTAGCCATGTGGAGTTCCCTATGACCCCAGGCTGGGAGATGGCAGCCATAATCCCCTAGATGTGGGGTCAGATAAGCAAGCTAAAAATTGCTTAAGACCACTAAAGATTTCCTGGACAGGCAGGTTTTGGGAGTTGCCTTGGTATTATGTTGGAAAAGATACCTAATGGTGTTTGTTTTAGTCTCACACCTAATGGGACAGTGATTCAATTTGATCGCACCCCTTTTCTCTAGCTTCCCTTCCTTGATAGTTTTAAAACCAAATGCATTGTTCAGACCAGGGGTAGGCAACATTTCCCCTTTAAGGGCCGAGGGCAGAATCCCAGGAGCTATTGGCCAACATGGGATTATTGGCCAACATGGCTGAGGCTTCTGGGAGCTGAAGTCCCTCGGCCCTTAAAGGGGAAAGGTTGCCTACCCCTGGTTTAGACTATGCCCAGACTTAAGCAAACAATAGTAAACCACTCAAGCCTTTGTCCACCTATTGTCTAACTCAGGGGTAGGCAACCTTTCCCCTTTAAGGGCCGAGGGACTTCAGCTCCCAGAATCCCAGGAGCTATTGGCCTACATGGGACTATTGGCCAACATGGCTGAGGCTTCTGGGAGCTGAAGTCCCTCAGCCCTTAAAGGGGAAAGGTTGACTACCCAAGGTCTAACTCATGGATAGAAGGCAGAAATTGCCCTTAAAAACCCCTGGATTTTAGCAGACCGTGTGCTACCTTGGAAGTGCATGCTGAAACTCTGTAAGTCTGTGCTCTGAGATAGTTCCCGCGACCCCCTCTCTTGCTGGTCGTGCCCCTTCCATAAAACTCATCCTCATTCGCTGCCAGAAGCCCAGAGAAGTCACTTGAGTGTGAGTTTATCTCCCTCTATCCTGATTTCCCTCTTGCGTCCTCTACTCTCACTCTTCCCTGCTTATTCTTCTATTGTGTGTGTGCCACATTTGGATGTTTGGGAGAGTTGCTTGGGAGCCGGGTGGTGTGTGCTTTAGCCCGCCCCC
>JAIPUX010001880.1:80135413-80149043 GCA_020142125.1 Phrynosoma platyrhinos
GTTTAAGTCTGCTGATGAACGGAACTTTTCTACAATTAGTAGTGGTTAAAAAATTCTCTGGGAGCTGTTGTATAGAGCTAACTACCTAGCCCACCCCCTATTGACTTGCAAATGCCACTCAACAAAGCCCCACCCGCTGTGTCACAGTCACACTTTCCCCAAGAGTTTTTTTAAAAAAGAATTCAAAAACTTACCCTCTCAAGATGGCTGCCTGGAAACTGCTTTCTTCCCCTTTCCTAGCAGGAACTGTTCTGGAAAGCTTTCTTTTCTTTCTCCTTTCCTGGCAGAAATTACCTAGAAAGCCTCTTTCTCCTCTCTTTTAGAAACTGGCCTGGAGAGCCTCCTCCTCCTCCTTCCCTGTCCTGGCCGAAACTGACCTGAAACTGACCTCTGGCAGCAGTTGTATAGAGCTAACTGCCTAGCCCACCCCCTATTGACTTGCAAATGCCACTCAACAAAGCCCCACTCGCTGAGTCACAGTCACACTCTCCCCAAGAGTTTTTTTTAAAAAAAGAATTCAAAAACTTACCTCAGGGGGCTGTTTTGTCCCCAATGTTTTTTAACATCTATATGAAGCCGCTGGGTGAGATTATATGGAGTTATGGTGCTGGGTATTATCAGTACGCTGATGACACCCAAATCTATTTCTCCATGTCTCATTCGTTGGCCTTGAATTCTGATGGTGTCTCCTCTCTCAATGAATGTCTTCAGGCGGTAATGGTCTGGATGAGGAAAAACAGATCAAAACTAAATCTGGACAAGACGGTGGTGCTCACGGTAGCAGCCCCGAAAATGAGAATCGGGTTGCAACCTCCAGTCCTGGATGGGGTCACACTCTCCTCCAGTGACTGTGTTCGCAGTCTGGGGGTGCTTCTTGACTCGTCGCTCCTGATGACAAATCAGCTAAATGCGATGGTCAGGAACGCCTGTTATCAGTTTCGGTTGATACACCAGCTGCACCCTTTTCTGGAAGTAAGGGATTTCAAGACAGTTGTGCACACAATGGTAACCTCATGCCTGGACTTCTGTAATGTGCTTTACATGGGGCTACATTGTGCTTGGTTCGGAAACTACAGTTGGTTCAAAACATGGCGGCCAGGCTAGTATCTAGAACATCTAGGAGGGACCACATCACTCTGGTTTTGAGGTCCCTCCACTGGCTACCTATTGGTTTCTGGGCCTAGTGCAAGGTGTTGGTTATTACCTTTAAAGCCCTAAATGGCTTGGGTCCAAGCTATATCAGAGACTGCCTCCTCCCATACAATCCTCCCCATGCACTCCAGTCTTCTGGGAGGAATTTGCTGGATCCCCAAAAATCGAGGCTTGCGGTTACCTCCCAGAGGGCTTTTTCTGTTGTTGACCCCAGGCTCTGGAATGGCCTGCTGGATGAGATCCATCAACTAACATCTTTGGACAGCTTTAAAAATGCTGTCAAGACAGATCTCTTCCGGCAGGCCTTACCAGACTAAATATCCTGGCCTCAGGCTTCCCTCCCCACTCCCCCAGTAGTACTTCTAGAACCCCTGTCCTCTTGAAAGAAAGTTACAGGGCTCATTATGACTGTATTATATCAAGTTTAATTTCTTGTTTTAAATTGTCAATTTAAATTGGTTTTAATTATAATGTAGTTTAATAATATTTTAAGGGGGGAGGGGAAATGTCTGTTTTATGCTGTATGTTACTTTATGCTGTAAACCGCCTGGATTGGGTTACCAATGGGCGGTATATAAATAAAATTTATTATTATTATTATTATTATTATTATTATTATTATTATTATTATTTGTGTTAATAAATATTTTAGCCTTTAATTGGAGCTTGGTCCATTTCAGTGTCTTCCCTAGCCAGAATTCTTAAGTCTCCCATAGACAATTGGATAAGATCTTAGAAGCGAAGTTGGGCACTTCCCTCTCACTTGAGCTAATTATTAATTCTCCAAAATTAGGTCTTGGTTTCCCAACACAATGCTACTGTTCAGAGCTAACACAGTACACTTAAGGCAGTGATTTAACATCATGTATTTTTGCATTACTTTTAAACTGAATTTTTAAAATTGAATTTTGTGATTTGTGAAAGCTTATATTATTTTCTTCTCAATCACGAAGTAATTATCCCTCTACCAAGTATTCAATAATATGTTACTTTTTAAAAGCACATGTTTACAGTAGCAAATTATTTATCTCTATAATGATTTATATAACAAATTGCATTTAAAAAGTAAATTCCAAGCTCAGCATCTGCTGTCTGCCTTAATGGCAATATATTCATTTATAGATACTGAAAGTCAAAAATTCACATCATACATCCAACAGGCTAAGTAATTTAAGGTCCCATGAAGACAGAGAGCCAACCACCAGAAACAATGTCTGCATTCTTTACCCTTATTACAGTGGGAAGTTAACATTCATTCTTTGGGAACTGTATACTATTAAATTAAACATTAAGATTGCAATATTATGGACTTATATCTTCATGTTATACCAGTGTACCTTACCCATGACAAAACAAAGTTGATATATTTTCAGCACAATGTTTTCATTTTTGCTCTTTGCCAATCCTCAGTCCTACTGCAATTATTTTGGATTATACCTCCCATTTTTCCATAATGGAATTCAAGGGAATTTGCATATAGGATTCCCAAGCACTCTGACAACCAAACAAAAACTTGTTGTCATTGTTTTGTCATTATTTTGTGCACCTATTGGTGTAAAATTAATAATAATAATAAAAAACTTAAATCTATAAGTTTTACTACAGTTAGGTTCATGTGCAAATAATTCGTAGTTCTGGATGAATGTAGCTGTATGGGCCATTACCATACATTCAGTGCTTAATATACTGTTTTATCATTATTTGGGTGTGGAACAATACTGTAGATTAATGGTGATGGGAAAAGAGAAAATGTGAATTAGTGAGTACATCGGACCACTAATCACAGTCCTATAACCTCATAATGTGTTAGCCTGCCAGGTTGCAATACATTCTCTATCAAGTTGATTGAGACCCAATAACTGACATCCTATCATTGACTAACAACCAGTTTCAAAATTTAGTTTCAGCTTGCAGTGTGGAGTGTCTGCATTCCTGATTTACATATTATTAACAATAGAGCTGTTGAGACCAGGTTCAAGCTTGAGGGAAAATACTCCCTCCCCAGGACTCAGATATTTGCTCATTCCCTCTAAGTCTCTTGAATCTTTCTAAGAAGGAGAAAACACACAATTACTGACACATCCACACAAAGCACCTTTCCCCCCAGTCTTCTGCTCAACTTCATTATTTGGCTTGCACCCAGAGGCAGCCCTTCTGTCACATCGCTTGCTCCATCAGTGGCCAATCTGGGTCATCCAGGAGATGTTTAGGAACTGATGGAGGATTGGAAAGCTGCTCACAGAGGAGGATGCACTCTCCCTCCCCCCTCTCTTCCTCTTCTTCTGGGCAGCTGAGTCCAAAGCGTGTTGATTGCATCCAGGTCTCATTTTCTACTGCCACCACCATTATCAGAGATTTTCTGTTTTACATTTGGCTGCTTCTGACATAACCATCCTCACCCCCATTATCATCTTCCCACTCACTGGAGAACTAAGAAGTAAAATGTCCACATAATTTCCAATTTCTTCATAGAATGTCTGGTGTGATATCTCTGTGCTGTTAATCTTTTATTTCTGCACATTAGCAAGGGTGAGTAGGTGCCCCATCCTAAGTCTAGCTGAATTTTAAAAATCTTTTTTTAAGGAGGTGGTTGTGCCAATTATCTACTTAACTGTCAGGTGAATATGGAACATTAGCCATTGAGTATTTTAACTTGTAAAATCAGATTCAGGACTTCATCACACAAACCCCATTATCATCCCAATCACATTAA
The DNA here is from genome assembly GCA_020142125.1 of Phrynosoma platyrhinos. Taxonomy (NCBI): domain Eukaryota; kingdom Metazoa; phylum Chordata; class Lepidosauria; order Squamata; family Phrynosomatidae; genus Phrynosoma; species Phrynosoma platyrhinos. The sequence continues at coordinate 80,139,279 of JAIPUX010001880.1, forward strand.
TGAAAGGAAGTCCACATGTACCATTTTGGGACTTCCTTTTATTAGCACAACTGAGCGTTTAGTGGTCTCTTACACCCTCTTCTGTCTTTGTCCTTAACACCCCCAGCCCTATGCCTTACCCAGCATGCCTTTCATTAGTGTGGGTACATTTTAAACACAATTTGGGAGTTATACTAAAGCAGTTTAACAATAGCAACAACAACAAAGAAAGTAGGAAAAAGGATGTTCTAAAATAGTGAAGGGAGGAGATGGGGGAGGAGACACTGACATCACATAACTGTGCAATCCTGGAACTGGCACAAGAGTAATTCACTGCACTGGAGGACTAGCTCTTTACCAGCACAATTAGGAGCTTATTCACAGGTTGTTTCCAACAATGTCAAAGTGCAGGCTACCCAAGCTTCCAGGACAAAGTAGCAATGGGAGTAAGATGGCGCTGTGCAATATGTGTCCCCAAAGACACTATTCTCATACCTTTATGGTGGTTTAAAAGCCACGTGTGATAAAGTCCTCAGTAATCTCTTCTGTTCCCTCACAAGCTCACTTTAGTATGCAACCTCCGAGACTCCATCTAGTGCATCGAAAGGCAGAAACTATTCCTCACTATCTGATAATATGAAATTAGTTTGGAATATATCACAAAAATATCAGGTCTGGATACCATACCCTATGACGAGTGACTTAGGGAGCTGGGTATGTTTAGCTTGGAGAAGAGAAGGTTAAGAGGTGATATGATAGCCCTGTTAAAATATCTGAAAGGAAGTCATACTAAAGATGGAGCAAGTTTGTTTTCTGCAGTTTCAGAGAACAGGACATGGAGCAATGGATTCAAACTACAGGAAAAGAGAATCCACCTAAATATTAGTAAGAACTTCCTGACAGTAAAAGATTTTTGACAGTGGAATATGTTGCCTTAGAATATAGTGGAGTTTCCTTCTTTGGACATTTTTAAACAGGCTGAATGACTATCTGTTGAGGATGCTTTGATTGTGCATTCCTGCATGGCAGGGAGTTGGAGTTGATAGCCCTTGAGGTTTCTTCCAACTCTATGACTGGATGATTCTACAGCCTGCCCACTCCAAACATGGGCTTGCAACATATAGACATAAGCTGTGCACAGCAGGCCTGGGGACTTAAAATGGCATGCGCACCTGCGGCACACACGGCCATAGAAATCAATGGCACTTGAGGTCCCTATTTTTGCCATATGCGGAGTGGGTGGAGTGGAATGGATCCCCGTGTATACAAAGGGCCCACTCTATTATTTTATATTCTGAGGTTCCTTAACAAGTTATAATACCATTCTAGTTATGTAGTATTGGAATGAAACCAATCCAGGGTTCAGTGATCAACATGTATAGCAGCCAGCGTGGTACATTGCTTTGATAGGCAGCTGGGCTAAGACTCTTGATGGCCATGGAACACAATGGGTAACCTTGGGCAAGCCACACACTCTTATCTATAGATAAAGCAATGACAAAAGATATTAGATATTAGAATCTCACCAAGAAAACTCTAGGACAAGGTCACCATTAATCAGAGTTAGCTTGAAGGTACAAAATACTAATAATGCATGTGTCATTACCAAATATATTACTACAAAATCTGTGGATCTGAAATACATTTCCTTGACACAGGCAGTTCTAAACACTCATAGAACAGATTTCACTGGACTAGAACTTAATCTATGAGTCTGTCAGGGGCTATGCAGATGGGCGGCTCTAGGCCGCCCCTGCTAGCCGCAGATTGAGGCCGTGGTAACCCCACGCTGTGGCCCTGATCCTCCCTTTTGCCACCCCTGAAAGAATGGCAAAATGCTTCTCTTTTCAGGGGTAGCAAAAAGCTGCCTAAGAGCCAGCGCACATCTCTTTAGTGTCCTTTCCAGTGCAGTGCGTCAAAATGCTGTGCCAGAAGGGCATCCTGACACCGCACGGCATGTGTTAATGGCATGCAGTATCAGGATGGCATTGACGTGGGATTGGGACAGCTGGCATGTGGCTGCCCCACTCCATCTCTGACTCCAGACTGGCCCTTTGGGCCGGTCTCCAGAGGCCCTCAGTCTACACAGTAGCCACTAGTGTTAAATGGACACTTATTTCTTTTATCTCTGACTTATTAAAATTTACCTTCTTACCTTGAAGATTGTCAGTTATCATTGTTTATGCAATCTATAAATTAAGTGCCTCACTACATCTTATCTTCACTACTTTGTTCATTATCTGTTAAATATGTTCATTAATCAGTGTTCATTTATATCTTATCCCATTTACTTTTGAAAGTTAGTAATTACCTTTTTTATGGTACTATATGGCTCAAGTTTCCTAGCAATTTCTTCTTCTTTACATTGACTGTTGTTATATACAAAGGTCTTTCAGTACATATCAGTCATATTTCCTTTTATGCTTACTTTTCACAGTTTTAAATCAATTATCTTTTCATATACTAGTTTTTGATTTTCCATAAATTGGGGCCGAGATATATACATGTGGACATGTAGCTACATCTCTGCAGCTACATCTCTTAGTGTTACCGAGTTCCATACCCACCTTTTAAGCAACACAGCCTCTTAAACATGGCCATCATTGGAAATCAGGAGAATTGATGGAGATTTATTTTACTGATGTGCTGCAACAGGCATCTGTAGTAACAACCTGGGGTCCTTGGGAGAACCCTGCAGATGACATCACTACAGCATGTCCCCTAACTCTTTAACAACACAGAAATAACCACATTGGAAAGTCTGTGTGACTAGCTTGGGACCATAGCAGTGGTCTGCTTCAGGAGGAGGGAGTGCAGTCACCACAACCATGGCTTGATTGTAGCCAGAGGTTTCTGCAGAAAATAACCACATATTCTTGATATTGCCTTCTTACCTTTTTGAGGTTTTGACAGTTGTATAACTTAAATCTCTTTCCTGCTTGAAAAGACCTCTGAAGCAAGAACATGAATGAATAAATTGGTGAATGAACTAAAGCACACAAGTAGCACCCAAGACTAGTTGTCAGCTTTTTGCTGTGAGGTTCCTAATTCAGATCTAATTCTGTGATACATGCAATGGTTATGCATGGTTTAGCTCAGTGCTACATAAAGTGGTGGTACATGGACTGGTGACAGTCTGCAAGCCATTGCCAGTTTCCAAGAGGGAAAGAAACATGTCCAAACAATGGGTACAAATATGATTTTAATTCTTGAAACATTGGAGGGGAGCCAACTTGCTTTTATACATGACCTCAGAAGAACTATTCCAGTTAACATTTTCACAATAACCATGTTTATTACATCTCCTTTTCCATGGAACTGTTTTGTGCTGTAATATATTCCATTTTTGAGTCCCTAAGATCTCTATCATTTGGTACCTGGGCAATCCAAATTTCAGTTAGTTATTTCAGCATGCAAAACTCTCTATCTTTCTTTGGGTTTATCTTATATTTCTGGATCATTATGTTAGCGGATGTGCTCCATTTTTCTTGTATATCTTAGCCATGTGGAGTTCCCTATGACCCCAGCCTGACCCTTGGGAGATGGCAGCCATAATCCCCTAAATGTAAGGTCAGGCAGGCACTGTTGAAGTTGCTCAAGACCATCAGAGATTTCCTGGACAGGCAGGTCTGGGAGTTGCCCTTGGGAATATCCCGTTATGCTGGAAAAGATACACGATGGTGTTTGTTAGTCTCACACTTAGTGGGACAGTGATTAGATTTGATTGCACCCCTTTTCTCTAACTTCCTGTCCTTGATAGTTTTGAAACCAAATGCATTGTTCAGACCAGGGGTAGGCAACATTTCCCCTTTAAGGGCCGAGGGACTTCAGCTCCCAGAATCCCAGGAGCAATTGGCCAACATGGCACTATTGGTCAACATGGCTGAAGTTTCTGGGAGCTGAAGTCCCTCGGCCCTTAAAGGGAAAGGCTGCCTACCCCTGGTTTAGGCTATACCCAGACTTAGGTAAACAATGGTAAACCCATCAAGCCGTTGTCTTCCTATTATTTGATTCATGGCCAGGAGGCAGATATTCCCTATAAGAACCCCTGGATTTTAGCAGACCATGTGCTACCTTGGAAGTGCATGCTGAATCTCTGTCAGTCTACTCTCTGAGATAGTTCCTGTGACCCCCTCTCTTGCCAGCCATGCCCCTTCCATGAAACCATCCGCATTCACTGCCAGAAGTTCTGAGGAGTCTCTCAGGCATAAGTATCTCCCTCTATTCTGGTTTCCTTCTCTGCTTTCCCTGCTCTCTCCCACTCATCCTTCTAGTGTGTTTGTGCATGCTTTATTGCTTGTTTGCTCATTGTGTTAATAAATATTTTAGACTTTAATTGGAGTTTGGTCCATTTCAGTGTCATTCCTTGCCAGAATTCTTACGTCTCTGGTATACAGCTGGAGAGGTCCTGGAAACGAAGTTGGGCATTTCACTTTCACACATTTGAGCTAATTATAAATTCCCCAAAATTAGGCTTGTTTCCCAACAATTATTTTCTACTTCTGTTTTCCATATGCCAATGATGCTCTCTGCCCTCAGACTTGTTTTATTCAGAGGATATTAAAATGCTGTATAAGCAATGAGAAAACATTCAATTAGTTTTTGTGTTTAATTACATATTTTCTATATTTTATTTAAAAGAATTTTTATGCATGAAGTTTAATTAAGATAATTCCATTGCCCATGGGCCTTAATTAACCATAATATAATGGCATGAAATCTCAGTATAGAACCTAAGTATTTTACTGTGGGCATAATGTATTCTTGATTGAGGTATATTGCAATTAGAAATTACACTGGAACAAATAATATGATTGCCAAAATACTTGTGAATGCTAAACTAAGATGGTAATATGGTTTTTGCATAATCAAGACATCAAAAAGAGATGATCTAATCTAAGTCCAGGTTGGTAGAATTTGAAGGTACAGCTGTGTTAGTCTGTACAAATAGTGTGTAGAGAGATCCTGCAGCACCTTTGAGATTAACAGAAAGAAATTGGCAGCATGAGCTTTCATAGATGCATCTGAGGAAGTAGACTGAAGTCTATGAAAGCTCATGCTGCCAATTTCTTTCTGTTAGTCTCAAAGATCTTTCTATAGGATCTCTCTATACACTAAATTCAGGTTGGACATCATGTATGTCCTCTACACTCTAAAGCTGAGATATTAATAAACAGTAGCCATTTAAATGTGGGCTATTATTAACAAGTCACCACAAAAGGTATCTGTCCATATGGGACATATGATGGCCAGACTGAAAACTGTAGAGAGCTCCTGTACCTTTAATGGTTGTATAGATGAAGGAATTTCAGCCAGTGTTGCTTCTCATTCAACCAGCTAATAAGCAACTTTGTTTTTATTGTATAGTTTCCAAACCTATCACAGGTTTTCTGGAGCTGGTAGTATGTGACTCAGGGCCTTTACAGACCAGCCACAAGGGCTGGCCTGGAGTTGGGGTGGGGCGACCACACGTTGGTCACCCCGACTCTGCCCTGATGCCACCATCACACCATGTGCCCCACTTTATGGGGCACAGCATCAGGGCACTCCCCTGGCACAGTGTGTAGACACGCTGTGCCAAAGGGACGCAGAAGAGCTGCAGTGGTGGTGGTAAGGGCAGCTCTTTGCCACTCCAAAAAGGAGTGGCATTTTCCAGCTCTTTTTGGAGCAGCAAAAAGCCAGATCGGGGGCACGACATGTGGTTGCTGTGGCTCCAGTCCAGCGTTCCCAGGGGTGGCATGGAGCCGCCCTTTAGGGGCCATCTGTATAATCCCTCACTCAAGGTTACCCATTGGGTTTCCATAGCTGAATGAGGGTTAGAACCCTGATCTCCAGAGTCATAATACATTGCTCAAACCACTACACCACACTGGTTCTTCCTAATAAGCAACACCTGAAATTTCCTCTTCTACATAACCATTAAAGGTACAGGAGCCCTCTCCAGTTTTCACTCCGGCAACCATATGAATGTATTAATCCTAATCATCTCTACTGCATTTAAAAATATATATTTTTTCAAGCAGGATCTGCAAAAATACTGTTAGCTGTGATTCTTAAGGTCATTTAATTATATTTCCCCAAATACAGTCATCCCCCTTTGCTCACAAATTTTATTCCCATAGATTCAAGCACCCACAACTTGAAAATACAAAGAAAAAAAAAAGTATAAATTCCAATAGCCAAGCTTGAGTTTGCCATTTTGTATGAGGGACACCATTTTGCTATGCCATTGTATTTAATAGGACTTGAGCATCCATGAATTTTGTTATCCATGGGGGTTGCTGGAACCAAATCTCAGTGGATAACAAGGACCCACTGTACTGGCCTGGAATTCAACTGATACAGTATAATGGTTGTTATGGTTTCTTGAACATTGGGCAGTGGTGGTGTGGCAATAAGATGAAAAGGCTTAATTCCAAATTCCATCCTTCCTTCCTTTATGGATACTGTACCTACAGCCTTTTTCCTCCTTCCACCCCTGTCTATGATAGTATCATGATGCCAGGATAGGGCAATAACAGAATTATTGCTTAGATTTCCCAGTCCTGCTTCTTGTGATACCCTGGTGATATAAATAGTGATTTAGCCTGAATATTAGTGGATGCTTCATTTCTTAATCACTCATTCTAAAAACTTGAAGAAGGGACCCCAGAACTATTTTTAAGGTGTGGGAGCTTAACATTGGCAGGGAGGATGTTATTAATTTTGCCTATTTCTCCCATACACTATCACTGAAACATATTTAACCAGCCCATATCCATGGGGAATATGTTTCCAGATTTACCACATATAGCAAGAACTGTCAATAATGGTTAATAATAATAATAATAATAATAATAATAATAATAATAATAATAATAATAATAATAATAATAATAATTTGAATCATGTCTCTCCCTGTATTGCTTTATTTCTGGTGGAAGTTGACCATAGGGTTGACCTGGAGGACCTCCAGCTGACTAGAGAGACCTTTTTTTCTCCAGATATGCTTAAGTGAAACCTTGGTTGCTGATTGATATATCAATCATATGTCAAACCAGATGAATAGCCATCCGGACCTAATTTGAATGATCTTGTAAAACAAACCAAAGTTAATGTCTTACAAAGTTTCACTCCTGAGAACCTTTTACCAGAAATCCATCAATCTGACTTCTTTGATAGATGGGACCTGCAGCATCTTTACTCTTTCTTGATTTGTCATACTTTCTGCTTTTACCATATCCATCGAAATTGGTTATTGTTGTGCCTATCTCTGAATTTAGCTTCTTTGTTGTATTCTTTTAGTTTCTGCATACACTTCATTGCCTCATCAAAAGAAATGTTGGCTGTGCTACACTATCTTTCAGCAGCTTTTTCAGATGTTCTGGCCTATCTTAGTGGGGTTTTATGGAATTAGAAAATGACATATAAAATCTGGCCTTAATGCATTACCATCATTAGAATACCCAGACCATGTAGAAGTACTGATTATTGAGCATCTCAGCTACACTTAAACTAAAGGTGTTTAAGTAAAGCTTCTTGCTTAGGTAGAGAAATCTGACTTCAATTATGTCTCAGACAAAGTCTCCACTGACCTGAAAATGCAGAAAACTGAAATTTCCAACATTTTAAATACCCTATCATGATGTCTTGAATATCTTTCATTTTTCCCCTTTTGTAATTCAACTTTATGTCAAAGATCCTGTATACTTCTTTGTTTGCAAAATCCCTGTATCAATAATGATTCCATTATGGTTAAAATACTCTAACATGCTCTGAGACTCTTCAGTTAAGCAATCAACATGTATTTGAGAAAATGAACACTGAGCCTTAAAGTAGATGTCTCTTTCATTTCTCATATTATGACTTCCCCACCCTTTTACAAGAACAGTAGACACAGTTGTGGGAAGAACTGAAAGGGCTGCAGGATTTTTACTTCACAAAAGTCATGGAATTCCCTCCCTGCTGTTTTTGTTCCTCTGTATGATTATAAGAACATATTTAAATTCCTTTTTGTTGTGATTTTTATTAAAGTAACATAGACAGACAAATAGATTCTTCTAACTCAAAAACACCACTGATATAGGTTGTTTCTGAGGGAAAATGAATTCTGAAGAGGAAAAGTGTGCTAAGTTGAAACAACAGAGTTGTTGGCACATTAAAGGATAATAAATATATTATGGCCTAACTGGTGCAATATAGCAAAAGTTAAGCAACCCACTAACAAATGAGGAGGGTCTAAGTATAACTGTGTAGTTAAACAAGAACCCTTACTGGTTCCAAGATTCACTCCACCCCACCCCCACACCTGGTTGTTTCACAGCATGCAATTACAACACATTGATTCCAGTGTAATTGTCATGGCTCCATCCAATTGAATTATGGATTTTGTAATCTGTTGCCCCTTCACACTATACAATCATAGCATTATAAGTCCACTTTAAATGCCATGGTTCCATCCTATGAAAGAGTGATATTTATATGTTCATGTAATATTTAGCATTATCTACCAGACAATTATCTAGTGCCTTCCCAAACTACAAATTCCAGAATGCTACAGGATGCAACCATGACAGTTGTATACATTGCTAAAGAGTTCAGATCTGGCCACATGATGTATGCCTTAGATCCAAAACACATTGCAAAAATAATCCAGTTTGAGAAAGGTTTAACTGCCCTAGCTCAATGCTAAGGAGTTCTGGGAACTGTAGCTTTGTGAGACATTTAGCCTTCTCTGTCAGAGAGCTCTGGTGCCACAGGTTGGACTTAGAGTCAATGTCCGCCCCACCGGGGGTGGAGGACCTATTAGAATGGTCCATCCTCTGAGACTAATGAAGCCAATAGGTCTTCAGAAAGCCTTGGAGGGTTCTTTACTTGGTAATGTTGGTAATTCTGTCGAAGCCCTGGTTGACACTTGGAACAACAATCTCACCAGGGCTATCGACACGATCACTCCTAGGCGTCCTTTCCAACCCGCTTCAAATAAACAACCATGGTTCACAGATGAACTTAGGAAGCTGAAGCGGGCTGGACAATGACTAGAGTGCACCTGGAGAAAAACTTGACTCTTATCTGATGAGACTCGTCATAGGAACTTTCTTCATTCCTATTGAGAAGCAATATGTGCAGCAAAGAGATCTTTCTGTTCTGCACGTATTGCGTCTGCAGAGTCTCACCCAGCAGAGCTGATTAGGGTGGTGAGGGAGTTGACACAGGTTCCACATGTGCAGAACCCTCTACTTAACCCAACAGCAGCCTGCTGTGATGTATTTAATACTTACTTTGCAGATAAAATCTCTCATATAAGAGCCGACTTGGACGCCAGGGTTTATAGCAGAGTCGACTGATGAGGTGTCCAGTAAACCCATTTCTGAGATTATGCTGGATCAATTTGAGCCGGTGAGTACTGATGACATGGACAAGATCCTTGGAAAAGTGAGGAAGATGACGTGCCCTCTCGACCCTTGCCCATCATGGCTGGTCGTCCAGTGGGGTGAAGCATTGATGGCCTTTCTGAAAGAGACCATTAATGCCTCCCTTAGGGAAGGAGTTATGCCATCTTGCCTAAAGGAAGCAGTTGTGAGACCACTCCTGAAGAAGCCTTCCCTGGATCCCCTGTACATGAAAAATTGCAGATCTGTTTCCCATCTGCCATTCCTGAGCAAGGTGATCAAGCGGGTTGTTGCTTCTCAACTCCAAGTGATCTTGGATGAAACCGATTTTCTAGATCCATTTCAAACCGGTTTCAGATTGGGATTTGGGGTGGAGACTGCCATGGTTGCTCTGGTTGATGACCTTCGCCAAAAC
>JAIPUX010001880.1:80170586-80185365 GCA_020142125.1 Phrynosoma platyrhinos
GAGCCCAGATAACAGCACTATCCTCTCCCAGCCAGGTCTCAGTGAAACCTGCTCAGTGAAACTTATGTCATGCCATAAGTCTCTTTATGCATCTACAGCTCCATTCCCAACATAAACAAGCTATGTTTCCTGGTTGAGCTTGAGGATTTGGATGGCAAATATTATTCATAAACAGATGTCCATATATTGGGGCTAAATGTACTCCTCTCCCACATCCTGTAGTTCTATATAAGTGACATGAATAATATATGTGTAGAGCTTATTATATATTTCCTACTTCAAATAGTTTATTTTGATCCCATTTTCTTCACAAATATGGTTTGTGTGTTTAGTTACTTCTATTATTATTTGTACAGGCTTTCGTATTTATAAGTAGACAGCCCTATTTATCAATGCTGCTGTTAACATTTGCAAGCTCCCAGTGAGCAGTTGGGTGTATTTTACAGTGTATAAGGTCAACAAATACTCTCACCCTGTGTCCATCTGGGGCATTATGTTTTTCTGCTGCTTTACCTCCTCTCTCTGAACAAGTGAGAGATAGGAAGACTAGAACACATGCTTTATATTTACAGAGCATTAAATCTGTCCCTGCACAAAACTGAAATGAAAGCTATGGAGCTATGGAAACTATATTGTTTCCACTCTTGGACTTATATCATGAAGAAGGAGATTCCACATTTGCTTACAATTATACATTAAAAAAGCATACAAACATTATAAGTTTGAAAAAGTGCCCATTCATCAACACCTCCCAGTCCATTCAGTACACTTCACTTAATGTCAGTTTAGCCAAATGTGCATGATTTTACTATCTTGGGATTTTATGAAGACACAAGGACAGGTTTTTCTACACTGCCCTCATTTGACACTTGTTCTGTTTCATCTGTGTGATCTACCTAAAAGCAAATTCTCATCATCTGTTTCATGAGAGCACTAAAAGTCAGTTTGTGAAAGCAGTAGGAGGAAGAACAAGGTGAAGAGGTTGAGTGCTGAGAAGCACTTAGCAAATATAGGTTGTATTTTGGCCTGTAGCATAGAAATGACTTCTGAAAGGAATTAAATGAATGGATAAGTATCTAACCAGGGAATGAGTGAGTACATCTGTATTTGTAGCAGATCTGACTGTTACACAGTTAAAGAATTCTTATTAATAGTACACATTTAGACAATTGACCAATCAAATATATATGCATATAAGCAAAAACTGAGGTATGTGCATATCAGATTGTTGTCTAATTCATATCAATGGTACAATTGCATTTGTACATCTGTATTTGGATACTATGAGCAATGAGACCCATCACTTCATTTTAAAACAAAATTGAGCAGCTTGAAAAGGTATAGCAAAGGAACTAATAATGCCTGAGAGAATACAGCATCTTGCTTCACAGGAACAAAACACCTATTACAATTTTTAAAAATATATCAAAAGACATTAATATAGAGGCATCTTTTTTCTTAAATTAACTTCTTTCTCCTTTCCTTTTACTTGGACTTGGAGCCAGTCTTGAAATGGATTTATAGTAGATGTAAGACAGAAGGAAGTGCTTGATAGTACCAGTAGTGTAGTGGAACTGGAGTTCACAGTGTCAAAGTGTGTACACTTTATGATTGGCAGGCAGAATGACACCATTTGTCAGGATCCTCTGTCTTCTCTGTACCTTTTGAGCATAGTGTAGATGTCATCTTGATATTAACAGTGCAGAATGAACAGTATGTTGCTCTCTCATTCTCTCTCTCTCTCTGACCTGAGAATGTCTGTATGTCTTAAATTGCTTTACCAAAAAAAAAAAAAAAAAAAAAAAAGGCCACTTAAAGATTTGTTGAGGAATTTTTTAGCTTTACAAAAGACCTGCTCCTGGTGGAGAAAACTCTACTATTGATTTGTTGATTTCTTTCAACATGGTAGTAAAGTTTTTTGGGTGCTCCTTATAGAAGTGGGTATAAAGGTTGCTACAATGCCCTTGTACTTCACAATTTACTAGTCACACCATTAGATTTCCTCCCTCCCTCCCTCTCTTCTCATTGTCTTTCTTCTTTTGCACCACCACAAAGAAGTCCGAACACCGTTTTATGGATAACTAAATGGCCACAACCTTATTCATCTGTACAGGGTCTAAAACAATAACTTTACATCAAAAACTCTTAACTTGATTATAATTTCCTTGTTGACACATGTGTATGTGCACATGCCATAACACCTGATGTAATCTTCATCTTAATCAATTCAAGCCAACAGAGATAAGCCATGCCTACCACAAAGCATATGAAGGTTCTCACACAAATTGCTAAACATATAAACAAATCATCCCCCCATTCAAGTTTTGACATCACCACTAAGATTGATGATGTAATAAAATTTTAAGCTGATGATTTAAATCCTTCATCCCTTTTAACTGGCCAAATATTGTAAATTCAGATATCCAATTTTCCCGGGGGGGGGGGTGTCCCTGCCCCTCCCAAGCATAAACAAGGCAAGCACACAATAAGTAACTAAAATACCCTGTTACAAGTTATGACATAATCAATGAGCAAGGAACATACAACCAACAGATATACATGAATTATTAACAGATAAACGACCATATCAATTATCCCATATTCTAAACCAGAATTACAGTATCCTCAGGGAGGGTGAAAAACCCAAGTTACAATAACTATGGGAAAATTCCCTCCCGGCCCCTGAAGGCGACCAGCCAAAGCCTGAGGATAATAAACAACATTCAAGCTGAGGGTGGGTGAGTTGGGTCTCTCAGCTGCCAAAGCTCAGAATGGCTGCCTCCACATGGCAGCATGGATTATATAATCCCCAAATCCCGTCTGAAATCTCGTGAGATTTTCATATCTCACGAGATTATGCAGGCTGCTGGGGGATCTCGTGAGATCCCCGATTGGTTGAGAGGTGCAGGGAGGGTGGGACTCCCAGCCCTCTCCACCAATTGTGGTGTCAGCCTTCCAAAATGGCCAGCACAACTGCGAGCCCCTCCCATCTCATTGGGGGGGTATTTCTCTGCCTCTTCAAGTAACAAGAGCAATGATTATGTTGACTCTCTGGCCATCATTCTGCACCAGTGAGGCATTGTGTCTATGTATGTATATGTGTAGGGGGTAATAGTAGCCAGTGAATATCACAAAATAAAATCCAGAGTGGAAACTGTTTGAAGTATAAATTCTAGCATCATTTCTCTATGACAAAAAGAGAGAGAGAAATCTGAGAAATTTTCATTAAAATAGACTTCTGCAGCTCATCTCTGCTATAAATTATTTCCAGATTAGGGATGTGGGGTTTTTGTTTGTTGTTTAGAGGAGCAGGGATATAAGTACAAAGCATAACAAAACATGTTTCACTAATTTTCACATAAGTGCAGAAGTGTTCAGTAAAGTGAATGTTGTCAGTACATGTTAAGGGAACTTGCATGAACGAAACCTCATGTTTGAGGTAGAATCTACTAATTAGTGGTGCCCCTTCAGAGATTATTAAGCAGAGAAGGGTATCCATTGGAACTGAATGTTGTAGAAATCCTGAAACATCTAGTCTTTCTTTCTGTTTCTCAGTCCTTCTCTGTTCCCTTCTCTTCCCACACACTATAATAGCAAAATAGGAAGAGACATTGGAAGAAGACACAAGTAAGTATAGTTTTCATGAGAACAGAAATTAAAAATATAGAGTTGGAGCCAATACATCATAAAATGGGTATATGAAAATATTGTTTCTGATGATGGTATTGGTAGTGGATGATGATGATAAGAATGATTTTGATTAGATATTATTTGCTGACAAACTCCAGAAATAACAAGACCAGACATGGAGAACTGGGTTATAAAATTGTCAACTTTATATAACTCAGCCTATTAACTTTATTTCTTTGAGATCTGCAAAAATGCAGGGAGGAGAAACCTTGTGCAGAAACAGCTGGTGGACGGTCTACTCCCAGACCAAATCCCCAGCCACCCCTGGTTGAAATACAAGACCTACGTAGGGGTTTCAATTTCAGACCAGCCCAAAGGCAAGCCTCTTTCCCCTCCTGTTTAGTCACAAGATCTAAAAGTCAGTTCCAGAGAGTTTACTTTCACCCTTTAGGAGGGTGCCAAGGTGTTCAGCTGATCAGCCCTGGTGGCGCAGTGGTTAAATGCCTGTACTGCAGCCACTCACTCATAGACCACAAGGTTGCGAGTTCAATACCACCCAGGGCTGAGGCTCGACTCAGGCCTGCATCCTTCCGAGGTCGCTAAAATGAGTACCCAGCTTGTTGGGGGGCAATCAGCTCACAGTTGTAAACCGCTTAGACATCCCATGTGCGATATGAAGCGGTATATAAATGAAGCTGCTTTGCTCTCCCCACCTATGCCACAGAAAAGGATCAAGCATCTGCTTAGCACCTATACCCCACCAGGTCAGCTAAACAAGCCAAAAACCCTGCTTGAAGGTCTTGGAGAAATAGCTGGTTCCCTTTATCAGATAGGTGGATGCCATCAGCTCAGTAGAGACCACATCTTTGCAGCATGATATCATCATGTGGCAGATACAAGCCCAGTTCTCCCACCATAGCCTTGCAGATCTCCTTGTTAGCCTGCCTACAGGCTCTGTTGAGCAATCGTGAATCGCCACCACAGCTCCAAATTCAGCATGGCAACATTGCCAACCACAAAATTTTAACAAAAGACCACCTTTCATGGATACATCACATATCATAAATGGTCTGTAGAACCAAGGCCTTGCCCTTCTAAATCATTGCCATCCAGGTGTATAACCAAAACATTGGGGTAAAAACATTGCATTCACCAAACAACATAAGCAGGAGCCCGTGCCGATGAGGCCACATTTCCCCTTCCACTCAATGATGGCCCAGTCTGATAGCCCAGCTGGCTTCCAAAATGGTTCCTCCTGGCTTGGTGGGCCACCCAGAACATCATGCTATGGTCAGAGATCCACACATGGTGTCTCATCACAGGACCTCCTGCATCTGAAACAAATCAAAGAAAAGGCTCATTTATGAGTTAAAGGGTGCAAGTATGAGTGATATGCATGATATCTCTACCTACTGATCCTCTGAATACCTTGGAGGCCCATGCCAAGTGCAGCAGCTTTGGAAGCAGCCCCAATATGGAATGAGTCTGTGGTGAACATGATCCCACACAAACCCAAATAGCCCAGTGTCTGTGAAGTAACTGACCAAAACTGAAACCTTGTAAGAGGTAATTCATCCTTGTGACAGAATAAAGGGCCAGGTATGCATCCTCTTGCTGCTGCAAATTGGTGTAAAGCCCTGACCAGACAAAGGGATCTATCACTGCAAGCTAGTAGCTACAATTTCTTACCCACTCCCAGCTGATTGGCTTTAGAAGAGGAAACAAAAATTGATACGAAACTAGATGGCAATGTGAACTCTTGCAGTAAAAGGGCCTTATTAGAGAAATCCCCCTTAGATGCAACCACCAGCTCACTTATTCTCAGAGCTCTAAAAAAGGCAGTCAATGCAGCTTCATGAAAGAGTGGAGTCTCATAGGAAGACATACAAATATGAGAAAGAGAATCAGGTATCTCATTATTGATTCCAGGAACATGAGAAGCTGTGAACAGAATGTTATGTGACAAACACTGTAAAGTAAAAGCACAAACCAACCTCTATAACCCTAGGTGATTGGGAAGTCAATGAGTTTACCACCTGGACAATCACCATGTTGTCACACCATAAATGAACTACCAAATTGGCAAGCTCATAAATGAACAGCAACAAATATAGGAAACAATTCTAAGAATGTCAAGTCAGATGTAATATCTGAGTCAAACCATTCATCTGGTCACTTCTGGACACACCATCTACCATGAAAGTAAACTCTAAAGCCTACTGCACCTGTTGCATTGGAAGATACAGCATGGCATCTAGCTTTTTTTCCTCCCTCCAAAAAGACACACCATTAAAATCCCTAAGGAAAGAAGACCACACCTGCAAATCCTCATGGACACCTTTAGTCACCTGAATTCTGTGGTGAGTGCAAGATGTACTACCAATTACGTCACAAAGGGGGGTTGCAGACTGCCAGAAATAGTGCAAATTCAGTTCACTTTTAGGGTTAGGGTTAGTGCTAGGGAATCATGGGAATTGTTTTTTTCCTGAGACATTAAGCCTTCTCTGTCAGAGAGCTCTGGTGCCACAATAAAATACAGTTCCCATGATTCCCTAACCCTAACCCTAACCCTAAAAGTGGACTGAATTTGCACTATTTCTGGCAGTCTGCAACCCCCCATAGACACCTAAAGAAAGCTCTATCTAGACTCACCACCTTACAAGCAAAGGTCAAGTGCCCAATCATAAAACTCTCTTTGTATTGTCTTTCTAAAAGATGAGAACCTGCTTACCCTTTGCCTTAAATCTAGCAATTTATCCTCAGGTGGTCAACAACACTGATTAGATATGTCAATTTGGATGCCCCAAAAAGTAAGCTGCTGACTAGGGCCCTCTGTCTTTTCAGGTGCTAAAGGAACACCTAACTCCTCAGCCAGTGACTCAAAACATTGGAGCAAATAGACATTGTCCTGAGCCCCAAGCCCCTATGAATAGGAAGCCACCTAAATAGTGCACAACACTCTTCAATCCAGATTTGGTTCTAACAGCCCACTCCAAAAAAGTACTAAAAGTTTCAAAAACTAAACAAGAGACAGAACACCCCATAGGTAGTGCCCAGTCCATGTAGAACAAACCATCGAATCTAAAACCTAACAACTCAAAATCGTTAAGATGTACTGGAAATAGGCAAAAAATGGATTTAATAGCACACTTAGCCAATTCTACACCTGCTCCATGTCTCCTAACCTCTTGCATGGCAGCATCAAATGATTCATATTTAACTGTAGCCAACCTGTGCAGAATGGTATCATTAACAGATTCTCCCTTGGGATAAGACAAGTGATGTATTAACCGGAATTCTCCAGGCATCTTCTTAGGTTCTATCCCTAATGGAGAAACTTTGAACCTGAAGGTTCCTGAAAGGGGCCAATCACCCTGCCTTCAGAAACTTCCTTCTTTGTCTTCTGCCTCATCAGATGTTCCAACCCAATAACAGTTTTTAAGTTAACAGCACTAAAGGGGTGTTACATACCACAAAGAGGAATTCTAAAGCCACTAGTAAACCCTTCTAATAAAAACAGGGCAGCCTCCCTGTTGGGATAGTACCCAAGCCAAACAGAGAGAGCATCTAAGCTGGACTAGGTCCCTTTTGAAGGAAGAGGGTGAGCATTGAGTCCCTTTCTTTTGCCCTGATCTTTATTTCCTGCTTGCCCTCATCTTTGGTTGCAGTTTTTAAAAGAGTGGCTTCCTCCACATAAGGAGCACTCATGATTAAACCAACAGGGCCTTCTGGTGCACCCATCCTAAGAGCTGAATTTCCAGCACAATGACTTTTGCTGTTGCCCTGCTGATCCTGAATCCCAAAAAGATGACTGCCTAAGTACTTTCTAGACTAGTGTCCACTATGTGACCTCTCCCCCTGTTCAGGCCTTGTAGGTGTCATGAGATGCATCCACAGCTGTGAATGCATCATGTCCCAGTGTAAAATGGGGTAAATGGCAGCATGCATCCAAAATGCTTCATTGTACAACAGCCAGGCTGGGCCTGAATTCTCCACATAAACCTGGGGTATAATGTCTATATACTGAAATAAAGAGGCTGTCCAAATAGGCTATAAAGCTTACATAAATCAAGAAGCCTGAAAGCCAATTTGACCAATTCCTCTCTATATTTCTCCTCTTCAACTTTTTCTTTTCCTTATGATCAAGCTCCTCTTTCTTCTTCTGCTCCAATTCCTGATACAATAGAGAAAAAAGTCCACATACTCTCCCTTCAATATCTTATCCCACATAGGCTGAGATAAGTGGTCACCAAGAGGCAACTTTATATCACCTGCAGGTATCACAGATGGTGAAGCTAACTTATAGCCTAAGCTTATTGGATAAGTTACCTGCTGGCCACTAAGCCCTTGCCAAGGCATCACATATGGTGCTGTGCTAAAGGAATGTGACACCTGAGGAGTGGGCCAGCTCCAGCCCTGATCAAATGGAGATGTGGGCACCCCTGCACCTGTAGAAGTCTTAGGTATATGGTTGGGCTGTGAAGCTGCCTGCAATTGTCCGGGACTCCAAGGCCAAGTAACCTGTGGAGAATCGAATTGTGTGTCATACATCTCACCTGGTGTATTGGCTGACACATTCTCCTCCATAGAAGACTGCTGCCCCTCAGAAAGCTCTGGCAAGGATGACTCATGACTCAATGGTCAAGACGAACTTTCACCTTGGGCATGGAACTGTTCTACAGCTGTAAGGAAAGAACAAGTTTTGTTTAAAAACCTCCTCTGTTCTGACAACTTAGCAGCCTTAGCACCCTGAAGGTGCAGGTGGAGCATAAACAAACTTCTCAGATTTTATAGCTTGCAACCTGGGTATAACTGTTTCCTAAGGAATCTCTTCTTCATAAGGGTATCAGAAGATACCACCTCCTGACCACATGGGCCTCAAACTGTCAATCTGTCAATGGGGGGGGGGAGTTAGGGACAGGACATTTCCCCTTCTGATCCCTTTTTAAGAGCCATTGCCAATTACCATCAATGAGGAGCAGATGCAAAACTCCCATGTTGTTATTAGGTCAAATTCTAGAAGGCATTATGGTCCTATGCAAAATTATGTCTAGAATTCCCCTGCTTAGAGGGGGCAGGGGGAAGGGGTGAATAAGGCCAAGTAGCAATTAGCACTAGGAACAAGGTGGCTCAAGTGGTTAACACCCTGACTCTGTTGATTGCAAGATTGACAGATTGGAAGTTTGAGGCACAGGTGCCACATGATGGAGTGAGCTCCCATCACTAGTCCCAGCTTCTTCCAACCTAGCAGTTCAAAACTATGCAAATGCAAGTAGATAAAAAGGTACCACTTTGGTGGGAAGGTAACAGCATTCTGTGCAATCATGCTAGCCATATGATCTCTGACAGCACTGGCTCTTCGCCTTAGTAACAGAGATGAGCACCACTGCCTATGGTAGGAGACCACTTGAGAACCATGTCAACAGGGAATACTTTTACCTTTACCTTTAGCACCTAGCAGCACCAGTTCTTCAGTGATGGTCTCCCAACCAAGTGCCAACCAGGGTTAATCCTGCTATGCTTCCAATATCATGTGGGGTCTGGTGCCAGCAAGCCCCAGGTGCACTTTCCACTGATGGTACACCACCCACTCAAACCACCCTCAATAGGGTTAATTGGCCTCTCCTATTATTCCAGCTACTCAAAAGACCATAGGCCATACTCAACAGGGAGGATGCTAAAGCCCTGCACAATATGATTGCGGTGACCCACTCAAAATGGCATCCACAAATGCCACACTCAAGATGGCTGTCAGACCCACTCAAAATGGCATTAGCAAACACCACACTCAAAATGGCTGCTGGATTCACTCAAAATAGGCCACACTCCAGATAGGTGCTGGGCCCATGCACACTCAAGATGGCTGCTAGGCCTACTCAAAATGGAAGCAGAAAAGCCACACCTAGGATGGCCATCGGGCCCTTCTACTAGTAAGGACACAAGCCCAACCAAGTGCACCACCCAACCAGACCTCCCTGGCCTCCTTATTAACCCTGTAGTGGACGGGGGGGGGGGGGGGGGGTACTCTGCTACTGCTGATCCTGGCCAAAACTGGGTCTCACCCACAGTCTTGGGAAAGGCTCCTGGTGGACCTATGTGGGGGGCAACTGATGCTGTCTCCTCCAGCGCAACCAGGCTTCCCTGGCTTCCCCACTTATCCTTTGGTGAGTTGGTGAGTTCTGGTAGGCTCCCGTGGGGTGGTGGTGGTGGAAGGCCTCTGTCAGCTCAGCCTCTGTCATCAAGGCTGGTTGAGCCCTAAGGCCTCACAAAGGTGCTTTCCTGGGCCAGCAATCAGCTGTGAGCCCAGCTTTTCAGGGAAGAGGGAGATCGGGGGTGGACAGGCCTTAAATAACTTCAGGTCTGCCCCTGCCCCCACTCCTACATCCCTCTAAATGGTCTGCAGAGCATGCCATTTACTTTTAAAACATGCTGGTCTCTTCCCTGAGAAGCCAGCAAGTTTCCTTCCCCAATCACGGGATTGGGGGAGAAGCATTCTTCCATGTAATGCAAGAGCGATTAGCTTTCTGTCTGAAAATGACTAAAGTACAGGGACAATCCCATCTCCCATTTTCAGTACTTTATTTGCATCCTCTGAATGCTCTAAAATACCCAGGTATTGTTTTCTCATGGGTACAAAAAATGTTATTCAAATCTCTCATTTACTGAAAACCCAAAATTTGATACATCATTTCACAATTCAGTACTGCATGTTCTTTCCAAATGCCAACACATACTTTTCTGATTTTTCTAGACAACTATGAATTCTGTAAGAGTAAATAAAGTATCAAATGTCTTCCTGTAAGTTGTACGTTTATTGCAGCACCGCCAATACATTGGAAGGGAGGGTGAACATGCAAATCATTTATCTTTTTTTTTCCTTACAGTACAAAATCCAAGTTCTATGGGATTCTGAAATGCAGTTGTTTTAAAAAACAACAACACCAAAATGCATTCCAAACATTTTTTAATTGTTTTTATTTTGCAATTCAGCAAGCTGAAGCAGGAGTTTTTCAATTTGTAATCCAATCTTGTGGTGGCCCAATAGCATCACTCAGATGTTTTCAAATTATATTATGTGACTTATCTGACTTAAAGGGATAAAAATGTATTACTGTAAACTATGGTATATAAAAGGATTATATATAGGGTATCATTCAGTGTAGATATTGCTTTGCATGTAAAGTTGTAATACATGCATTCTGCATTTGATCTTAACTTCCACATTTGTGGTGGGGAGGGCAGGAGAAAGAGCTAGAATGAACCATTTTCTTACAATGCATATATTAGATTATTTTAGGTGCTAAACTTGATACCTCCAGTGTGTTTATTGTAAAAGCTAAAGGAACAGGGACTCTTATCTTTAGCAAGTGTCTAGCGTCACAATTCATTCTGAGTTTGGATAGAACAGAGAATTAGAGTTTTTCATCACCCCTGAAGAAGACATGCTTACTATTCTTAAAATGGTCAGGTATTAAGCTTAGGAAATCTCAGAGCAGAACAAGATGGATAGCTACATCAAATTCAATTTTAAGAACTCCAGGATGGGTTCCTATATCCAGTGGAAAGGATGAAATTGAGTCAAGTCAGTCTTGACCCAGTTTTAATAAAGTTATCTTCACATGTATTACAAACATAAAGGGGAGAAGGTACTCAGATCTGCAAAAATGTTTTATATGGAGGTTGATGAAATGTTATAAACAATATTTTAATTGCACTGTTTCTCCTGTCATGTGATCAGTTTTATTAGAATGATTAATGTATAAGCAATGCTGAATGGTAGAAATGATGGTTACTTAGGCAGTACTTAGGGCATTTAGGCAGGTTCATAGGCTCAGACTCTCATATTTATGATACAAAATGGGCAAAAATAGAGGAGAACAGTAGGGAAGGAAAAGAAGAGGATGCAGGTGGAAAGAATATTCAGAGACTTCAGGGTAAAACGTGAGAAAGAGACTTCCTTAGTGTCAGGTAACCCAGACAAGAAGAACGCTCCTGAATCCCCTTTCTCATTTCCACCTCCTTCTCTGTGGTGTTTTGAAATATTTTGCTCCTATTCAAAAAGTGAGTATTTTTAAACAACAACAACAGAACAAAACAGAACATTTGGTTACTGTGTGAACTCTTACAATCAAGGTAGTTATGTCCAATATGGCACACATCATTATTTTGGGGATGTTTCCATTATACTCTCTCCCTTATTTCTCTTCTCTTTACATTTCTTTAAAAAATATTTTGAAGCCTTAGTGATAAAGCAATATGCTCCCAAAACACCCTAGTCAGTTTCAATTTGGGCTGGAGCTGCAAGATTTGAAAAGAGGTAGATGATGTCACTGGATGCTTTCCTCCTCTTAAGCCCTCAAATTGTACATTTTTTGGCACAAGAGGCAACTGTTTTTGTCCTAAAGTACCAGAGGTTTTTTTTTTAAAAAAAATGTATCACATTGTTACAGCACTGTGTTAAAGCACTATATATGTAATAGCATTGTTGCTATGTTTGTTTCCTTGGATCAAGATCACCCATCTCCGAGAAATATAGGCACCATCATTCCCTGCATGAAGTCATTGAAGGAGAGGAGGTAATTTGCACTGTGGCAACAAACATAATAACAGCACCATTGCAGTTTACCACTATAGCACTACTCCACTAAAGAAAATTTTAAAAATAAAGTTAAGGTGTCAGTGAGGAGAAAAAGAAGGGAGAATTTACAACAACCTGGGAAGACATCTAGGGAGTAGAGAGAACTGGACATGCATACATCTAACATCACAACTCCATTCCAAGCAAGATGCCCACAAAGGAATGCAAATGTGCAGCCTTTGTATTGAAATAAGGATAGCATTTGGGCAAGGAAGCAACAGGAAGTGTCAAGAAAGTCAAGAAGAATCACTAAATGGTGGGACATAAATCAGCACAAATCACCAGTTTGGATGGCCCCTATGGTAAGAAACACACACAGTTATGCATGGTGTTAGAAAAGTTGGAAGGAAGGAAGTTTTTGCCATTTCTCATACTAAGAAAACCCACTGATCCACAAAAGCTAATTGTAGGTGCTTCGGAACAGATAAAAGGAATTGTTTCTTCACACAGCACATAGTTAAACTGTGGGATTCATTGTCATAGCATATAGTGACAACTGCCAGTTTGGGCAGTTTTAAAACAAGATTAGATAAATTCATGGAAGTTAGGGGTGTCAACAACAGTTTGTCAGGATGGTTATATATCATCTCCAGTGTTAGAAACATCAAGCTGCAGTATTTTGGTTGCTGGGGAATGTGAAATGGGGGATACAGTTGCATTCATGTCCTGCTGGCAGGTATCCGATAGGGAACTGATTGGCCATTGTATGTGAGGAGAACACTGAACTAGATGGAACTTTAGTCAGATTTTATATCATTGGAAACAGAATATATGCTACCCTTATATGCTCCTTGAAGACATGTTTTTCTTTCCTTTGATCCTTCAAACTGAGAAGGAATTTCACAATTTAAAGAAGAGAACATAGGTTTTGAGATCATTCACATGAGGGAGTATGCTTCCCATACCCACTCCCTCCTCTTTTTTAGGACATGAGCAGAAAAGAAAAAAGGGATAAAAAACTCCAGAGAGTGAAGAGTAGGGATGGCTGAATCTGTCAAATTTGTTTTCATTCAGCTTTTGGCTTTCCTCCATTGGTTGTTCTATTCCATACGTCCCTCATATTAAATTGTGGCTTTCTCTACATTTTTCTCTTACTGCATGCATTTTATGCACTTTATCTTTGTAAAAAAATCAAGGAATGTAAATGAGGGCTAAGATTCTATATTGTTATCAATGGTGCATATAACTTCTTGCATCTGTAATTAAGTAGCAGAGGCCCAGAGAAATGCTATTAGTTAATTGTGCAGATGCATAACAGGGCACCAGCTGGAGAGCCTCAATGTGCAACAGGCACTGATGTGGCTCAGAGCAAAATGTGCATCCATTACGCCTGTAGGTACCATTGTGGATGGATATCCTCATCCTCTAGGTGAATACAGATGTTGTGCAACTGCTCAATTCTCTCTCCCACACATGTAGGCCCACTTACATCAACATAAGTGCCCAACAGAATGACAACTGAAATAAGCTAAAATGGTGAACAAAATAAATTTCCCCCCATCCTTAGCTTATTTATTAATTAGTATCTTATTTTTATCCTGACACAGGACCCAAGGGGGCTTACAACAAGGTTCTCCTAACTCAACACACCAGAAAGTGAGAGTGTTTTGTGTGGCTTACTCTCTGCTTCCAACTTTGAATAGCCAGCATCAAGGTTGGTGAATGCTCAACATGCATTCATTTCCAATTTCAAGGAGCTAAAACAGAGCTGGGGAACATATGGCTTTCTAGATATCCTTGGGCTATATATTCCATCATATCTAGAGATAAAGACCCCCCCCCCGACAAGTTGGGAGGGGCCTTTCTATTGCGTCAGCCAAATAAGGGCGCTGACGAGTGATTGGCTTAGAAAACTGGAAGGCCCACCCCTTCCAGTCTGTTTGGCCAATAGGTAAGAAGTCTCGCTCCTGAGTTTCGCGAGAGTCCAAATCTCGCGAGACTTTGGGAGTGAGATTTGCGGGGCTATAAAGCTGCGCGTTGCCTCGTGGCATTCAGCCATTTTGATTGGGGTGAGCAAGGAGCACCTTGCTTGTCCATTGTAGGCTCCGGGCCATTTTCGGGCCTTGAATAGGCCAGGCCCGTGCTTGAGCACTTGAGGTGGGAGGACAGGTGCAGCTTGAGCCGCTTGGGATGCCTGCTCCCCAGCGAGTTTTGGCGGCTTCCAGCCGTACTTTTGGGCTGGCATGGGGCCGAACCCTTGGCTGGAGAGCCGGAGGTCACCGGATGGGCGCGGCTGAATGCCTCGTCGGCAGTAACCAAGACCCAGCCAGGCCTGAGGATGAGGTTTGCCAGGTGGAGTTGAGTGCGGCAATTTAAAAAAAAAAAAAAGAGCCGCGACTCCTCTGCTGGTTTTTTTTGGGGCCTTGGAAGCCTCAAGTTCTGCTCCTGGGGGGCCAATTCAGGCCTTGGTGGCCAATTCAGGCCTTTGGTGTGGTGCTTTTAGGCCCCTATTATTAAGTTGACAACAAGAGGGACAGGCCCTGGGTGGAGCAGAAGGCCTTGGGAATTCAA
>JAIPUX010001880.1:80194942-80214550 GCA_020142125.1 Phrynosoma platyrhinos
ATTTCTGACTTATGGAGACCCTATCCTGGGGTTTTCTTGGCCAAATTTATTTAGAGGGGGTTTGCCATAGCCTTCCTCTGAGGCTGAGAGAGTGTGACTTGGCCAAAGTGGGTTTGTATAGCCAAGCAGTAATTCGAGGCCAGCTCTCCAGGCTCCAGCCTGAGACACGTGATTCACTCATGCCAACAGATGCATCTGGAAAAGTTGGCACAGAGAGGAAAGACCCAAAATGTTTTTAGGATGCTAGTCACTTGTTATAACTAGCAGTGACAAATATGGAACCAGACATTGACCATCTCATTAGCCAGAAGCAGGCCCATAGTTCCCATTAAAATACAGAATAAAGTTTGTTTATTTAACTTTACTTGTTCTTGTTCTTCATTTTAAATATTGGATATGTTCCCGTTTTGTTTTTTTTACTTCAAAATATGATGTGTGCAGTGTATGTAGGAATTATTATTTTTAAAAATATTTATTTACTTACTTACTTACTTACTTCAGCCCTCCAATAGTCTGAGGGACAGCGACCCGGCCCCTGGCTCAAAAAGTTTGCCTACCCCTGCACTTACCTATGCCAAAATGAGTTCCAAAACGTAATCCTTATTAATCAAATTATATGAAAAGAAGGCATCTACAGAACCAGAAAAGGCATGGGGGGGGAGGTACTCTAAGGGGCACTTCTCAAATCAGGTTTGATCAACTCAGTAACCATTGAATATTGTTGAGGAAAGGAACCAGGAAAGGAAAAATCATGACTAGGGTGATTCCTGAATGGGAGTACCTCAAACTACAACATTTAGTTGCAAATCCCACTTGAAACTCTGGATGTTCTTCTAATGTTTATTTCAACCCCCATTATCAGTCAAATTAGCATTTGTGAAAGTCTTTATTATGTCCCCCAGAACATAGTTGGATCTGATGCCTTTCCAGTACACTGATGACATCATACTCTGCCTTTCCCTTTCACCCAATAAAGATTTATGAAGGTTTAGTGATCACACCGGAGAGCCAGTATGATGTAGTGGTTTGAGTATTGGGCCAGGACACAGAGACTGAGCATCAAATCCCTGCCTGCCCATGGAAACCTACTGGGTGACTTTGAACAAGTCACACACACTCTCAGCCTCAGAGGAAGGCAATGGTGCCAAACCCCCTCTGAACAAAATATGCCAAGAAAACTCTGTGATAGGTTTGCCTCAGGGTCATCATAAGTCAGAAATGACTTGAAGGCACCCAACAATAAAATTATCAAATCATATTTGAAGTGAGAGTCTTCATTGTTTTGAACCAAAAGGTATGATTTTCAACCAAGTCACAATTAGTGAGAAAGGGTTGCCATCAGCCAAAATTAACTTAAGGGCAGTGAACAACAGCAACACCATTAGTGATATACCTAATGAAAATAATGAAGACAGAGCAAATTCATAAACAACATTGTTATGTTCTTCAGTGCTTCCTATGTATAGTATAAAAAGGCCAGAACAAATGCAATGCTTTATCTGTGACTACCATTCCAGCTTTACAGTGTTCCCTTTGTGTGAGAGTTCAGCATCATGAACTATATGCCTCAGCTGCATTTATCACTTAATTGCCCAAGGGAAAACTATGTTCATTCTGTTTGTACACCTGAATTACATCTAGGCAGCCATATTGATTTGTCATCAAGTGCACCTATTTGTATTTTTTTTTAAAAAAAGAAACATAGTTCTATGAAGCAAGATTGTACATGTGCACAAGTAAACACAAGTAGACCAGTTCTCATGATGCAGAATTAAGTCTGTTTATAGCACAATTTAGATCATAAATTATTTACCACATAAAGCTACATTCTCAAGATTTAATACAAAAACTAAGCTCAACAACAATCTTTGTAGCATCTTTCCTGGTACTGGGGACATAAGAAGCTATTTTATATTGAGTCAGAGAATTGATCCATCTAATTCAGAATTGTCTTGCCCACTAACTATTTTTCCAAGTCCTACCTGTTGATGCTAGTGGAACCTTCTGTGTGAAAAGCATACACTCTATTAGTGAGCCACACCATGTAATATAACAGAATTTGTCACTGCACTTGCTTTTTACTGTTGAAGATATGTATAGATAAGAAAATGGCAATTTTCATGATTTGCTTTGGAAACTGTGCTGTCATATGATTACTAATCATAACAGCTACCACTTCTGAGTGGCCCAGAAGTCAACAAGTCAAAACTGAAGCAAGTGTTAGTTGCACTGACATGCAATTTGTGGTATAATACACATTTACAAGAAATAACTGTTGTAAGTAGGTAGCTCTGTGACATGGATCCACCAATCAAAGATTACAACTTTCTTAGGATGGAAAAGTATTTAAATCCACAGGCACAGAAGTTCTATCAGGTGTGATGCAGAGAGCAGAAGATGTATAGGCTACCTCTTTGAAGGTATTGCTAGGCTCAGGCTGCAAGGGAAAAGTGAGAGTAGACTGCTACTTTTGTTTCTCTTATATTTATGCAATCCTTCATTGGATTCAGTGGAAAATACTTAATCTTAAGATTTATTGCTATTCTAAGGACTATGTAGAAAACAGGAAGTGAGAGATCCATTCCTCATGTTTTCAGCACAACTCTGCATGCTTCTGCTCTTCTCTGTCCCATCATGTATAAGATGAACTAACAGAGATTTAGGAACTTCTAAGGTCAGAAATCCTTTCCAAAAACATTTGTCCTTAAATGGGGAGCTTTGTCATATACTATGACTGCAAGAATGCCCTTACAAAGATAGCAGGATTGCTTTTGAATCTACTGACAATGATATGAATGATAGTGACCTATGCAGGTGTAAATTATGCTAAACATGAAGGCTGGGTCTCTGTGTGTGTGTGTGAGTAAGTGAGTATAATCTGCAACAATCATATCCAGGTGACAGTACTGGAAGTGGAGTTCTGTACTGAGAACTTTTGCATATGTGGTTGTGCATTGTTGTTCACAGAGTAGTGTACAAATGTGTATTGGGCATATGGTTGCACTTTGCCCTGTGCATTGTCTTTTGTATTATGTCAGGGGTCTCCCAGGGGCATTTTTTTGCTCCCCAGTATCCCCATCAATAAAAAATGGGAGGGGATCCAGTTATTTTAAAATGAAATCCAAATGAATTACCCCCAAAAGACCTGCAGAGGGAATGGGGGGCATATTTTTAGGCCCAGGAGAGGCCTTTAAAAAACAAGAAGTGGAAAAGGGTCTCTCTTAAACCTAAAATAGCTGAGAGTGGCCAAAAATATGATGAAAATCTTCACATCTCTTAGAAGGCATGGGGAAAATATATTTTTTTGCTCAAGGTGAACAGTGTTGGGTGCAACCTTCCAAAGTCCCCTTGAGGGCTAGTGCAGCCTCCTAGTTGCCAATCCCTGTGATATATGATGAAATCCAAGCTATATTGGCTTGAAATGTGTATTCATTGCTAACCACTAGATCAGTTGTATAATAGTAGTAGGATGCAACCCCATTTATTTACACTATGCAGAAATGGGCTTCCAAAAAAAAAAAAAAAAAATAGGATTCCAAAGAAATGCACAGAAAAGCAAAACCTAAAGCCATGTTGATGTCTGTTGTAGAGTCCTCCAACGTGAATGTAGTTTATTGCCTGAAACTCTGATTAACTAAAATCTAGGCTAAACACCAATGCAGACTAGCCAAAAGGGCCGGCCTGAGGGTGGAGTTGGGGCAAGGTGACTGCACACTGGCCTCCTCGACTCTGTCCCAACATCACCATCACACTGCATGCCCAACTGCACAGCATCAGAGCACCCCATTGACGCAGCATGTAGACACACTGCAACAAAGGGGTGCAAATGAGCCACAGTGGTAGTGCTAAGGGTGGCTTTTTACCGCTCCCAAAAGGAGCGGCGTTTTGCCAGCTCTTTTTAGAGAAGCAAAAAGGCAGATCAGGGCTGTGGCATGTGGTTGCACTCCCAGGGGTGGTGCTCCTTGTGGCAGCACAGAGCCATCCCTTAGGGGCCATCTGCATTGGCCCTAAGTTAACCAAAGTGGGGAATTGCTTCACTCTTTCATTATCTTCACACATACACTTCACGATTTACTATTGAGTTCTGAGATCACACCTCATCCATGTGTGCTAACAAGTGTCTGTTTCAGATGCTGGGGTGGATGATGGAGCCTTTGGAAATGAAAACGGAGCACCAGAATTTGATCTTTCAGTAGGTGTTGTTGAAAAGGAAAAGAGAACAATTGATTCCTATACACATTGTATATATTATTTAGGAATATTTTTATATTTATCATTTAACAATATATTGCATTTGCTAAATGTCATATAGAAAT
The DNA here is from genome assembly GCA_020142125.1 of Phrynosoma platyrhinos. NCBI lineage: Eukaryota > Metazoa > Chordata > Lepidosauria > Squamata > Phrynosomatidae > Phrynosoma > Phrynosoma platyrhinos. The sequence continues at coordinate 80,199,259 of JAIPUX010001880.1, forward strand.
AATTGTTGTTTTTGCCTTTATAGTAAATTAAAAAATCTGCACATCTAAAATCTATAATAATAATAATAATAATAATAATAATAGTAATAGTAATAGTAATAGTAATAATGATGATGATGATGATGGTAACAGTAAGATATTGCCCTAAAATAAGTTTAAATGTGTTCAAACTCATTATGGTAAAATGAAAAGAAAAATGTCATTATTCAATCTTGTATGAAAACAGGAAATCCTTCTTCCAAAAAATGCAGTATTCAATACACCTATATCATTTATGCTATTCAAATGAGTATGTTTGATTATGGTCTTAATTTTGGAGCTTTGAATAAGAAGTTATTGAAGAAAACATGAAAACACAGAGTCTAAAATTATGCTCATTATTCTAATGCTTTAGTAAATATTTGAATTTAATTGACTTACACTTGATTTGCATTGAAATCATTTACACAGTTTAGGCATGATTCTTGTTTCTGGTTTTATTGCCACTCAGACTGAACTTGCTCACTGCTTTTTTACACTCCTTTTGTCTGCAAGCCTGATGTTCAAATTCTAATAAATGAGCCCCTTAAGGCTGTCTTCAAACAAATCCAGAAATAAGCTCTGTTTCCTCATTAAACTCATGTTGTGCTTATAGATGCCAAGATAGAAAGGAAGAACATTCCTGTCAGGGTTATGAACCTGGAAAAGAAAAAGGAAAAAATAACAAGCAAAATTCACTTAGCGATGCCCAACATTTTGTGTGCTTCCAAAAAAAAAAAAAAAAAAAAAAGATGATGGATGCTTAGTAAAGCCAACAGCACAGTATGTTGATTAAGGGAACTCAGTCCAATTCATATATTCTCATCAGGGATGGGTGAAAATTTTATTTCAGTTTGGCTTTGAGAAGTATTTACCAAAAAAACACAAGTTTCTATATATTCAGAGTGAAATAAAATAATTTTTAGAATAATGAATGTGAGAAAAACTGAAATTGTTCATTGAAAGACTAACTTTTAAGTGCTTGCCTTTGAATTTCTATGTTTTCAACCATGCTATTACTAAATAAAGGGCTTCCCTTTTCCCCTTACAATATGGTAGCTGTATGACTAGCAAACATCCTCTCCATGCTGGAAATACCTGTACATAAATCCCCCAGTGCAAATTGGGGAGGGGGGGGAAGAACTGAATTTACAAAATTCACCCCATATAATAGAAACTATACCACAGTATCTAGTAGCATTCCCCCACTCCCCATCCAGCAACAAGAAAATCCATGTTATATTCACTCAGTAATATATTAATAACATAGCTCTGTTTAAATATTTGAAAGGATGTCATGTTGAAGATGGAGCAAACTTATTTTCTGCTGCTCCAGAGACTAGGACATGGAGCAATGAATGCAAGCCATAGGAAAAGAGACTCTACCTAAACTTTAGGCAGATCTTTCTGACAGTAAGATAGTGGAACACACTTCCTCGAAGTGTGGTGAAATATCCTTCTTTGGAGGTTTTTAAACAGAGGCTGGATGGTAATCTATCAGGGGTGCTTTGATTGTGTATTTATGCATGGCAGGGGGGTTGCGTTGGATGGCCCTTGAGGTATCTTCCAATTCTATGATTCCATGATTCCATACCAAAGTTCAGAATACCTGGTGGTCCCCCATTCATGATGCTATTTCTACCAGAATTGGTGTCTGCAAAAGAATGTGCCACTTGTGACAGTAGTCATAAAATAATTAATTTCATATGTTCTAATGAAGTGTAGCATAAGTGGTCTGAATGATGTGAAATGTTTTTGATATGAATGAAATCCCACAGGTACATTTCACAATATATTCAAGGGTCCTTTCACACTGCATAATTATAGCTCTATGATTCCACTTTAACTGTCATGGCATCATCCTGTGGAATCCTGGGATTTGTATTTTGGTGAGACACTAGAGTTCCCTGGCTTAGAATTCTAAATACTCATCACAAAACTGCAAATCTCCAGTTTCCATATGATGTTGGCATGGCATTTAAAGTGAAATCATAGACCTATGGCTGCCTAGTGTGAAAGGACCAGTTCCTTTCTTGGAATCCCACTAAACGTTTCATCTCATTTTAATTCCATATCAGGTTCCAATACATTTTCCTCCTTGGCCACATGGAAAATTGTGCATAATTTGGTTCACATTTGTAAAAACATTCCCATACTAAATTTCTGTAGACAAAAATGCATATATTTGAAATGTCCAAGCATATGCATTTTTAGCTGTGTGTGTTTTTTAATGGCTTCATGCACATTCCCCCCTCCCCAATGCACAATGAAACTCAGAAATAAATGGACTTAAGATGGCAAAATATTTCTCAGCTTCATTGCCAATCTTAGGATGTGTGAGATGGATAATTTTGTAAGGAAAAACAAATCAAGTGAATTTCTTTCCCACTCCAGTTGAGGGAGATAGTAAAAGGAGCAGAGCTTCTTTGTTATGGCAGCTTCATTCGAAATCTTTCCACTCCTGAAAAAGCCAACCTGGTAAGGATCCAGTGAATTTTAATAAGGTTATAAATGATATATTTAAAAACTTCTGATATCTGGGAATGCCTACAAGTTTGAGATCTGGCAATGTCAACATGTTCATACTATTGAAATGCCTGCATTGTTTTTGGTGGATTTTTTTTTATTACCTTTGATTTTTTTTTATTTAGTGGCAGAAGGTTCAAAGATTCACAGTGACCTTGATCAGATTTGTTTATAACATCACACATCCCTAATTTTCATCATGAAAAAAGGCTTTGATACAAGTACAGAATACCTAATTCCTAGAAAGAAGCAATGCTGCTCTTATAATTCCACATGCTTTTATAAGTCAATTCTACATTATATCATTTAAATTATTTTCTAAACATAGGGCCGATGCAGATGGCTCATTTGGGGCGGCAGAGAGCTTCCCTGGAGAGTGGCAGATTGGGGCCATGGCAACCGCACACCACAGCCCAACCGCACACCACAGTCCCAAAAAGAGCAGCAAAATACCGCTCCTTTTATGGGTGGCAAAAAGCCCCCCCCAAGAGCTGGCACTGTGGCTCTTCTGCACCCTTTCAGCGCAGTGTGTTTGCACACTGCACAGGGAGGACATCCCACTACACATCAGAACAGAGTTGGGGTGAGGTTGAGGTGGCCGGTGTGCAGCTGCTCTGCCCCAACTCCACCCCAGGCTGGCCCTTTGGGCCAGTCTACAATGGCCCATAGTAATGGCCATGAAATATGACAAATCATGTTGTCCTCTGTCCCTATCTCTCTTCACTGTGACATATTTCTATTCCCAGCTTCCACTCTTTTGCAGGAAGGAAGGAAGGGGGAGGGGAAGAGGAAGAGGAAGCCATAGCCTACACTGATCCATGTTTCTCTCTGTGTATGTGTGCCATACATCCAAACAAACAAATACTGCATTAAAGTAGTAGTGGCTAGAATTTAGTAAGTCAAGTTGTCATGACTACTTCATATCCACAATTCCTGCATATCCTCTAGTTTAGGGGTTACATAGGGACCATGAAAGTCCCTCAGTCCCCATATACTAGGCAACAGCTATGCCACCAACAGGGGTCTGTTACCCTGTTGATAGAGAAGCAACTAACATTCCCATCCAAGCCCCTCACATGAGCAATCTCCACTGTGAAGAGTAATTGTGACAGGGACCCTGTTTCTGACTGTTGCAACATAGATCATTCATGGGAGGACATGGGAATTAGTCAGCTGCTTCCTGATTGACAGCAAAATTGATCCCCACAGATCACAGAGACTTCTGCCTGGTATGTGAGTATTAAGGGTCAGGCCAGGTGTCACTATATAGTTGTTTAACAATGGTGGTTACATAACTATAACTATAATGATTACTCATTTGTAACTGCTTAGGTGAATTCTGGTCAGCAGTTATCAACAATATAATGTTGATTAGAAAATCCATCTCCTTTCTAGAGGGAAGGGGGCAGGAAAGACTAGGGTGGATGACTTCGCTATCTTCCCTTTTAATGAAAATACCTGTTGTTCTACTACTGCAGGGTGGGAGCTATAGGTCCAGGTTGATTAAGGCTGATACAACATTTTAACTAAACAGTATCTATGAAATTTGAGACATATGTCCCAATGACAGGTGTGATAATCTGCATATTTTCTCAAAGTACTTGAAAAAAACTTATTTAATGTTGGAGGTTACTAACTACTTGAATGAGTAACATGTAGTCTCATTCTTCACATGCCATTTGATTGCTTTGATTGTCTATGGTTTTAGTGTTCACATGTCGGTTTTACTTACAAAAAGCCACCATCAACAAAATACACATCAATTCCCTGTTCAGCTCTCACAGCTACAACACTCTTAGGCAAGATTCTTATTGGGCATTGTATCATCAGCTACAGCATGAAGAGTTGATTTGGCTGTATTTACTAATTTTATTTAAGCTACCACCTGTCAGCAGAGTTCTTTGATAATTTATAATTACATTAACCAAATGGAACAGACACAGCATTAAAAAATAAACATATTGAAATTCTGTATTTTATAGATGATACAGAAACTAGTGGATTATTCATCTGATACTCTGTCTCTGCCCACAGGTATCACTGTGCTTAAGGGTGAAACAGTCAAAGATTCAGGAAGAAACTGTATAATTTATTAGTTTCAATTATGATTTGGTGTCTCGGGGTTTCATGAGCAGCATGGTGTAGTAATGCAAATAGACTAGGACTCTGAGAAGCCATGGTTTAAATCCCCACTCAACCATGGCAACTGACTTGGTGACTTTGAGCAAGATACACTTTCTCAGCCTAAGAGAAAAACAATGGCAACTCCCCACCTTTTTTTTTTTTTTTTTTTTTTTTTTTTACAAATCTCACCAAGAAAACCCTGTGAGATGTTCACTGTAGAGTCAGAAATTCCTTGAAGGCTCATAACAAAAACTCTTAATTATGGGTATTTTCCACATTACAAAAACTAAATTATGTCCTTTTTGTATATATGTTTCATATTTTCATAACCAGACTAGATTCTGTATGTGCAGTCAAGAAATGCAAGATCAGATTAGTAAGCAGTCTCTCTTAGGGAGAGTCTCTCTTAAAATATTACATGAAGTATTTATTATTGAATGGAGAGATATTTTCCCAAGTTGATATTGTATACAACCCTGAATTCAAAGAGGATGGACAGTATTTTATTCACACACACACACAAATGACATGAAGGCTTGATAATATGGATAACATTATTCAGTTGCCAAGAGATATTAGGAAATATTTCCATTTTTGTCCCCACACTTGCCATGACTTTGTATTACTTGAATGGTTGGAAGCACCTTTTTTTGTGTTCAAAAACAAATTTTGCACACATGCATGCAAATTTTGTGTAGACTCAGGGCCTTTGCAGACTGCCAGAAATAGTGCACATTAAATTGAGGCACTGCCCTGGCTCAGTGCTAGGGAGTCATGGGAATTGTATTTTTTTCTGAGACATTGAGCCTTCTCTGTCAGAGAGCTCTGGTACCACAATAAATTACAGTTCCCATGATTCCCTAGCACTGAGCCAGGGCAGTGCCTCAATTTAATGTGCACTATTTCTGGCAGTCTGCAAAGGTCCTAAATCCCTCAGCAAAGCATTTTCATGTGCAAAAACCATGTGTGAATTTTGCACAGAATAAGTAAGCATGCACTACACAGTTTCCCAAATACTTTCTCAGAATGGGAAGAAAATACGTAAAAGTATTTGTTACTTACCTCAAGGATGAAATTTGTGAAGAATTACACCCCTAGTGGAAAAATGCACTGCTGTTTTTCCTCTAGTTTGGTTGCTACACTAATTGATTAGTAGGTTTTACTCAGTTTCTGGACAGGTTGCCTCATGCTCATTTCCACAGTCTTAGTGCACATAAGCAGTTCCAATCCCCTTGACAATTCTTGCCTCAGCCACCCCATGACATCAAGAAGACCCACCTTCTGATCTTCTCCTGTCCTGAAATATAAGGGAATCAAATGCTGCTGACTTGGCACCTGTATAATCTTCTAACTTGTAGAGAAAGACATGTAAACCAGGACTTTGCACAGGTGCTTCTTATAACCAAACCACATATATATATATAAATTGAAACCAAATGTAGTATGGGGATTTTAGACCTTTACTGTGGTCAAAACTGGACATCATGAATCTACCATTTATATTGTCAAAAAGAGATGTAGACGTGCAGATGGCTGTCACATTGTGTCCAGCTACAAGAAGTGAGCTTCATGCCTTTCTCCACTCTTTCTCTCATTCACCAACAACATGGAAATGGATGGGTAATGGAGTTGTCTGTGCTGCTGAAGATGTAAGTATTGAGGAGAATTTTTATTGTTGCACAAGAAACAGCTGTAAATATGAATCGTGATGGTGTTATGGCAGACTTATAACATTGCAATTACTGAGCAAGATAACAGCTATTTGTGGGTTTTTTGTTTTTGTTTTTTAAAAAAGATGGGCTCCTTTGCACTTGCTTCAGAGTAAAAAGGACAAAAGAGACGGCAACTATGCCTTTAAAATAATGGGTATTTTCAACCTAAGGTATCTCCTCAGTTATCATATTAAAAAGAACCATCTGGTATTTGTAACATCTCTGCTTAGCTAATATAAAAATTGGGCCTTTAGTCTCTAGTATGCCTCAATCCTTTTCTGTCTGTTTGTTTCCTTTCCTTTGGGAATTATGATCTAGAGGTTTTTATTTTCCAAGCAATCTGAATTGCTGTGTTATCTTGCTTGTTTTTCATTGTCTTCACATTTGTTTTCCCAAACTGAAGCCTAATATTACTACCTGCCCTTTAATCTTTTCTGGTTGGTACCAATTTATTTCAGGAAAGAAAAGAAAAAAACACAATGCAGTTATAGCCAGTAACTCTTGGGAACACTGAGATTATATAAACTGCTGGATAATACTTACCATATTAAATTCAATTTTTCAATTTACTTAGCTCCTGTCTATTTAACTTGGCATTCAGCTAAACAGCAAATTCCCTTTCCCCTGGTGCCCAGCTCAGCAATTGGAATTGACCACCTATACCATCAGATTAAGAAAATGAAAATATGATGTGTGTTTGCTCCAAAGCTAAAAGCCTCTTCTCTGTACCATGGGAATGTCATAGGTTATAAACTTCAATATTCTAAAATTGAATAAAATGGAACTATAGTCAGCATGAGGCAGTAGAATTTAGTTTATTTAAAAGTTGTTTTTCCTTAGACAGACCATAAAAAGGTCATTCTTTTGACATGAGAAGTCTGTAAATATGCAGATAAATACACACAATTTATACATCTTAATAAATATGACCATGTATCTATAATTTGATAATTTAGTTATAGAATACAGTGCCCTTATCCATAATTCTGCCAATGCTCTAAAGTGCAAACACATTTCCCACATTTACATGTTCTCTTGCTCATTGCAATGGAGGATAGAATGGGAGAAAATTGTGTTGTACTTGAAATTTTCAGTTAAGGTATCCATTTTAAACTTCTCCAACCTCTTTGCAAGACAAAGACAGCCAGTCCCTAAAAATCCACTAATTTGTGAGACTTAAAAGGCATTTCAGAGAAATAAAAAAAAACAAAAAAAAATATACATACTTTAAAAATGTGAGACCACAATATGTATGCAATTGTATTTGAGTTGAAGAGGGAAATGTGTACAATATATGTAAATTAAATATGCATGAATTTTCTCAAACTAATAAAACCAAAAAGATGAGAATGCTGTTTGGAGAAACAATGAAATGGAAGCAAGGCAATTTTCATAACTGTAATGAAGAAGTAACTCTGAGGAAAATATGCACATTTAATTTCTTCCTACAATATATTAAAGAGGAACTTGCTACAGGCAGGAAGTTTCAATGCACATTGAATTGACTGGATACACATGCTGGGAATGGCTGCAGCAACTGGAAATAATCTCAAAGGAAGCATTTTCTTTTAAAATGGCAAACTCACCATGTGCACCTGGTGATTTCTCACTGGACAAGCAGAGTATTCCACTGGTCAGAGGAAAAGATTGAGAAGCCCTTGTATCCAAAATATGTTGTATGTCTCAGACAATAAATATGATATTGTGAATATTTGCCTATTGGCTGTGATTTTTAGTAGAGCTATAAATCCATCACTGAAATTAATGGCATTTTTCTGAATGTGAACAGATGAAGAATTGTCTCTGCTGTTTGCAGTGAATAATATAATTACACACATTTCAGAGGACTGCTGCCTTTTCCCCAAATTCATCTTTAATACCTTTTTCTTTTTTTAAAAAAATCTTATATTCTGCATACATTCATTTCTATGATTCTCTACATTCACTATTTTGGATCTGTATGAGATTTCAGCCATTTCAAATCTAGTCCTAGTGAGCAGTCCACTTTGGGATAACTGAAGTTGCTGAACCATTTTTAAAGCCATGTCTAAATACGACAGTAATACAAATGGGAAATTGTAAAAATGCAAATAATAGCTGCAAAACTATTCCTGTCCAGGTAATATCATAGCTATCATATTTGTCTAAACTGATAGAAGAGGCAAGCCACCAAGGTTGCCTATATTCCATTCTTTAGGAAGGATGCAATCTTTAGGAGGAATGCAGTCTACTCCAGAATGACTCTTAAGCAGACAAGCACATCATGAATGAACCTCAATGGACTTTTGTCCAGTCCATCAACTGTTTCACCTACATTTGACCTGATGTCTCAGTCAAAATTCCCAGATAATCTTTCTAAGATGTTGAAAAGAAGGGGAAACAAAATAGAACAAGGAGGAATCCCATGCACAGCCTCCATAAGACAGAGCAACCACCACCTTCTAGAATCAGGCATCCAAGGAAGAAAAGAACTACTCTTAGAATCAAAGAGTTGGAAGAGACCAGTCCAACACCCTGCCATGCAGGAGCTCCCAATCAAAGCATACCTGACAGATGGCCATCCAGCCTCTGTTTAAAGACCTTCAAAGAAGGAGATTCCACCACTCTCTGAGGGAGGGTGTTCCACTGTCGAACAGCCCTTACTGTCCTGCTCATGTTGGAGTGGAATCTCTTCTCCTGTAGCTTGCACCCATTAATCTGGGTCCTGTTCTCTTTGCTCAATCAGAAGGAACTCATATTTCATGGCAGTGAAAATGACTGTAGGTTCCAAGAGATCCAGAACAATCATGATCTACCTGCTCCTTTTCTGCATATGCCATGCCATAAAATGACCAATGCAATGATGCTGTGTAACAGTTGAAATAAGTCTCAATTGAGCCTTAAGAAGATATAACTCTACATAGGGATTGCACTCCTATTGAATTAAATCATGAAATTTATTTTACATTCAATATATTTTTCATGTGTTTTTATTGATACTTTTTAATTTTAAATTTGTTATGAGCTCTTCAAGTTTCAGGATAAAGGAGGGATGTCAATCAATCAACCAACCTGTTAAAATAATACAGTGATTCCAAATGTGGGTGGTACATGTCCCCTGGGGTCAGTAGAAAGATTCAGGGTGTGGTGAGGAAAAAAGGAGCAGCAAAGGGACCTTCATTCAAAGTATTACATTGCAAGAAAGAGAAGGGGAACCAGCAGCCTTTAGGATCATGGTGGGGATGAGGGTTGCATGAAATTTCTCTTTGCAGGGTACCTTAAAACCACTGCATGGCCTCATTGATCATTTCATGTGATGGTGTCTCTTGCTTGTTGCTTTCCTGTATAAACTCATTTTAGGACAGGTTGACTGACTCAAGTAAGGAGTTAGAGCATGTAGTGGTAGGAGAGAAGCAGCAGCAAAAAGGAGCTTTTATATTTGGGACCCCATTAAGCTTTGTGAGCTTTACCAAGATGTGTCTGATAGATTAGAGCTGCCCTATTGCTCCTGCTTTCTTTCATCAGACAGGTCAAAAGAAGAGGTAGCAGAGGAAACAATATATGTGAGTGTGTGGGGGGGTGATGAATAGAAGGTGTATGTAGAAGGCACATCTGTCCTTTGTAAAGAGGGATTGAGAATCTTTCCTCACCAGGGAGAAGCTTCTCCCTTTGTACTTGGTCACCTTGGGAGTAGCAAACAAACAGCCAGTTGAGCAGCGACCAAGAAGCCTCTCACCTGTGTTGACCTTTGCCACAAACATGTTGCAGGGAAGAGTCTTCCTGATCACACCACAGCCAGCTTCTCTATTATTGCTACCAGGGTAACCAGGTCCAAAGGGAACAGTAACTGAGCAGCCAGTCAAGAAATAGATAAGCCTCTCACCAGCACCAGCCATTGTTGTAAGGCCAACATGGGTGAGAGGCTTCTGGACTAGCTTTGTTGTTCTTCTCTTTGCACCCAGTCATCCTGGTAGCAGCAAGTGAGCAGCTAGCAGGCTGATCTTCTTTCTACTGTAAGACCAGTGCAGGTGGGAAGAAGAAGCAGGCCTGAGATGCTGAGGTATTTCTTATTTGTGCTACATGACAGGCTGAGACATTTCTTCTTTGTGCTGCAGCCACCTAGCCAGTGGCATCTACCATCACTTCAATGGTGGCAAGCTTTGTGTGGCTGAGATAGATGGCACTGGCTAGGTGGCTGCAGCACAAAGAAGAAATAAGTGTTGGGGAGTGTGCTGGGGAGTTGCCAAAGTGGAAAGGGAATAGTGGTCCAAAAAAGTTTGAGTGCCCCTGAAACAATACAATTGGCCTTCCATTTTTGTGGAGGATCCATTCTGGACTCCCCCCACACACACACACAAAAGGGGGATTAGCGAATATTCAAACCCCATAGGCTTGAATGGGCTACGGCCACAGGCAAATCCCCCATTGACTTAAGTGGAGGTCGCCCCTCCATGAATATCTAAAACTGCAGACTTGAAGTCCGTGAGAACGGAGGGGCAACTGTACATTTCACTTCACATTAAAACTGCAATGGACAAATACATCTCCTACAAATAGTTCTTTTTGCCATTCATGTTACTCAGAAATTTTCTCTGGGAAGTTTTCTCATCTTGTGGAGCAAATATTGAAGGGGTGGGAGAATCCATTTATGGGCTTCTACTTTCACTACAAGGAACTGATTAGATTCCACCAAATCAAATAGAGACTATGGCCCTATATTTGTAAAACCTGATCAAGATTCTTAATAACAGGGTCTCTTGGAGGTCTATCATTCATAGGGCTGCCATTGGATGAAGCTGACTTGATGGCATCTAACAACAATTAAAAAAAATAATTGGACTAAAAGATGTTTTTAAAAAACCCTCTATTGATCAAATATATATATATATATATATATATATATATATATATATATATATATATATATATGGTCATGTTAACCTATTAATTATGAATATAAGAAGACATTTTAGCTAACAAAATTCTATGTTCACTATTTTGAGCAAAAACAATAAGCAATTATTGACACAATAAAAATGAAGAAATCATAGTAGAAGGTATCTCTCCAGAATTGTTTGTGTGTGTATGTCCAGTTACTACTGGATTATTTTAAAGTACTTTCTAATATCCCCCTTTAAAAAACAACAAAAACTGTACTGCAATTGATATATTTTTTTAAAAAAAGTCTACATATCTTATTTTATTATTTTAAAAAAAATATCTTATAATACGGTAACTAATCAAATTAATATTTTGAAACATAAAAAAACCACATTGGTTTAAAAAGTGTACCAAATTAGGAAGTGATGGCTCAGACTTCCAGTTATAGTTATCCTAATGACAGGATGCAATTATTCTCATAATTAAGTATTCCAGCCTGATATAGTCATAATTTTCAACTAACAGATTTGATTTCATTGATTGCCAGTTTGTTAATAATAAAGGGGGAAAAACAAATCTACATTTCCTGTAAATATAAATTTATATTTTGGAGATCTTTTATTATTAATTCATTTATTTCAGAGTATGTGAAAAAAAACTGTAGTGTGGAGAAGATTCACATTTGAAAATGAAGGGCCAAACTAAATATATTTGGGCTAAAAAAATTTACAGAATAAATAGGAGAAGAGTAGGATCCAGATTAGGACCCTGCCTAAGGAATGAGGTTTTAACTCTTTGTTTCCTGCTCTGATCCAGAGCTGCATCATATTCCCTCACATTAGCTGAACACATTGCCATGTGTTCAGAGGAAAGCAATGAAGATGTTTAGTGCTGGAAAAGAAGTTTTATGTCATGCCCCACTTCCAGAACATGGGCATGGACTCTGACTAAGGAGATTATCACACATGTCCTGCCCCTCTCTCATCATTGTTCCATCCTTTCCACTCAATTGTGGGAAGGCCTTTCACATGTCGTTCACACTTATTCCATCCAGGAAGCGTGAATGATCACAAAGGCACCAAAGGCTTTCAGATGAAGTTCCGCTGATCATGGCATTAAACTGCCATTAAGCCATCAGGAAAGCACCATTGGTTAATGGCATGATCAGCACAACAATTTGAAAAGCCTTTTGCACCATCATGGTAAGGACGCAATGAGGATGGGATAAGGACAGGGGAGCAATCCCATTCTTATCCTGTTGCCATGTAATAGTCTCCTACGAGACTGAAAAAGTGGACCTGCTACTGAACCAGAGCAGGAGAAGGTTCCAGAGCCACAAATCTCAGAGACAAACCAGAGTGCAGTAGCAACTCTGGCAGAGTCCTGCCCATTCAGATACAGAAGACCATTTATCCCTACCTACCCTTACTGAGCAGAGACAATAAAGGGAGGGCTTGAAGAGGATTTGTAAGAAACAGCAATTAATTAAGCAGCAGCTATGTTAAGCTGTTGATCTATACCAGGGGTAGGCAACCTTTCCCCTTTAAGGGCCGAGGGACTTCAGCTCCCAGAAGTCTCAGCCATGTTGACCAATAGTCCCATGTTGGCCAATAGCTCCTGAGATTCTGGGAGCTGAAGTCCCTTGGCCCTTAAAGGTGAAAGGTTGCCTACCCCTGATCTATACAGTCCCAGACCTACCCTCCAGGAGTTGTCAGAGATTATCTGACCCACCTAGCTCTCCATTTTGTTCCTGTGTTTGACCTGGACTTTATGTTTGCCAACTAGGTTTGCAGAAATAAGCTGAGGACACTGGGGTAAAATGGAAAAAAGAGGAGAGAGAAACCAGGACATTTTGAAAGCAGCTGATAAAGTGATATGACAAAGGATTAATTGGGACTATCTCTGTCAAATCAGTACAGTTGGAGAATATGTGATGATGAAGTTGTTATTGATGATGATGATGATAATAATAATAATAATAATAATAATAATAATAATAATAATAATAATAATGACATCATCACTACTGGATGAAAGATCATTAGAGAAGAGGAAGAATCTCTAGGTTTATAGAGCTGGCATTCTAGCACCCCATTACTTCTATTTAGAGGATGATGCTTGATGTCAGTCATTATCTTTGGAATAGTTCATCCTCTGTATTCCATAATTGCCATGTCTACTTTTTCTGTAGATGAGGTGTAATTTTCCCTAATTCATGTTTTTACTTCATAAAGGCTTCCCTCAGTTCTGTTAGTAGTATATAAGAAAAGAATGAGAAAGGCAATAAATGATTCCATTGTTAACTGGATTTATTATTACACCTGGGGAATCAAACTTTTGAGGATTTGTTAAGTGTTACATGTACCAATTCTGCATGGTTTATATTTCAGATTTTATTTTTTATTTTTTTTTAAAAGAAAAAAAACTTTTTAAAAGAAAAAAAGGTTTTTAAATAATTAAATTTTAAACTTGTCAAAGTAATCAGTCATAGATGTTTAAAAATGCCCAAATCCTCATCCTAACTTGTTTTTATTGGAATTTTTGCTGCTTGTTTATTTTTGTTTCTTGTGGTAGAAAAGTACCCATAATGAAAAAGTGGTTGTGACTTAGCCATCAACAGTGCAGGAAAACACTATTTGCTCAAAGAGTAGTCATAACTTTAGGATAAATGTATTGTTCTCAGGAGAAGGGCTATATGTTATTATCATGTGGGTTTAAAGAAAAGTAGGAATCCAGTTATTATCTCATGCTTTCCTGGAGATACTTAAGTTACACACACACAAAGATGCCATCTAGCCTTGAGGTTTTGCAATAAAACCACATAATTCTTACTGAGCAATTGAAGAGGATGTGTGTTCAACACATCCGAGGAATCATACCATTTATTAGCCTCACAAAAAGTGGCCCCAAACTTCTAATTAGCTCACATTTAACATAGTTTGTGCCTCTAAGGGGGATAGTCTTCCCTGTAAAAAGGGGAAAAAAGAAAAGAAAAGAAGGCAAGAATGCCAGAGAAATAGCTAGCAATGGGCAAAGATGACTTAAGAAATAACAGGGAATTGAGACAATGAGAAAAATGAAGGCAGAACAGTTACCCATGCTAAATGCGGTACTTTAGGTCTGTTAAGAATATGTTCCCAATCATGTCTCTCTGCTTACATGTTTTGAATTCAAAAGGGTATTCTGGAAACAAATGTATACCACTTTTCTTATGCTAACTATTGTATAAACAGTCAAACATTCAATTTGGAAAGCATGAAGAAAACATTACTCTAAAGTCCATAGATTTTATAAAAGAGAACTATTTCCCTGCTTTCCAAACCCCCCACCCTGTGGAGATGGTTCTATTCCCTCCACTTGTAGCTGACCCTGGTTATTTGCACACCCCTGTAAAGTCCACAGACTTGATGGGGGGACTGCCCTCTTTAAAATAAATAAAATGACTGCACCTAGAATGACCAACAAAAGCAATGCAAAATTAAAGTGGAATGAAATAGCCACCTTTCCCCCACTCCAGAACAAACTCCCTACCCTGACAATGTGCACTACCATGGTTCCTGAACCTCCAATCAAGCCTGCATAGAGCCCAATTCCTGTTGCCTGTTTCCCATGCAAAAGCACTAAATAAGAAGCAAGGGAGGAGCAACCCAAACCAATCAAAAATATAGTGCACCAAAGCAAATGGAGCAACCAGGGCAGAAAGAACCAAGTAAAGTGAAACAGCAACACCTTTCCAGGTTTCTGGAATTCCATTTTTTGGTATATCATTCATCATTTTACATAGTGGTGTTGTTAGGTTTTCTGCTAGTTTCTTATAATAGATACTTGATAGAAACTTTTATTACATTAATATTAAAAGAAAAGAAAGAATCCTGGAATGTTCAAAATTATAGACCCATATCATTAATCACTAACGACTATAAGCTTTTTACATCAATAATATCAGATAGATTGAAAAAGTTTCTTAATGAAGTCATAACAGAAGATCAAAACAGTTTTCTACCAAAAAGTACAGCAGCTGGAGGCGCGGGTAGCTACACTTCAACATATTA
>JAIPUX010001880.1:80222475-80234316 GCA_020142125.1 Phrynosoma platyrhinos
ATTCCCCAGCGCTACTTCTATAGGCACCCCTGTATCTCCCCCCACCTCAGAAGTAGTGGGCTTGACCCAGTTGATGGTAATCAGAGGGTCTCATAAGCCAATTAGACCATTGACCAATCAAAATCTGCCTGAGTCAATTTATGATGTTAAAAATCTGCTCAGGGTGACTGGTGAGGGCCCAAATCAACAAATGGTCCTCTGTGGAGATTGTTTAACTGGTCTTTAGTCAATACTGGGACTGGGAGATCACATTCTGCCACTATTGGCTCTGTGGCTCTGTAGCTTCTGTGGCCAGGGAGGTCGCCACCACCGCGTTAGTCCCAAGGAGGTGTTCCTGGGCAGGGATTTTAAGCCCGCCGGCTTCCTTGGTCCCGCACTGCTCCCGGCCGCCCAGCTGTCAGGAATGAGGGCAGGCAGAGCCCTTAAGGGACTAGAGTCCTTCCCAGGGCTTCTGCGGCCAGGGAGGTCGCCACCGCCGCGTTGGTCCCGAACTAGAAAGAACTAGAAAAGATCCTACCTATGGTGACGTCCTTGTTTGCTCCAAAGAAAGGTTGCCCACATACATAGACAATTCTTTTTTAAAATTTTTAAAAATTAATAGCATATTCAAAATACAACATTAAAAATCACAACACAAAATACCCAAAATATCCACACAAAATACTCACCACCCTACACTAATGCAGAAATAGTGCAGCTTGAGGTACTTTAACTGTCCTGGCTCAGTGCTAGGGAATCATGGGAATTGTATTTTTTTTTCTGAGACATTGAACCTTCTCTGTCAGAGAGCTCTGGTGCCACAATAAACTACAGTTCCCATGATTCCTTAGCACTGAGCTAGGACAGTTAAAGTGGCCTCAAGCTGCATTATTTCTGGCAATCTGTAAAGGCCCTAAATATATCACTACACATATAGATGTAAAAAAGACAAAATTACCTCCTACCCTCAACAGACCGATGTGTTCTTCACATATTTCCATTGTATTTTCTTATCATAGTCATAGTCTCATTATTACCTTCTGTTGATCCTACATTCCTATGTAATATCTACTGTATTATTCTTTATTCTTTTTATAATATCCTGTACCTTATACACAATTATACAATGATTAACTAAGTTTTGTTCAAGTGTTATAATACAGAAAAAATACATATGTACATACGGTATAGGTATGTTTCCCAAATAAATTTGTATTTCTTGATACACCAACTCCTTTATTTCTAGATGCCTATTCCACCATTTTTACTAATGTTCCTCACTAGATGTACATACCAAATCTTTTACTCTTTTTGATATTTTATTTTAATTACTCCCCCCCCTTTACTACTAAAATAATCTATAATCTTGCCCCAATCTTCTAAATATTTATTTGGACTGTCATAATTAAGACTTCTTGTTAATCTATCTATTTCAATCAATTCAAATATCTTAAGTTCCCATTCTTCTATATCTGGAATTTTCTCTTTTTTCCATTACTTAGCATAGACCATTGTGGCCATTATTATCATATGAAATAATATTCTTCCATTATTATTTTTTTCATTTTGTTCATCAATCATATTTAACAAAAAAAAATCAGGCTTGTTCATTAAATTTATTTCTAATATACTATTAGTTGCACATATTTTTCCTCAATATTCTTTTGTTTTATCACAGGTACACCATAAATGATATAATTTACCTTTTTCCTTTTTGCATTTCCAGCATCTATTACCAATATTACAATTCTAAGTTTGTTTGGCGTGAAATGTTGTCCTCTGATTTCAGAGAAGTATTTTTTTTTCTTGACATTTTTTGGTAGACGAGGAAGAAAGTTCCATGATAACATGGAAATGGTTCCTGAAAATACCTTACTCTTGATCTCCCCCTCTTCATCACCAATTTATTCTGTATTGGCACTCTTATACTCTTTAAGAAGCTCTCTTTCCAAATCTCTATTTAGACAAATTATTTAAGGATCCAGGCTCCCAAATATTAAGTTCAGGCAGAATACCAGATTAAAGTCTGCATAAAAGTCAGAACAAATAAGAACATCCATTTTGTCTTCCCATTACCACTTTCAGAGTATCATAGAAAAACGGTTTGGAAATGTCTTATTCTTAACAAAGAAAAAAGAAAAAAGGTAGTTAAATTTGCTTTGTGAATAATGATTTGGTTCAGTGTTAAGGGAGTCATCAAAATGAATGTAAGTCATGAAGTTTGTTTCGTCATTAATTATGTATTTTCTTTCTTTTTCTTTTTTCCCTATATGTTGTTTTTTTTTTCTATCTGTTTTTTATAATTTATGTTAATTATGTCTATGTTTGTATGATTCTGGATGTTTGTATCTGTATGTTTTTTTTTTTTTTAAAAAAATCATTAATAAAATTATTAAAAATTAAAAAAAAAAAAAGTATCATCCAAACCATCATTTTGGCTTCTTTGGAGAAAGTACAAGCTTTTTTAAAAGGCCTTTTATTGATTTGTATTTCAGATTATTTTGAAGCTAAAATCCCACTTTAGAATTAGATGTGTCATCAAAACAAACATGGAAACATAGCATGTGTCTGACCCTGATTCTTAATCTCCATCTGCTTTTTAGGGTCAATGTAAATGTTAAGGGTAGAGTGTCTCCTCTACCATCAACCTATTTTACTTCCCATAATGGAGTTTATCCAGACATATATGTTTCAGACTTGCAAAATAAGGCTATTTCTCTTTCCAAGGATCAATCACAAAACAAAGCATGCTAAAAGCAAGATATCTGTGTAAGAAAAATCTTACGCTATGAGAAATAGGCATCTTCTGCCACTTGAAAGAGCACCTCAGAGAAAAATATGATGAAGTTATTATCCAATCTGACCCCAAATCTCCAACTCCTCAAGAAAGGAAATTACACATTTGCTTCACTTATCTACCAGTACCTCATGTACCAACGGCTCAACTGATAACTTGGTCATCTAGGGGTGCATCTAGACTGTGGAAATAATGCAGTCTGACACCATTTTAAGTGCTATAGTTTCATCCTAAGGTATTCTGTGATTTGTAGCTTTACAGAGTTTTAACCTCCTCTGCCAAAGGGCACTGATGCCTCATAAAACTACAGATCCCAGGATGCTGTAGGATGGAGCCATGGCTGTCAAAGAGGTGTCAAACTGTATTATTTCTACAGTGTAGATCTCTCCTCAATTTTCAGTCCCCAGCATTGTTTCCTCTAGTAACACTTCCCCTCTTCTTTAACAAGCAGTTTCTCTCTCTTCAAGTACATATTTACTATCCATTGGCTAGGTCTATATCTTACTGTTTTAGGACATACTGATTGAGCTTCTCTTTCTGTGGTGAATAAGTATGATTCTGAAGTGACTATTGGATAACAAAAGTAAAACTTTTGTATTCAGAATAAGTATGATTCTGAAGTGACTATTGGATAACAAAAGTAAAACTTTTGTATTTAGACTATTTACAGAGCAGGTGTGTTTGAAGTATTTTCCCTAAATAAAAGTAAGTGATTCCCTGAATAAAGTACACAAGTTGACTGAAAATC
The DNA here is from genome assembly GCA_020142125.1 of Phrynosoma platyrhinos. Lineage (NCBI taxonomy): Eukaryota > Metazoa > Chordata > Lepidosauria > Squamata > Phrynosomatidae > Phrynosoma > Phrynosoma platyrhinos. The sequence continues at coordinate 80,226,000 of JAIPUX010001880.1, forward strand.
CCAGCATGCATACCCCATTTCATTGCATTTCCTCTATTTGGTCCCATTTCAACCTGTGGATATATTGGCCCAGAAACACATGTGTCTAGTAACAGTAGCCACTGCTGGCAACACAATGCTGGATTAACACAATGATGGGTTAAATGGGTCTTTTGGTATGTCATTATTGGCTAGGCCTACATTTTCATGTTATTGAAAAAAGAGAATGATAGCCCATTAAGGCATTTATTCAACTTGACTTGGCCAGATCTGCAGAACTTTAAAAAAACTCTTACTTTTCCCCTTCAGGATTCATTTGTACATTACAGGCCTCAGGACCTGAATAATAATAATACATACAAATGTCTGCAACAACAGACCATTATACTGGCTTTTTCCTCAGATGAATTCAACAGTCTTATTTGCAGTTCATATATTGTGGTCAACTGAGTTGGATATATGAGGGGATATCATAAAGTAATAATTATCACCAAGACGTTATTATGATATATTGATGAAATGTTGTCAGTGTCATCATTAATCTCTAAGTTGAAAATCAGCTCATTGTGTCCTTTATTTTTGTTATAGATTATACCAGAAGTGACTAAAGTGTAAGATGGAGAGGATTGAGGCTCACAGTATGATAAAATTCCTGCATTTGAAAGGTCACTTTGACTCAGACTACTATACAGTATTCTATTCAGGAAATGGGGGAAAAAACCCCAAGATGAAATGAGGTGGCTTTCATACTAAGGAAAGAGTGCTACAGCATTTAAAGGGTACAACTCAAAGTCAGACCATATATTATCAGTAAGGCTTCAGGATAAACCTATAAATATCATAACAATCCAGGTATATGCACCAACTACAGATGCAGATGAAGAGAAAATTGAGAGATTCTATGATGCAATCCAGAAAGAAATTGACAACATACCATCACAAGATTTCAAACTAATCATTGGAGACTTGAATGCTAAAGATGGCAACAAAGAAGAATCAAAAACAGTAGGAAGATTTGGATTAGGAACAAGAAAGAAAATAGGACAGCATATGATTGAATTCTGTGAGGCCAATAATCTATTCATTGCAAATACCTGCTTCATACTGAGGTGGAAGAATTTCAATAATCAATATTTTAAACTGTTTAAATTAGAAATGAATGCTTTAGAATGTCAAGAATAGATGCTAAGTGCCAAGCAGGCACACAGAGAGGATTCTGGGAAATGAAGCCTTTTAAGGAATGCCAGAGGGTTGTTTAGATACAGCTTGACCTTCTGAGGAACCTAATGCATTAAAGACTTTCATTAGGAGCCAGAGTGGGCCATGGCAGCCATAATAAATCATTGGCAGCTACTCTGTCTGTGCAAAGGGGCCTCCTGCCTGGTATATACCATCTCTTGCTGATAACAAGGACACTGGAATGTGCTTAAGTAGATTATAATGTATTCTGAAATCTTTACCCTCATTGCTTGAAAATCTATATGTTTAGGGTTTGAAATGTCCAATAAGGTGTGAAAACTGGATTTATTTGTTTGATGGTATATAAAATGAGGCCATTTTGATCTGATTCTTTGCCCCAAATTCTGAAATGCTAATTCCTTTGGGACAGCCGGCTTAATAAACGGTGTTTACAAAATGCATCAAGGTCTCCTCTCTTAGACTTGCTCTGCAAGAAACCCAAGAAGCTGTGAGTGAACAACTCATAGTCTGTATTTCTGCAACAATACAACCAGATAGGAGACTATACACCTGGACATCACCAGATGGTAAACACAAAAACCAGATAGACTACATAATTGGAAGTAGAAGATGGAGAAACTCTATCATTGTAGCCAAAACCAGACCAGGAACTGATTGCGGCACAGACCATGAACTGCTCATTAAAAAATCAGAGTTAAGCTAAAGAAGAAAGCAAAAACCATCATTATACTAAAATATGACCTGAATAACATTTCAGATGAATTCAAGGACAATGTAAGAAACATATTTCAAGTACTGAGTATAATCAACTGGGAATCTGAAGAACTGTGGACAAAAGTCGAAGACATAATTAAGGATGAATGCAAGAAAACACTAATAATGGCCAAAAAGAAAGATAAGAAACAATGGATGACAAATGAAATACTTCATGCAATAGAAGAAAGAAGAAAAGCAAAAGCAAAGAGAGGTAGGAACAAAGCCATAGGTAGGAACAAAGCCTGTCTGACATGCAGGGATAAGGAAAAATAATACGACCAATGCAGAGAAATAGAAAACAACAAAAATGGAAGAACAAGAGACTTCTATCAAAAAATCCGAAAAATTAAAGCCAAACCGAGGGCAGGGATGCTCTATGGAGGAAAAAAAAAAAGAATATAATAGAGGAACAAAAAGAAATAAAAAGATGCTGGAGGCAATACACAGAAGAATTATACAAAAGAGGTGAGGGAATGAATGATATTTGGAATGAGGAGCCATATGAACATGAACCTCAAATTCTAAGTAGTGAAGTGGAATCTGCAATAAAGGAAATGGGGAAAAATAAATCACTGGGAACAGATGATATCCCAGTTGAACTGCTACTGTGCCTACAGACAGATCCAACTTTAGTGCAAACTGAAATATGCCAACAAATATGGAAAACAAAGCTGTGGTCAACAGACTGGAAACACTCAATATATATACCAATCCACAAGAAAAGAGATATAAAAGACTGCACCAACTATAGGACAATAGCACTAATCTCACATGCAAGCAAAATAATGTTCAAAATTCTGCAGCATAGACTCTAAACATACATGGAGAGAGAAATTCCAGAGGTGCAAGCAGAATTCAGAAAAAGAAGGGGCACTAGGGACCATATTGCAAATATATGATGGCTATGGAGCGCACCAAAGGATTCCAAAAAAAGAATCAGCATGTGTTTCATAGACTATAGCAAAGCATTTGATTGTATAGATCACAAAAAAATATGGAATGCACTCAAAGACGTGGGAGTGCCACTACATCTGATAGTCCTGATGAGGAATCTGTACCAAGGACAGAATTCAGGGAAACAGTGGTTCCCAATAGGTGAAGGGGTCAGGCAAGGCTGCATCCTATCACTCTACTTCTTTAACTTATTTGCTGAAAACATCATAAGAAAAGCAGAACTGGAATCAGAAAAAGGAGGAATTAAGATAGGAGGAAGCAACATTAACAACTTAAGATATGCGGATGACACCATGATATTAGGAGAAGATGTTCAGGAATTGGAACAGTTAATAAGAAAGATCAAAGATGAAAGTGCAAAGGCAGGACTGATGCTGACCATAGAGAAAACAAAAATAATGATCACAGAAGAAATACTGAATTCAATCTAGACAACAAGGAAATTGAAATAGTTAAAGAAAGACACCCCCGACTTGTCGGGAGAGGTATCTTGTTGTGCTGGCCAAATAAGGACAAGAACTCCCCATTGGTCGATAAGGATAAAAACTTCACCACTGTGTTTTAGCCAATAACTTTAGTTAACAATCACGTTTGGTTACATGAGATTTTGAACGAGAGTTTGACATTTATAACTTGTTACAACCACATGGAGGTAGCCATTTTAATAGTTGAGATGGTGAGAGCTCATCAAACTGTTCTCGACTTTTGGCAAAATTTTTGGTTCTAGCTTTGTGACCAATTATCACGTTCACCCCATTGGCTCTGGTTTGACAGAGTTTATCGCAGGGGTGGGACGACTTGCCTTTGGGCTGGCCTTTAAGGCCTGTTGTCTTGCTCTCCTTCATGGGATCCTGCACCTGACGAAGGAGTTGTAGGTGCCGTTTTCACCTGGTGTCTGTCCCTCCAGGCTTTGAGATGCTCTGACCACTCAATCTGGTAAGGTCGGGACCCATTGCTGGGGGAGGGGGGGATCGCTGCACTTTCTTCCAGGGGTGAGTGTGTGAAGACTTGGTCTTTGGCAAAGTTTCCATGTCGGGCCTTCGGTGGACACCTTTTCCCCTGGTGGTTGCCAGCTTGCTCCTTGGCTGTAGTGTCTTGAGTGATTTTTGGGAAAGGGTGGCCTTTCGGCCAGGTTGGAATCATCTGCATGGTGATTATTAGGGCCTGCATTTTTGTCATAGGAGCTCAGGATGCCACACAGTAAGGCCCAGTCTAAACATCAGGCAGCAGCGGCCGTTCCCTCCGCTCTTTAAGCCCCTAAAAGACTGCCCAAGCTTATTAGTAAAAGTGAGGACCTTCTTGCCCAAGTTTCTCAGCTAGGTAAGATGGTGCAGGCTTGCGTTTCGCTTTGTAATCAGCTAGCACAAAAAGAACTCCAGGCTCCTGCCACTTCCCCGAGTGCCAACCCTGAGGGTGTTGACAATACAAATTCACCATCCTACATGGCTACACCTGAGTCCCAGTTGGCCGCTACCACACCGGGCCAGCTAGTGGTTTTGGCAGTGGAGCTCGGGCATTCCACAGTTGCCGATGTTTGGGACTTCTTGCAAAGAGGGGATCCCCTTGTGTCCGGGCAGCCTACTTTAGCTGATTTGTATAACCTCCTACAGAGGTCTGTTTCTGCAAGTGGAGATATGGAGCAAACAAACGCTACGCAGAGAGGTGACCAAGCAGTGTCTGCCTCTGCTTCTGTGGACACACGATCTGTTCTGGGCCCGCAGCTTGGGGGACCTTCTCGGTCAACTACTGATGCCGCTCAAGCTTCAAGCTCAGGTGTGTCTATGGGCACTTTGAATGCTAATTGGCCTACCTCAGTATGGGCTCCAGGTAGCCAGGTTGGGTTGGGAGAAGCTTTGCAGCAGCCTAACCCCGCAGCCTTAAGCGTGTCTGCTCAGGCCCTTGCTGTTTCACAGGCGCCTGATTAACAGATGCATACTACCAGCCACTCACTGTTGTTACCTCTGCCCCTGTGGTGCAAATTGCAGATACACACCTTTCTGGAGCAGTTGGCAGTGTGGAACCAACTCCTTACGCGAGCATGTCTACACCCCCTTGGTTCTCACCTTCCTATTTCCACTAAAGAACGGATCTGGAAGGGAGAATATATTAATTTATTTACTTTAACATTTAGAGATCCTGAACCAAGGATCATGGTTAAGGATGGCATTGTTTTCAGCTTGCCTAAAGAATTTCAGGTGCTTAAACGCCCTAAATTGGAATGCAATTTTGTAAATTGGATTATGGGATACACCATTTACAGAGGTGCTATTGAGGAAAAACAGCCTCTTAGATCTTGTGACTTCTCAGAATATCAGGAAATAATGATCAAAGCATATACCAATTGCTTATACAACTCCAGAGGGGCTGCTTGGTTGCAATATGATAAGCAGTTTAGAATGTGTGCAGCCCAAGATCCGGCTTTATCCTGGAGACATGTCCAGTCTTAAGTCTGGGCAGATGTCATGGTAGGGGCCTCCCCCTTGAGTAGGTGTGATAATGGCTTTGTGCTAATGGTCTCCTTGCCGAGAGGGCCAAATGTGAGGCCTAACATGAGTGATAAAAGACAATTTGGCTTGTGCTGGGATTTCAGTGTTGGTAAATGCAAAAGACAACCTTGCAGGTATGAGCATAAATGTAACCCTGTGGAGTTGGACACCCGGGCAACTCCTGCTTTAAAGGAAAACAAACAGGGGGGTGGGGTGCTGCTTCACAGCCAGTGTCGACTGGAGCAAAAGGCTCCATTGCCAATTAATTTGGCTAATATGGAGCCTTGGCTTAGTAGATATCCTAATATGGAGTCTGCTGTTTACATTTCATGGGTTTTATTCAGGTTTTCACATTCCTTATTCTGGTCCTAGGGTTTTTCGTTCTGCACCTAATGCTCATTCTGTGAAGGAATTACCATATATAGTCAGGGCAAAATTGGCTAAGGAGATTGCTGCAGGGAGAATCTCTCATCCTCATGATTCCTTGCCTTTTCCTACACTCCGTTTATCCCCTCTGGGCACTGTCCCTAAAAAAACAAATAAAAAATCATCCAGGTAATGAGCAATAGCCTTATTCTCCATTTGTGTGCAGTTAGGAAAATGGGTAATAAGGCTATTGCTCATTACCTGGATGATTTTTTATTCGCTGGTTCTCCTGGTTCATTACAATGCTACAATACTTTGGTGCAATTTCAGGAATTAATGAAAGAATTGGGAGTCCCTTTGGCCAAAGAAAAAACAGAGGGTCCTAGCACTCAATTAACCTTTTTGGGCATTGAGATAGATACTAATGCTGGGATTTCTCATTTGCCCTCTGAAAAGTTGGTGGCCATGAGGACTCAATTTCAAATTATGTTAAATAAAAAGAAGGCTACCATATGGGAATTCCAATCACTTACAGGCTTGTTAAACTTTGTTTGTAGGGTGGTAGTTCCAGGGTGAGCATTTTGTGCTAGACTTTACAAAGCTACTGCTGGTCTAATCGCTTGGCATCACTACATTAGTCACAAGGGGCATCCATGAGGATCTCAGGATATGGCACTCCTTTTTGGAGAGTTATAATGCTATTTCTTTTTGGAGATCTGAAATACTGCTTTGGGCAGACTTTCAGGTACACTCTGATGCTGCAGGTTCCCATGGCTTTGGAGTTTTTTGGAATGGCCAGTGGGCTGCCGAGGCTTGGCCTCCTGTTTGGGTGGAATCTGGTCTTACCAGGGACCTTACCTTTTTGGAATTATTTCCAATTGTTGTGGCTATTCACCTATGGGGGAACCACTTTGATAACAAGACCATTTAGTTTTGGTGCGACAACCAAGCAGTCGTTCATGTGGTAAATTCGAAATCCTCCAGAAATCCCAAGGTTATGAGTTTGGTGAGGGCGATGGTTTTGCAATGTTTAAAATTTAATGCTCTCTTTAGAGCTCAACATGTTCCTGGTTTGCTTAACCCTTTGGCCGATGGCCCTTTCTCATTTTCAGATTACCAGGTTTCGGTTTTTAGCTCCCCAGGCTACCTTACGCCCGCTGGAGGTACCGAAGTTTCTCTGGAACCTTGGAGATTAGAAGTGTGCAGGGCAATGTTGAATTCCATTGCCCTGTCAACACGCAAGCCCTATCAATCAGCTTTAAACTCTTTCAGTCAATTTATGTTTGAGATCAGAGAATAATTTTCATGGCCAATTAATGTGATTTAGTTCTCAAATTTATAGTTTTTCTCAAATAATCGGGGTTATCACCTGTTACCATTAGGGGCAGGTTGGCTGCCCTTGCCTTTTTCTCCATGGCTAATGGGTTTTATGATCTCACTGGAGATTTTAGTGTTAGAAAGTCAGTGGAAGGATGGGCCAGGGAGTTTGTTATGCCAAAGGATGTCAGAAGGCCTATAAATGGACCTGTCTTGGCTAACGTATGGGAGCACCTGGCCTTGGTATATTATTCACCCAAGGAATTGGTTTTATTTAAAGCAGTTTTTGCTACTACATTTTTTGCTGCCCTTAGAATTAGTGAGATTGTTCCTGGTTCCAGGAATGACACTTTTGGCAGGGCACTTCTGATTTCTGATATTACCCTATTAGATTATGGTGTGCAGATTTGCATTAGGCGATCTAAGACTAATCAATGTGGCAAGGGTCAGTCCTTAATTTTGGCTAAGGCCCAGCAGGGCCAAATTTGCTCTTGTATTGGCTAGCCACTTATGAATCAGGCCTGAGATGCCCAGATACCTGTTTATTCATTCGACGGGTTTACCTTTAACACAGTTCCAATTCAGGTCAGTTTTAAAAGAAGTTGTTAAGAAAGCGGGGTTACCCAGAGATTTCTTTTCTTCGCACTCCTTTTGTATAGGAGCTATAACAGCTGCGGCCACTCACAGCATGAGTGAACATGACATTTGTAGAATTGGTAGGTGGCACTCACGCACTTTTAAATCTTATGTTAGACAATCAGGTGGTGGGACTCTCAATTAGTATTTCTGATTCTTTTTTCTTTTATTTCAGCTTATTTCAGCCCGGGGGACATTTGGATCATTGGGCATAGCCTGGTCGCTCGGGTGGATCATTTCCTAAAGGAGCACCATTCAAACACCTCTTTCGGCTTGGCTAACTTGGGTCACACGCTGTGGTTCAGCACAAGGGGCATAAGGTGGCCAGTGCTCTTGAATACCATAAAGAGTCTCCTGAAGTCACACGCATGATTTTACCCCCAGGCAATTGTGATTCACCTGGGAGAGAATGATTTGGTGCATGCCTTCAGCTGGCCAAATTGTTCAAGACTTAGATGCCCTAGAAGCCATGGTTCCTTCTGCCAAAATAATATGGACCAAATTATTGCCTAGATGTTCCTGGGCTGGCACTCAAAAAGATTCAGCAATTAATGATGCAAGGAGATGGCTCAATCGTTTTGTTTCAAAGCAACTCTTGAAGAGGGGCATGGGTCTTATTCAAC
>JAIPUX010001880.1:80239730-80251307 GCA_020142125.1 Phrynosoma platyrhinos
TTATTATTATTATTATTATTATAAATGACTTGGAGGTAAAGATAACTGAAAGATCATCTCCTCCTACACATGCCTGCCAGAAATTTGAGATTTTTAGAGGAGGCCCTCTTGCATGTCCTACATTTGTGAAGTAGAAGTACTAGAATACCAAAAAATTAGACTTCCTATGACTTCCCAAAGATCATTCACGGCCACAGCTCCCAAGTTGTGGAACAGCCTGTTGGAGGAGATCCATCTTATCATCACTGTAGAGGTCTTCAAGAAGGCACTCAAGACAGAGCTCTTCTGGAAGGCCTATCCTTTTCAATGGGCCTTAAGTTAACTTAAGTTAAATTGGTATGACTACATGGCTTGGAAGTGGATGTTGATTAGGTTGTTTTATTGACTTTTATAATTGTTGCTTATTGATTTTTACAATTTTCTTATTGTATTTATTGTATTTACTTTATTTGATTGCAATTTTATAGACTTGCTCATTTTATTGATGTAATCCTGCCTCGATCCATAGGGAGAGGGGAGAAATATTTTTATTTTTTATTTTTATTATTATTAATTTTAAATTTGGTTGGTGGTTACACCTAAGCTAAATTAGTGGTGTTCCACGTGGCATTCAGTGTTTGAAATTGCTGTTTTAACTGTGTCGAACTGGATTTTAGGAAGATGATCACATTGCTTTTAAAGTGCCTTATCCCTGAAGGGATAAAAGCACATTTAATTTTAAAACTGGGTGTTATCACACTCACTGGTGGCTGGGTGAATGCAACCCATATGCAGCCCAGATCCCAGCTCCACTTGTACAGCGGCTTTTCAAAAATGAGATTTTATAATACGATAATCTCCTAGGATTGTTTTTAGACTGCTTTTAGGAGTTTTAAAAGAGTATTTTTATGTGTTTTTAAAATGTTTTTATCTTTGTATTGTTTTAAACTGTTTTATTTGTCCATCACCCTTGTGGGCTGGAAGGTGATACAGAAATACTGTGAGTGAGTGAATGAATGAAGGGTATAGTTTATTCTTTTCTTTCTTGCTACAAGTGAATCGCTGTATTCTAACAATCAATTGTGCTACTTGTTCTAATTTAAATTAATTCACGTATCCTTTAAAAATTCTTTTTTTTTTCTAGTACTAACCACAAGTAATCCCATTTGCAACATTTTATAAACTTAAACAGTCCTTAAACAGCTTTGAAATAGGACCAGCTCTAGGATTTAGATAACTCATGTGTCATCATTCTGGGGAATAGGGCTAACCTATTTGTGCAATCTAATAATCTTTAATTTTCTATTCTTTGAAACCACACCTTCATTTTTTCATATTCCTTCAAATACTGTAACATATTCTGCATTGTCTTGAAAAGAATTTCTAACTAGCATTTTTCAAAAATGAGTAAAGAGGGGGATGGGGGAGAAGGAGAGAGAAAAAGAGCTACTAGCAGTTGCTACAAAAGGACATCCAATTTTTAAAACTGTACTTGGCTTTCTAAATCACAAATCTAAAGCAACTGAGTTCTCAGCCAAATCTCATTAATTCTACAGAAGAGGAAACAATAACGACTGAAAATTATGTAAAAATAGTTCAGTGGTTTATTCTTTTATGGGAACTACTTGGAATCAATCTTTCTCTGAAAGTCCTGTGAGAACTGAAAGGCTCAAAGAACTGAAGAACTATAATGGATTTCCTATGAAACCCAATGATCCAATGACTCACCTGTTAAATTACTCGATTAAGGCTGTAATTTCTTTGTTAGAAGAATCTTATCAAAAATGCATAACCCAGAATGTTGGGGAAGAAGAGAATATATAAGATTAAACAAATGTTGAACCAGGAATAATGTCTGATTCACTGATTAAACAGGTGGGAATTCATGTGGCTCTCCAGATGTTGGACTGCAAGTGCCAACAACTCTAGCCAGTGGGGAAACAAGGTGGGAGGTGCAATTCAGCAACATCTGGAGACTATGTGATACCCAACCTTTGAATAAACAGATAAGACTAACCCATTGGTCCAGTAGAGCATTATATTATAATTTTCAATGTGTGTCACTATGTTATAAGGGTCGATTTGGTGATCAAACATTGGAAACATTCTTTGATACATAGAATGCTCTTTGGTGCTTGCGTTTACATGTGGGAAGAGCCCTTAATGACACATAGTCATCTGAATATGTGATTCAATGCAATTAAGCTCCTCTTGGCTTTAAAATGACTGTTCACCAAACCTCATTAACCCTTTAAGGTATGTTGCTATTAAACATGTGGAGGGGAAAACTGAACCATAACAAGCGTTTTCACTTGTGACATTCACACAGTTTCTACTATGTCCCAAATTGTGAAGATTCTCTTCAGTTCACAATTGTTCTTGTCGGGGCTTCTTGATAACAACAACAATGTGTTCTCACATTTTTTTGAATAATTTTGCATATCCTTTTCATCCTTAAAACTAAGATCTGGGTGAAAGAATATCAATGTTTTTCACAATATATTATTTTAACAAACAAATAATTTTTTATCCCAAATTTGAAGAAATTTGTGAATTTAGGTAAATGTGTATCTCTTATAAAAAGAGCTAAACTGAAATGCTCACCCATTCCTCTTGGAAGGGAGGAAAGGAAGGGGAGGAGGAAAGGAATGTGGAAACACTTTTAGGAGTAACTGATTTTTATTTTAAACCACTTCTTCAGATGCAATACAGAGTGATAGTAAGATTGCAGGTATAATGTGTGTGTGTGTGTGTGCGCGCGCGCGCACTTGCGCACACAAACACACACACACATATAGTTGTGGGAATGGGACAGAATAAAATAGGATACATTCTATCCCACTCCTGCAACTATATAAATATGCTTTATCCCTGAGGCCTTAATATCACTCTGTATTGCATCTGAAGAAGAAGGTTTATATCCATGAAAGCTCATGTTAAACTTAAAGAAAGAAAAGAAACAGTCTTAAAGGTGCTGCCACATTCCTTTTTTCCTCCCTTCCCTTCCTCCTTTTTATGCTACTAGAGGCTAACATGGCTACTTTTTTGAAAACTACTTCAGGAGATCACTTCAAGTTACAGTCTTACTGGACATTTGTTGAACTTTCTGTAATTAATAACAACAAGCTGCCATTTTGTATAAATATGCAGTAATATCTTCTTATTATGGTGTCTGGCCTGACTTTTATTGCATGGGTCTTTCCACCCTTAATTTCCTTTGATTTATCATTCATATCCCTTGAACTGTTCCTCCTCTTCATAACATAGAATAACATCAACCTTAGAGTTAAGCAAAAACCACCTGGTCCATAATATATTCAATTATCCAGAAAGCAAAATCATTTTTTGTTTGTTAATAGCATTGAAATATGCATTGCACTATTTTAATTAAAACAGTCTATTACACATGCCATTCAGCTCTTTCTCGGATATTCCCCTTAGGCAATAGGCACACACTGTGGTAAAACATAATGAAAAAAATATATAAAGAAAATAATACAATAAATCAATCTGATGCCTAATGAACCTACATTACAAGAGTAGATACTTTTTCTTTCATTCTTTTTTCTTTTTGAATAATGTTCAGTGCTTGCTTTTCAAGTGATTGGAAAGGTGCCCTAAAGCACTTAAAATATCACTGTGTTCTATCTTATTGTATTATTTCAGTCTTGCTACTCAGAACAGGAGAATTCTTCAGCAGAGCAACAAGAATCTCTTTTATCTACATGTTAAGGTTAGATTTGTTTTTAACCAGGCACTGTTCCTGCAGCAGGTGTCAGCCTCCAGCTGTCGATGTCCCAGCAATTGCATAAACGAGAAGTGCAAATAAGGGCAGAGATGGCAGGAGGGAAACAAAATGTACATTGAAGAGAGAAGTGCAGCCTAAACAAACAGGAAAAGGAGAATGGGAGAGAGAATCAAAGAAGTAATGTTAGTGTGTGAGGGTAAGAGGTGGTATCTGGGGTGGACTCATGTGGTCAAAAGCCATGACAGTGGGCAATGAAACTACTTTATGTTTCTCACACATTTAAATAAGCTATCTAAGGTGCTGACCCTACCTTGGAAACAGAATTCAACACACTGGATAGCTCCTTTAAAATTTGTTCTCAAGTCCAGAATGGATTCGCCATCCCACTAATAGGGAGTCCATTGCCACCACTACATGCACATCTCGAAATAGTGTTGGTCCGCAACTTCCAAAATTCTTCACCATTATCTATTCTGGGTTTGAGTTCAACAATATATGGAAGGGTTCAGGACTCCCACCTTTATGTTAAATTCCAGTCTAATCATATTGAGAGGAGATGCACTGGAATAAATCGGGCTTAATTCTTATCCATTTTAATAGGTCTACTCTGTTGCTCCATAACTAACTTTTGATTTAATTCATGGGTGGGAATCATGCTGGCCTCCAGATGTTGTTGGATTGCAATTGTGAGGGGTGTCTTCAAACATTGGCTGAGATTCTACATCATGGTTTACACTGCTTAACTTTATGGATCTTTAGTTACTTTGAAGAGGCACAATGAAAATTGTTAATGACATGTGAAGATGTGTATCAAGGCATTATCAAGTGTACTCCAATCTGTATCAGGCACTTCTGATGTGCATAAGGTGTGCCTGCTGTGCTTCAGCACTTTCTAGTCAGTGTCTGGATGTGCATTGTGGAGTGCCTCAGTGCACATTGCTGCCCATTGCACATTAGGCCATGGCACATTAGTTACTCTACCATTGTGCAATGGATGCTCTCATACACAGTAACATCACAGCTATCCTTAGGTGATTATAGATCTTGTGAAACTACTATTTCCTGCACTTGTAGATCCTCTCATGAAGATGTGAGGGTGCATCTACATTATAAAAATAATGTAGTTTGACACCGCTTTGACTGTCATGCTCTATCATAAGGAATTCTGGGATTTGTAGGTTTGTGAGACACTAACACTTTTTGGCAGAGAAGATTAAAGACCTTGCAAAACTACAAATCTCAGGATTCTACAGGATGGCACTACAGCATTCAAAGTGGTGTCAAACTGCATTATTTCTACAGCCTAGATGCACCCTAAGTCCCATACTGAATTGCAGCCAAAATATGATTTCCACCCCTGATTTAATCCATCCCAAATGGTAAATTTGGTTTGACCATTGTAGGATTTTGAATGCAACAAATATGAAAAATAAACAAGGCAGAGTTCCTGTTTGCTGACTTGAGTGTAAATAGAAATGATACTTGAAAATATTTTTAAAATGTTTGAATCATGGGTTCCATGAGTTTGGGGAAAATCTGATGAGAATAATCCTAGTCAGCTGGTAACCTTTGCATATTGGAATTTATTCTGTAGGGGCAACCCTCCCAAAACAAACTACCTTCTAGTTTAGTCTTGGAAATGCAGACATACCAAGTGTGTGTGTGGGGGGGGGAAACAACCGTTAACACACATCTCTTCCAAATCCCCATGGTGCTGCTTCTGTTCTGGCCTCTGTCTTCCTCACACCATTGTCCAAAGCCCTGTCTCCTACCCCTATATCTTCCCAGACTGACATTCAATCTACATTTATTTATTTATATTTTTTAGCATGGTCATGACAATCCATTCAGTAAAAAGGAAAAGAAAATGGAAAAGAAAGAAAAGAAAACAGACTGCTTGGGAATAGCAAGGGGGAAGGGGAGAGAAACAGAGGAGCATCATCATGCCCACTCTCACCATGTGACTGTCTGCATATCAAAATGCTTCAGAAGTAACTTATCACATGTGCATTAACAGTGGAAAAGCAATGAACAGGGAGACGTTAGATTTTACTTAGTGAGAAAGAATGTTCCAGAAATTGATGGTCTAGAAACCACCTACTGGGCAAATACAGCATCATGTGATAAGGTACCTCCCACAGACACTACTATCCTGTTCTAATTTCACTTTTCAAGCATCATATGATAATGTCCTACTAAGCAACATTGGCATCAACCCTGGATAAGTTTTGTACATGTATGGCAGGCACTGGCAATTCCTCCTTCTCAGAATCCCCACCTGCATGCCCATGGGGAAATCCTTTTCAAGAAGATGCTACTAGAACATGAATGGGGGAAGGAGCCAAAGTTGCTTGTGTCCAGAGCTCTCTGCAGGTGGCTGCAGAGTGTCAGAAGGGGCAGCTGCTATAGTCCTCTGGAGGCCCCTTATAACAGAAAGACCCTTCCCTTTGTGTTCTTGTCCAAAACTCTGCATTTGAATTCAGCTTGTAAGCAATATGGGAAGGAAATGAATCATGATTTGTGTGTGGTTTAATGCTTAGCACATTTTTGGTTCTGATGAAATATAAGCAAAATTGTTTAAAGTTACAATAAAAAAAACAGAGAAGAGAATTTTCCTCCAAGCGTTGTTGCAATGAATTTTATTTAATTTGCTGCTTTGTTTCTGGGGGTAAGTAGATGCTTTTATTATTATTCTTGCTGTGCTGGTGTGCTTTTGCTCTGCTAGCTCAATAGGTTTTAAAAGAGGATCACCAGAAAGAGGAAATTCCAAGGTGTTGGCTTTTTTTTTTTTTAACAATGATAATGTCAGTGCTATAAAAAGAACACTTAAAACCTTTTCATATACCCCTCCAAGCTCACAGGTTTATAATTTTGTAGCAATTAACATGCTGGGATTTGAAACTTGACAGACAGGTTACCAGTCTAGAAGGGTTTATTGCTAACAGCTTTATATAGTCTATAACAAAAGATATTTGTGTGATTATGAAACTTATTTCAAGCCATGCAAACAGAATTTTACAAGGCTTCTGTGACTATCCAGAGTGCTGAGGCTGGGTGTATTTTTTTTGATGAATCAGACTCTTTGTCTCTAATTAGGGATGAGATACACAGATTCAGATTTAGAGTTGTCTTTATGCCTGCAGGCTATGATGTGTTATTTTTTTTAAAAAAAAACCCTACAGAAACATTGAAAACAGGCACAATTTCCAGACTTCAATTAATAAATGATAGTTTTAACATCTCTCCTGTTTTCTATGTGTCCTTCCCCTAGTTCCATGCCTACCCCAACCCTGCTGCTATCACTGCTATAATTTTATACAAGATTTTGGCTGAAGGCAAAAAAAAAAAATCCAGTCCTCCTTCATCTTTCATCACTGTGAAAAAGAGTTATTCTTAGCAGCTATAGTTTTTCTACTTATGTGTGACAAGCTACACATGCTACATACCCATTCCTGCATAACTTTGAAAAGTGAAGTATCCTGATCTGCTTTACATTCAACACCTTAAGATTATACCATATATTAGATAAGGGAGATTGGTAAGAGAACTATACAGTAGGCCCTCCACATTTGCAGCTTTGACCTTTGCAGTTTTAATTATTTACATTTGTTATTAATATAGTCTACGAATCTTCAGGTCCTGCAGCAGAAGTCAATGGTCAACTTTCACCTTAAGTTGCACTGAGGGAACTAGAGGTTCCTAGAGAGAACACTTCTCTACCATTTGTAGGTCTTCCAGCCAATTCTGTGGTAAGCATGTACTTGTTTTGGAGGACCTAGAGATTACCAAGGTTAAAGAAAGAAGGGTTTTATTGGTGCTTTTTTCACTTTCACATGGGTGCTGTGGCCCAAAGCCCAGCAAATGTGGAGGGCCTACATAGTTCTTTCCTACACAGAATTTTCTGAGTAGCTTTCTGTGGGCTGAAATTTTAGTTTCCTAGGATATTAACCCTTTTAAAGGAAACAAAAAATACACAAGTATGAAAATTAAACTTGTTGGTCCAGTTATTTTATTATAAATATGCTTTCCTATAGAATTAAGACTAACTAAAAAAAAAAACAAGAAACATGCAGTTGTAGTTTAAAACAAAAAATAATGGCTTTAATAAATATATGCATAAAGGAACTAAAACCTAATCTAACTGGAGATGGTTTGGGTAAAGAGAATTAATATCACCATCTTATAGATAGAAGGAAGAAATTACAACATACTGCTTGCTGACTGCTCATGGATTAAAAATTTAAAATATATTATTGCTCTTTCTGTCTGTATTACCTTTCCTTTTTTTTTAAAAAAAAAAAGAAGAAGCTCAAAGTCTTTCTCAAAAATAAGCTAAACACAAGAAAAAATGACTGAAAGCAGATGGGGAAAAACACAAAAAACAAGGCAGTCATTAAAACAGCCTTCAGTACTAGTTGTTGCCTTCTTCCTTTTATTTCAGATCATCACCATCCTTCAGTCTCACCCTGCCTTTCTAGCCTCTGCTTGCCCTCTTTGGAAGGTGGCTGGAATTACCCTTCACAGAATCAGGCATTGTGCCCTGGAAGCAGAGGTGAACTCAAAAAGAACCTCACCCAGAAATTCTGGCATGAGGATAAATTTGAGTGGGCTTTGGACTACCATCACATCCAGACTCCAAGCTTCTACTTGAAACACACACACACACACACATACACACACACATCTATCTCTTGTAGTAGCCAAGATACAGTGCAAACTGTAAAGGCAACCATCTGTGAGATTTTTCTGTGAGAAAGAAGTATACCTCTCCTTTCTGGTGCAAGGGAAGGGAGAGTGAGTGGTGGGAACTTCCAAATGCAAGAAGCAAGGTGTCAGGTCACAAGGGGAAGGAGGGAAGGAAGACTGAGCAGTGTAAGCTGCAAAGTGCAAGAAAGCAAGGGTGAGGCAAGAGAGGAAATGGGAAGGAAGGAACTGATCAGTGCCAGAAATGCATTTGAGAAACAAAGGAGGGATTGTATTTCAAGGCTGCAAAGCGAGATGAGTGAGAGAGCAGCAGAGAAGGGAGACTGAGCAGTGCAAGTAGTAAAGTGGAAGAAGCAAGGGCAGGTTTACTGAGATTTGTTACTGGTGGCCCAAGGACACATGGTGAATTACATAAACATAAAGATATTTGATCCTCAGTCTCTCTGTTCCATGTCCAGCAGTTCAAATGTTATGCTGTACTAGTTAATTCAGATCAGTAGTAACTTTAAAAATTGTGTGGCAGTTGAAATATGATGAGAGAAGCAATGAAATAATTAATGTGCTCAACTTGCACGATAAGAATGCAAATTAAATTTCACTTGCATAACATGCCAATTTTTATAATATTCAGATTAGATACCCAGATTTGAGGAAGCAGAATATGGGAACCCTATTTGAGGACCAGTCAGACCCAGATATTTGGGGCCTCAAAAGCTGTGGTGAGTAAGCCAATGAAGAACAGCAGTGATGTCAGCAGCCATGTGTAATCCCTCTTATTCTGCTGGCATAGGTGGCCATGTTACTGCCTGAAGTAGCATGGCAGGCTGGACCTGCATGAGTCCAGCAACCTGTATCTTTTCCAAAGTGGAATATCTGCATACCTCACACATCTGAGTCACTCAGCTATGCCAACCTAAGACTCCCCTGATGACTTTTCAGGATAACTGTAAACTTTATGTTTCAGTGGGCCGGAGCTGAGAGAAATCTTCCTTTAGGACAGTAAGCATTAAATCTTGGTGTCTACAGATGACCAAGTATTATTATGAGCAAATTGATAATATAATGAAAGGCAAGTATCTAATGGGTCAAATCCCAACACGTGAACAAACCTGAAAGCTGAGACCTTCATCAGAGAATTTCATATCTATTCCTACCTCCTGATTTCAGACTACTTTTAGGGAAGACCTTATCTGTGGTGGCATCAAATTGTTGTTGATTGGTGTCATTTGTTAGGTGCCACAAAAATCTAACCACCAGTTTTTTGTTCTTTTCATTGTATTTAATAATATTTAATGGGCTATTTTAAATGTTTCTGTGGCCTTTTCTATTTTTACCTTTGTGGTTTTATTATTGGTTTTTTAAAGTTGTTTCATTTCATTTTATTTTATCACTTTTATTGATTGTTGTAATCCACCCTGAGGCTGTTCCCACTGAAAGGCATGAGTATAAATGTGATAGATAGCCTTCAACTCTTACTGAATTTGAGGCTAGATCAAAGAGCAGAATTCTTTATCTCCTGTATAGCAATTTGGATATAGCAGATCAAGTTGCTATTTTTGCCCAGGATGCCTTATAGCCAGGAGATGGTGAGTCATGCAGCCTCTGTATGCCACACAAGGGATTCATCAAAGCAATAGAGACAGTTCTGATAAATATCTTCTCATATACATTATTACAGAGCCACATAAAATTTACTGTAAATTACTTTAAATTATCCTACTTCTGTTTTGCTATTATGCCCCTAGGTGAATAGCTATGATATTCCCTATTTTAAAGATGATGAAACAAAAGTCTGGTTCTACCCTGATCTATAAAATAATTTAATGGTAACAGTAAGTTAAGAAATATGTAGGGCAGAATGTTGTTTAGAGTAAAAATTAATCAGCACAATGAGCAAGCCATGGCATATTTTTGTTGTTCAAATGCTACATATCCCCAGATTAATCTGAAAATAAACTTTTTACAGATAGATACATCTTTTAAAAATAATGTAGCTTATTTTTAAATAGAGTTGGTTCTAATAAAAGTATCATAATAAAGACAATCAAGTATTGTGTCTCTTATTCCTAAGAAATATTAAAAATTGTCTTCTATCCTATGATTGTTTTACAGGATTGAACAAGATTTTCTTTCCATACATTTTATGCTTTGATCTAAACCATGTCCAATACCTATCATGTGCTCTGTTGACAGACACAGCTTCTCAAGAATTTACCAGAAAACTAGGAGAATCCTAAACACTTCTCTTTGCTTGCTTGTGTGGACATCTCATGTATTTCCTTCCCCTCTCCCAATCCTCCCAATACAAACATTGCTGATTTCCACATGAGATGGAGAAGGGATTGGGGGAGGGAAAATGAGAACATGCACACTCCATTCACTGAAGAAAAAACAAAAAGGAAACAATGCTGATTTGATGGATTGGAAGGGTGAGAATAAAAGCAACAAAAAATAATTTAACATTCAGGTGGGGGAAGAAAAGCCTTCAAGACAGATCTCTTCTGGCAGTCATTTCCAGAATGACATTCTCACAATTTCTCCCCCACCATCAGACCATTAGATCACTCATATATATATTCAGAGTGCCAGCTATCTAATTGTATTAGATTCATAGCTTTGTTTTAAGTTAAATTTTAATGTTGGTAATGATTTAATCTATTTTTAAGGGGGGGGGGTTATATGTCTATTATAATTGTATGGGATTGTATTTTAATGGTAAAGCCGCCTTGATAGCCTTGGCTAAAGGCAGGATACAAATAAATTATTGTTATTGTAGCAGAGTTGATCCCCAAAAATTGAAGACAAAGAGAGACCGAATCAATCCAAAGCAAGCACTTCTTTATTTTCTGGCCATGGTGGCAGCATGCCAAGATAATAATAATAATAATAATAATAATAATAATAATAATAATAATAATAATAATAATGTTTTATTTATAGCCCGCCTCTCTGCCCAACAGTCGAGGCGGGTTACACAAGTTAAAAATCAACAATGTAAAACAGTCCCAACGCTAAATCCCACCTCCCAACCCCTTAAAACAGAATTAAACAAGAGGAAAATTGAAAACAATAGACTACTACATAAAACAACAATACAGTGACCAACCCAAGCATTGCAGGGAGGCCGATAAAGTACCAGACAAAAC
>JAIPUX010001880.1:80252721-80263083 GCA_020142125.1 Phrynosoma platyrhinos
CTGGTTTCCTATGTGTCTTTGTTGAAAGTCCTATATTCTAGGGTGGCTGAATTTCTCTCCGGATTAAAAGAACAACAGAGAACCTCGGTTCATGACATTCTATTCATCACACCACCACACACCAATGCCCTTAGGAGCACCATCCACACACAACTATCCAGATTTTCTGCTCAAATCAGGAGTAAATCTCCTTGTTTCCCCTCCTAAAAGTGCCAGGATTCAACACAAATTGTCTTATATGCCATTGGCTGCTTGCTCTGAAAACAGGGTGAGACTGTTTGGTCTGACTCCCATAGACATGCCCATAACTGGAATTAACTATTAGATTCAAGCCCATTTCTGTTCATGTAAGGTTAATGTGATTCAGTTTAGCATAGAATAAATTTGGGGGCTTCTCTTTGTCAACTTATTTCTGCATTACATTTGCACAACACAAGGAACTAGAGTTTTTTCATGTGGCTTCCTCATCAAACCACAGTCTACATTTGTTTATACCTTCCCTTCCCCTCATTGTGTGAGGGAATACAACATAGCAAAGGACTTAGATTGTATTTAATTAAGATGTGGAACAATGATCTGCTTTAGTGAAAGCCAATGTTCTAAGTTCCTATGTTTATTTTCACATTTCATCAACTATGAACTGGATAATGAATTTCAGATTTAAATACTAGCACAAAGGATATGAAGAAAAATCACTATTTTTAATTTGTTTCCTGGTTCTGTATTTCTTCCTTTTGTATGCATGGAAAAATATCTCTGTTTGCTGGCTTCTCAATCAGCCTCTTTCTTATCCTCCTCATATTAACCATCATTTTAGTTAGTCATTCTTCACATCAATTTAGTATGAAATCTGAGACTCAGTGAGGACTCTAGCAACATACTTATTTTAGAGCAGATGAAACTATCATAATAAAAGAGAATCATCTGACACTGCAATGTGAAACTGATGTGATGAGCATTGCATGAAAGACATTTAGGCTTGAGTGTCCCTGTCAATGCACATGGGGAAATTAAGTGACAGCCATTTAAAACAGAATAAAATCATTACACACACACACACACACACACACACACACATACATACATATACATACACACACATTCAAGTTTTTCACAAGACAATCTTAAAACAGTCCAAAATGCTTGGGGTGCTTTGGAATGAGCATTCTTTGATGTTCTTAGACAAATTGAATCCAGGATATATCCACAGGAGTAGTAAGAAGAAATAAAGCTGCTGACTGCTTACAACAGTTAAATGTTTAGTCTATGAGCTTAACACTGTTCCCAGCAACCAAAGCGATAGAGAGAAAAAGAAAGTTTTTATTGCAGATGTCCATGATGGTTTCAGTTAAACTGCAGTTGGCTGTATCTAACATAAAGCTGAATGTCTGGATCTTTTACTGTACCAGAGGAATATAGATATCAACCACAAATAATTGGACTTGACACCTTGGCTCCTTGTAAGGGAGCTGAGTTAAAAGTTTATTTCTTGAGTTCTGAACATACTGTGGCTGGAAATGATAGCTTTCATTTGTTTAAAGTATAGATGTATCTAAACATCGTAACTGAAATTATATAAGATGCCGATAAAATATTACATCTAGACTATTACACAAGTAGCCTTACAGTAAATCCTTTATAGGAGAAGACAAAATTCAAAGAATGACATCTTCTGACAGTTCTCTTGGGTTTAAATCTTTAAAAGAAGAAACAGGTGTTGCAAAGAACCATACGGCCACTACAAAATCAATTAAATTAGTTTTGAGAAAAAGAAGTTAGTAAATAAACAGAATAATTTCCTTTATCATTTTAAAGGAGATTTGAAATAACTATGTCCTCCTCCTCCTCCTCTTCTCTCCCTCTGTGTGTGTGTTGCCAAAGTAATGTCATATTAGTCTACACAGTGATTCCCAAAGTCTGGTTCTCCAGGTGTTTTGGACTTCACCCCCAGAAAGAAGCCTCATCCATCTTGGCCCATAGTGTAGGATTTTGGGAGCTGAAGTCCAAACATCTGGAAGGCCAGAGTTTAGGAATCGTTAGTCTAAAAGATTCATTAAAATGATTCAACATTGATATTCCCTCAAGTTTTAGTTGACAGGTAAACTAATTTAACTGGATTTTAAAAAAAAAGAAATATTGATTTCAGAAGGGTCTGACAGTGGATAAAGATGAAAGGATGTGATTTCAAGTACAATTCTTCACATTAAGAGATATTTATTGTGGTCAATTTTGTTTTAGAATTGCAAGAATTTTTGCTACTGAAAGCAAGGTTTACCTATGTTTTATTTAATTTAAATAAAACATTTTAATTTAATTAAAAGCCTCTTTTATGTTTAATTTAGGAGGATGGTTATTGTTTTTTTAAAATGGTAATTACAGTCAATTTTGGGACCTTCCCTATGAGTCACATGGCCTCCCAGTTCCAGGGACTGGGTTATCTCAATCCATTTTAATCCAGCTTTAGATTTTGTTAGCTTGTTTATCATGTCTGTATTGTGCAAATATTGCAGGGCAAGATTCCAAATTAAACTTGTAATGTTATTAAATTATTAGAAGTTACCACACACACACACACACACACACACACACACACACACACACACACACAATAGAAGACGGTTGAGTGGGTGAGTTTTTAATTTTTTAAAAAAAAAAACACTTGGAGAGAGTGTGACTGTTGATGAGTGGGTAGGGCTTTGTTGAGTTGCATTTGCGAGTCAATAGGGGGTGGAGCTAGCCAGTTAGCTCTATACAACTGCCCCCAGATGCCAGTTTCAGGTAAGTTTTGGCCAGGACAGGGAAAGGAGGAGGAGGCTTTCCAGGCCAATTTCTGAAAGAAAGGAGAAAGAGAAGGAGGCTTTCCAGGCAGTTTCTTCCAGGAAAGGAGAAGGTGAAGGAGGCTTTCTAGGCCAGTTCCTGCTAGGAAAGAGGAAGAAAGCAGTTATAGGCAGCCATTTTGAGTGGGTGAGTTTTTAAATTCTTCTTAAAAACACTTTGAGAGAGTGTGACTGTTGCTGAGCTGGTGGGGCTTTGTTGAGACACATTTGCAAGTCAGTAGGGGGTGGAGCTAGCCAGTTAGCTCTATACAACTGCTCCCAGAGCAAATTTTATAACCACTACTAATTGTTAAAAAGTTCCGGTCATCAGTAGACTTTAACACTGGTGTTAGCAAAGGATTTTCTTTGAGGAGGAAATTTGTAGTCCTCTTTCAGGTACTGCTTAAGACTTCAGGTACTGATTAAGACTTAAGACCTAAACAATAGATGTAAGCTCCAGGAAAAGAGATTCCACCTCAACATTAGGGGGAACTTCCTGACAGGAAGGGCGGTTCAACAATGGAACACACTCCCTCGGATAGTAGTGGAGTGTTCTTCCTTGGAGGTCTTTAAGCAGAGGCTGGATGTCCATCTGTTGGGGATGCTTTGATTGGGAGTTCCTGCATGGTAGGGATTGGACTGGATGGCCCTTGTGGTCTCTTCCAACCCTTTGATTCTATGATTCTAGGGCTGCTCCCAGCCTGCCTTTTTGGTGGAGCATGGGATTGGAATCTTGGAAAGTTGTCAGTACCCTGGAAAAGGTACTGACAGGGGATCTCCCTAAGGGACCTGGAGTAGGGTGTATGAAAGAATGTGGACAGTCCAGCCAGGTGCTGACACATTTCTGACAACCTCACTCAAGGGGAGGAACAGGCTCTTGCCTGGGAGACACCCCAACAGTGAGTACCTATTATTCCACTTATGTTTTCTGACAGAGGCCAGAAGTTGGTCTCATCAGGCAGCAGGTGAACTGACCGATGCCCAAATCCAATCCCATGAGTGTATCAACTAATCGCAGCTGTAATCAATAAACAGTTGTGGCCTATTTTCCTCCAATCCTCATGTTTGTGTGGTTATTTATGCAGTAGATTTGCACCTGGGCATGTAAAAAGGGCTGCAGACTTACCCACAGCCTCCATTGTGGCCTGGGGCAGGGAGAGGAACTGTGCCGCCTGATGAGGTTTCTTCTTCCCAGGAGCCTCTGTGGCTGGCTAGAGTGGGAACCAATGGGAGTGCAGGCTTATTCTCACACCTCTGGTCTCCTGACCTTTGACCAGAAGGAAGACTGCAGCCAGGCAGATTGGCATATATTGCCACATCTGACTGGGCCTGGAGTCAGTTCCTCCTGGGCACCAACCCACTTACCCTCCCTGGGCTTTGTTGTTTCTTTTTTCCCCACAACTATGGAGTGAAGCATGGGTTTGGGATCTTGGAAGGTTGCCAGTACCCTGTAGTGGGGTGTGTGATGGGTGTGGCAGAAAGTGGACAGTCCAGTCAGGAAAGCTGACACATTTCTGGCAACTCAAGGGAAGGCATAGGTTCTTGCCTAGGAGACACCCCAATGGTGAGTACCCATTGCTCTACTTCCATTCTCTGACAGAGGCCAGAGGTTGGTCTCATCAGGCAGCAGGTGGGTTGACAGATGCTCAGCTCTAATTCCACGTGTGCCCCAACTAATCACAGCTGTAATCAATAAATAGTTGTGGTCTATTTTCCTCCAATCCACATCTTTGTGTGGTTATTTATGGAATAGACTCACACCTGGAAATGCAATTATTTATAAAAAGTTGACATTTATCAGAGTTTTACTCCTTTATTTGCTTACATTTTGAAAAAAATAAATACCAACTGTATGGACTTGCTACCTAAAGACAACTCTCAGGCCACATACCCAGTTCGGCCATGGAATGGTGAGGATTAGATTTATGATTGTGAGAAAAGTCATAATGCAATGACATCATATTAAAGGGACATATAATTTTTGTTATTTGTGAAAACGGCTTCTTTTTTTAGTTGGTTTTTTGTCTGTACTTTCTTATCTATGGCTATATAAATAAAGATTACTCTCTATGTGTTTCTCAATGAAATATTTTTCTTGCTTAGAAGGAATCGTCTCCTTTTGCATTTCATATTACCAGAGTCCAGGAGCTGATCAAGGGCAGAGTTCAGCCATTTATAGCACTGTAGTTCCTCCCCTTTTACAATGCAGGATATTAATGTCCAGGTAATATGAGATAAGTCAAAATCACCAAAAGACATGAGGTGAGCTTGCTACTGTTACATTTCTTCTTTCTTCCCAATATAACCAAGCTTTTTATTTGTTCTGCTTTGTATTAAACATCAGACATGCAATGCTGTCTTTACAATCATATGGCCACTTATTCTCAAATTATTTCCTTCTGTACTGGTATCATAACCAGAGACCTGTCTCCATTACTTAAATATTGTGTTTGTTACCTCTGCTCCCCTGCTCTACTCTGATTTTTAGTGACTGAGTTGGGTTACCAAATTTCAGTGGAAGTGAGAGGTTCAAGAAGCTTCTTTGTTCCATTTTTGAAGTATTCTGTTATGACAAAGCCAAAGAAAAACATTAACAATGTGCTACAAGCCGCATTATGTGATTGGATCAGAAATGCAGTCTTCGGGATCATCTAAAACAGATGGCAAGCAGATAAATGAACAACACCAGATCCTCTGAAATTGATGACACAACCTCAACAAATCAAAAGCCTCCCTCTGTAAAAGCAAGAGGGAATAAAATAAAATAAAAACAAATGGGGGAGTGTCCTCTGCTGGGAAAGAGTGGATTCTGTTCTAGCCAATACTACCATAGCTGTGTGTGCTTGCCTACAACAGGAAAGGTAAATATTAGATATCTCCAGCATATGAAAGAAGCATGGATTTATGAATTTGACCACTAAAGTGGAAAGCATAAGAAAAGTAGAAACTGGTTTTTAAAAAATGCATCCCTCAATCCATTATAAAAAATTTCAGGTCATGTCTGAAGCTTCTTCACTGCAGAAATAATGCAGTTTGACATTGCTATAACTGCTGTGGTTCAATACTAAGGAGTATTGGGAACTTTTTGTTGTGGCATCAGGGCACTCTGACAGTGAAGTTCCCAGAATTTCATAATATTGAGACATGACAATTAAAGTGTCAAATTGTATTATTTCTACAATGCAGACATGGACTTTGTAGTTCAAAATATTTTTGTTTATTTATTTTATTCATTTTATTTTATTTAGAATATTTATACACCATTCTTCAGCCACAAAGACTCTCAGGGGTATTTACAGATTGCTAATTTGACAGTTCCCTACCCCTAGGTTTACAATTTAAAAAGACATGACACAAAAGGAGAAGTGAATAGCAGTGGGAGGGGGAGTTCAATTAGCCCTGGTGGCATAGTGGTTAAATGTCCATACTGAAGCCACAAGACTGTGAGTTCAAATCCACAGGGTTCCAGGTTGACTCAGCCTTCCATTCTTTCATAGTTTGAGAAAAGTAGTACCCATCTTGTGGGGCGCAATTGCTAACACATTGTAAACCACTTAGAGATTACTGAGTTCACTATGAAGTGGCATGGAAATGTAAAGTGGGATTGCTGCTATCAAGTCCATCAGATACTGCCAGTTCTTCTCACCCCCGCCCCTCCGAGGCCAGGATGGTAGCAGTTAAGAAGCAAGGAGGACCTTGAATCTTCCCCTAGGATTAGGCATGATGGAGCTGTGTCTGGCTCTTCTCTCTCTCCAAGGCCAGGATGGTACCAGTTAAGATGGAGGTATGGGGTTTACTTATTTTAAGGTTTATCTAATCCACTTATTTCATTTCACATATAGATATTTTTAGTTTTGAATAAAATGCTTGCTGAAAACTTTGAACTCTTCTTTTTTTATGGTGTAGGAAATTAACCCTTTATTTTCCATGTTATTTCTACCTCTGGTACCAAATTTTCTGTTAGCAATAGCAAGTACATTTCTATACCGCTTATCATTGCGCTTAAGCACTCCCTAAGTGGTTTACAATGTGTAAGTTAACTTCCCCCAGCAAGCTGGGTACTCATTTTAGTGACCTTGGAAGGATGCCAGGCCGAGTCAACCCTGTCTGGGATTGAACTCACAACCTTGTGGCTTGTGAGTGAGTAAGTGGCTGCAATACTGGCATTTAACCATTGCACCACTAGGGCTCCTTATAGTTAAAAATGTCATCCCTAGAAACAGATCCACTTTGTTAACTGGGGTATTTCAGTACTCCAATTTTGTTTTAGGAATACAGTGGGAAAACCTTTATTCTACACATTTATCCAAATATTTACAGGACTAAGATGTCATACAGAAATCACTAAACAATTTTGAAATGATGGCAGATCCAACCAGTCATCCTGGAATGTCCAGGTTTGTGCATGCACAACAGTTGCTATGAACATAAATATGGAAAGACTGAACATGTAATCTGCTCTGAACAACATGGAGGGAATGTAAGATATAAATCTAACAAGGAAAAAAAAGTACAGGCAATATTCATTGTCAGTGGGGTACTGAATATATTCTGGTTCAGTGGAGGGCAGCCAAAATGGTGACATGTCTGAAAATGGGGCTATGGGGCTAATGGAGTTGGGTATTTTTAGCCTGGGGAAGAGAAGGTTAAGAGATAGTACGATAATCATGTTTAAATATTTGAAAGGATGTCATACTTGGAATGGAGCAAGCTTATTTTCTGATTTTCCAAAGACTATGAAAGCAATGGATGCAAACTACAGGAAAAGAGATTTCACCTCAACATTAGGAAGAACTCCTTGATGGTAACAGTAGTTCAACAATGGAATAAGTTGCCTCAGAGTGTGTTGGAATTTCCTTCTTTGGAGGTTTTTAAACAGAAGCTGGGTGGATATTTGCAGGAGTGCTTTGATTATGAATTCTTACATGACAGGGGGTTGGACTGGATAGCCCTTGTTGTCTTTTCCAACATTATGATTCTATGACGGCAGACTAAAATGTTTATGTATATCACACTTCATTCTTTGCTATGGTAACAAAGTGTGCATACACACATGCATGCACACTCACATATGGTGATAAAATTAATTTTCTGCTCACACTGTTCCTTACAACCATGCTCTGCTTTCTCTATTTCTTTGTCTCACTGGAACATTTAAAGGAATGTTATGTAGCCCAGGGGCTTTGTTTTACTCTTCTGACTATGACAGCTGCCTTTGCAGTTTGCTTTACTCTTCTTATGGTCCACCACAATGTGCTTCTATGACATCCATGCCTAATGCATTCAGACACATTATGTGTGTATCAGTTAATACATAGGCAGATTTCTGTCCTTTCTCTGCAGTGTTATATCACTTCGTCTCTGCAACTACTTGCTTTTTAAAGCTAGAATACCATATTCAACAGGATACTGGAAACTCAATACTTCCAGTGAAAAATCTGAACAAAATTAAACAGAGAATGTGGTGAATGGGAGTCCTGACATGAATATGTCAGAATAGTAAATGGAAATGTCGGGCAGCAGGAAATATATTTAAGTAAGAAATTATATTGAACTGATTGTTGTTTCTTATGACGTTATGAGAAATATGTTCTGTCAAGCAACAGCTTTAAAAATGGAGGGAGGCACTTCATCTTTTATATTTCATTAGTTTTATTGGCCTGACTGGTTTTGGATAACTGCTGTATTTCATTGGTACATTTATTTATTTGTTTACTTTACTAAATAATCCTATTGATACCAACAAATTACTCAAGGCTACTAATGTGGCCTATGAGTAAAATTAGCATATATGGACAAATCAGGATTTCTTGTCTGTGGTTTTCAAACATATTCGTTGTTCATAGTATAAGATTTACCTCTTATACGTTTTACATGCTTTAAACCTTTAGTTCATCCCAGTCTACAATGTGAAACAATTTATGCACTTTGGTAACTTCTTGAAAACCAAACTAAAATTGAGTTTGCACTGGCCAAATTCCAATTTCCAGCACAGAGTGGACTATGTTGTATCTGCCTAGGATATCAGTGTTAAAGATGGAGAACCTCTAAAGATAGGCAGAAAGAGTGGGGACAGGTCCACTTCAGCACAAGCATGGTTGAACACATAAGGATTCAAGACCATGTTTTTAAGAGTCAACAGGACCTGGATGGACTGTTTCCATTTCTTCTACATTAGAGATTAATTCTGTCCCCCCCCCCCCCCCCCCCCCGTTTCTTTCCATTCCAAATATTGCGTTTGTAAATAATGAATTTGCATATGAAAATCAGATTAAATTAAATAAACACTCATTCCTAATTAGAAAGTTAAATCATTGCTGTTTTTCATTGCATTCTAGGATGAATGATAATGGTAGCTTACTCTACTGGAGAAAATGAATATTCTTTCACAATACTCTCTCTTTATTTGAACATACTGAAATATTGCACAGGATTTATTCTGCAAAGAAAAACACATGATTTTTATGCAGAAAATACCTCTTTTCTGTACAAGAAACACATTGACTATTCAGAAAACAGCTTTGGGGGAAAATAACCTATTTGTTTTTCTCCACAGT
Source organism: Phrynosoma platyrhinos (assembly GCA_020142125.1). Taxonomy (NCBI): domain Eukaryota; kingdom Metazoa; phylum Chordata; class Lepidosauria; order Squamata; family Phrynosomatidae; genus Phrynosoma; species Phrynosoma platyrhinos. Next base: position 80,262,095 of record JAIPUX010001880.1, read on the forward strand.
ATATTTCCTCTGCAACACTTCAACATGGTTCTAATAACAGGAGAAAATGATGCAAAATTCTTGCTGGTCTGTGTTTCTTCATGATGAGGTTTCCTGATTTTCAGGAATCCCATTTATTAACCTGGGAATTAATAGTTATACATATTCTTCCCATCCTCTTCCCTCCCCAAGAAATAAAACTAGTAATACCATTATAGTGGATTACACCATGGGTTCTTACCTTTCCCTTCAGAACAGAATTAAACAGAACAGAACTTGTATATATTATACAACCAATATATACTGCTAACTTTCAAATCTGAAGTCATCTTCCTTACTAGTTGTTCTTTCATCCTAAGAAGAATGCATTCACTTTCAAAGTCAGGTGCATAGCTCTTATGGGAATATAGATTTACAGTAAATAGGAAATATGACTGGAAATATGATTAAGGTGGTAGTCCTAAAACTAATATTAAGTTAGTACCACAGAACACAATTGGACTTAGTTTTGAGTAAACACACATTGCATTGCAATTCATACTTCCTTTATGCTGTTCACTTGCTGGTACTTATCATGGGATTAAATTTTCCCTAACACAGCACAGTTGAATATAGAGGTAGGCAACCTTTTTAAGCTGGGGGCCAACTCGCTGTCCCTTAGACTATTGGAGGGCCGTAGTAAGTAAAGAAAGAAAGAAAGAAAATAAAAAAAATAATTCCTACATACACTGCACACATCATTTTTTGAAGTAAAAAATAGAAATAATAGAAATTTTGACAAGAAAACCCCAAGAAAAAATCATCATCATCATCATCAATTAAAAATGCTACCTTAAATGAAACAAACAAGAACAGGGGTGGCATGAATCAATCAAGTGTCGGAGGCTGGAGTCTGCAGAGCTGGCCTTGAATCCCTGCTTGGCTATGCAAACTCAGTTTGGCCAAGTCACACTCTCTCAGCTGCAGAGTAAGGCACACCCACTCTGAAGAAATTTTGCCCAGAAAACCCC
>JAIPUX010001880.1:80268252-80280818 GCA_020142125.1 Phrynosoma platyrhinos
AAAACCCACAAAAAACTATATGAGAGTCAATTTTTCCTTTTACATTTCAGTGGGAGGAAGTAAAATAATAATAATAGTAATAATAGTAATACTACTACTACTACTACTACTACTACTACTAATAATAATAATAATAATAATAAGTTTTATTTATAACCCACCCCTCTGCTCAGCAATCGGGGTGGCGTACAACAAATTAAAAATACAACAGATAAAAACATTCCATCCTCCCCCCTAACCACCCACCCCTTAAAACAGGATTAAACTATTATGGAATTAAAATCAGATTCACAATTAAAACAAAAGACAATACAGTCCCATTGGCCTGCTAATTAAAATAACGGGAGGGATAAATGGCGGATCACCTCCAATTTTTACTGGGTAGTTATTCTGGGAAGGCCTGCCAGAAGAGATCCATCTTTACCGCCTTTTTAAAGGCGGCAAGAGTGGTAATCAAATGGATCTCGTCCAGCAGGCCATTCCACAGTCTGGGAGCGGTTGCTGAAAAGGCCCTCTGGAAGGTCTGCAAAAGCCTGGTCTTTATTGGCTGTAGCAGATTCCTCCCAGAGGACCAAAGTGCATAGGGAGGATCATACGGGGAGAGGCAGTCCCTAAGATAAGATGGACCCAAGCCATGTAGGGCTTTAAAGGTTAAAACCAACACCTTGTACTGTGCCCAGAAACTAATTGGCAGCCAGTAGAGGGATTTAAGCACTGGTGTTATGTGTTCCCTCCTTGATGTTCCTGTGATGAATCTGGCTGCCATGTTCTGCACCAGTTGCAGTTTCCAGGTTAGGCACAAGGGTAGCCCCATGTAGAGTGCGTTGCAGAAATCCAAACGTGAGGTTACCAGAGCATGTACCACAGTTTCCAGATCCCTCATGGCATTTTCCAGATCAACCATGGCAGTCTCAACTCCATATCCTGTCCTGAAGCCGGTTTGAAATGGAACAAGATAATCAGTTTATCCAAGACTGCTTAGAGTTGGGAAGCGACTGCCCTCTCGATCAACTTGCTAAGAAAAGGTAGCAAGGAGACTGGTCTGTAGTTGTTTCTATGCAGGGGATCCAGTGAAGGTTTTTTCAGGAGTAGCCTAACCGCCACCTGCTTTAGACAAGATGGTACATTACCTTCCCTGAATGATGCATTGATTGTGTCCTGAAGGAAAACCTTCAACGCGTCCCCCCTGGACGACCAGCCATGATGGACATGGATCAAGAGGGCAAGTCGTCTATCTCACTCTTCCAAGGAGCTTGTCCACGTCATCAGTACTCACAGATTGAAATTGATCCAATAAATTGCCATCAACGGAGTTGCTGGATACCTCGTCTACGGATTCTGCCAGAACACTGGCGTCTAAGTCGGCTCTTATTCAAGAGATTTTATCTGCAAAGTAGACATTGAATGCCTCACAGCAGGCTGTCGTTGGGTTAAGTAGGGGACCTGGCACAGGTGGAACCTTCGTTAACTCCACCACCCTGAACAGCTTTGCCGGGCGAGACTCCACAGACGCAATACGTGCAGAACAGAAAGATTTCTGCGCTGCACGTAAAGCCTCCCTATAGGAATCAAGAATCTCCCTATGGCAAGTTCTATCAGATAGGAGACGAGTCTTCTGCCATTCGTGCTCTAGTCATTGTCCAGTGTCACCTCAGCAGTACTTAATATGAAATAAATATCTTACAACATTTAGCACATATTTCTGTGTGGTTGGGGAAGACACATAGTGATTATTAGGGAATTTATAGTTAAATTCAAGGAGTAAGCTGGTCACATTTAGTTCTGTTTCTCATTGTGGATCAGGTGAGACCATGTAGTTGCTACATCAATGCTTAGCAGCAGCAATGTAATAAACAAGAACCAAAAAAAAAAAAATTAAAGTAGCACCCCACAAGATAATCTTGGAAGGATTTATGGGATGTAAATAAAACAAGATAAATGGATAAACAAATTCCAGGTTACTATGTAAAGCTAATCTGTAGAATAATGGAAAACTATGGTTGCACTGGCACAAAGGACACGAGACGCCTCTTTTTGGGTTTAAACAGGCCACAACTTTTATTTTGCTGTACAGGATCTATTTAAAAGGAATAAACTTCCAACAGTTGCGTCACATGTGTGTGAAGGTGTGACCCACCCAGATGGGTGGTCCTTCACCACATGTCACAAAGATGTAAACAAATAACAACAAATTTACAAACCCCTCCCCGCTGGAAATGACGTCATATAACATCATATGATGTCATTAAATAATGAGTCATGCATTTAATTGCATATGTCACGTCCTTTAATTTAACCTTTTCCAAATTTACCCCAATTAATTTAAATAGCCAGATTAATTTTCTTGTGGGGTGGGGGTCATTACCTGTTACAAGAGGAGGCCAGCCTAGCTAGGCATCCCCTCACCCCCTCCCCCACAAACCACTTTTCTAATTTGTTTGGAGAGTGCCTTAACATAAATCTCCGAACCTTCAGCAGAGAAGTTAACCCCATCTCCCCTGTACAGCTGCAGCCTAACTAATTTAATTCCTAAATGTTCAACTATGAAAATGCCAAGTTTAGACAAATGCTTGGCTACATGACGATTAAGCCACCATTGAGCTCTGTTGATAGCAGCATCTTTGCAAGCTCCAGGCCAGCTACACCTTGGTAGGAGCTTAATCCAAAGCATTTCAGCTCCAGGTAAAATCTTTCGAATTTCCTGCAGATCTCTCACCATCTGCTTTGCCAGCTGAAGACAAGGGACTTTGACTAAGTCATTTTCCCTCAGGCGTATTACTAAAACCTGGGGTTGCGGATATGACCCAGCCAGCTGTATGATCCAAGGAAGGAGCGCTCCCCACATCATACCCCTTTGGCCAAACCACTGAGTAGTTCCAATGTTTAAGAGGCCCAAGGTAGAATCACGCCGGCACTCAAGGAGGTGGCGTTCTGCCCAGAGGACCAGACTATGGCCTACAATCCATATCTTGCCATAGAAAAAGTCAGCTGAAATGCAAATAAAGCAAATTAGCATAGCTGATCAGGAGTCATGTTCCCCGAAGGCCAAACATAGGACTTAAATGCTCATGAACTCCACCAGCCAATTCGGCAAATATAGGCATCACTCAAGTCATGAGTGGCTGCAGCTGTTGTTGCTCCAATGCAGAAGGAGTGTGAAGAAAAATAAGCCAGAGGCAACTTAGCTCGCCTAAGCGTTTCCTTCAACAATGCCCTAAATTGAAATTGAGTTAAGGGCATGCCTGACAGATGTATAAAAAGATAACCTGTCACATTTGGCCTAAACTTCAAATAATTGGTCATCACTAACACTGGGCAAATTTGCCCTCTAGGCACTCTAGCTAAGGAAATGGATTGACCTTTTGCTAGCTGGTCAGTTTTGGAGCACCTGATGTAAATCTGAATCCCCTGATATGTTAAAAGAATATCCGAAATTAAAAGTGCCCGACCAGACTGATCGTTACGAGATCCCGGCACAATTTCACTGATTCTTAAGGCTGCAAAGAAGGCTGTGGCAAATACTGCCTTAAATAAAGCTGCCTCATCAGGTGAATAACATGCATCATCTAACTGTTCCCATAACCTAGCCAAGACTGTGCCAGTTATCAGCCATCGTGAGTCCTTTACTGCATGGGATTCTCTGGACCAACCTTCCACAGCTCTTTTAACCCTAAAGTCTGTGGTTGGATCCAAGCAGCCCCTTGCCCTGGAGTGAAAAGCCAGGATGGCCAGCCTGCCCCTAATAATAACAGGTGAAAGACCTGCATGCCTAAGGTATACTATAAAACCCAGGACCAAATCAACCCTAATTGGCCAGCTTTGCACCTCCCCAATTTCCAATAAAAATTGATTAAATGTATTTAATGCTGTTTGGAAGGAATTGCATGTAGATGGGGCAATGGAATTCAGGATTGCCCTGTGAATTTCTAGCCTCCAAGGCTCCATAGCAAGGCTGGTTCCTTCACCGGGTGTAACAATTCCTCAGGAGCCAGCTGCCAGAACCTGGAAAACTGAAAACGAGAAAGGGCGTTCACGAAAGGGTTAAGCACACCAGCAACATGCTGAGCTTGGAATAAAACATTCAAGTTCAAACACTGCATGACCATTGCCCTCACCAAACACATGACTCTAGGGGACTTAGAAGACTGAGAATTTACCACCTGAATAACTGCCTGGTTGTCACACCAAAACCAGATGATCTTGTTAGCAAAATGGCTTGCCCACAGGTGCACAGCCACTACAATAAGTTAAAGTTCCAAAAACATCAGGTCTCTACTTAGACCACATTCAATCCATGTAGAAGCCACACCTCTGCAGCCCACTGGCCATTCCAGTAAACACCAAAGCCATGGGCACCAGCAGTATCCAATGCACCTGAAAGTCTGCTCTGAGCAGCATTTCAGATCTCCAAAACAAGGTCCCACTGAATTGCTCCAAAAAGGGCTCCCTTGTCTAAATTCCTAACCATCTTGACTGAAGAGTCAAACGATGCATACTTAACAGAAATAAGCCCAGGATCTATAGCATCATTCACAGAGTCACCCTTCGGGTACGATAAATTGTGAATCAACCTAAATTCCCCAGGGGATTTTTTAGGTACAACACCCAATGGGGATTAACAAAGTGTGGGAATAGGCAGATGATCATGAGGTCCTGAAATCCTTCCAACAGCTATGTCTTTCACTAGCTTGTCCCTCACAATATTCAGCAATTCCCCCACAGAATGAGCATTAGGCACATAGTGATGTACCCTGGAACCTGTATAAGGGATATGAAAGCCTAAGGAAAAACCATAAAATAAATAAGATGCAGTCTCCTGTTAGGATATACCCTCAGCCATGCCACCATTGTATCTAACTTAATTGGTGACGGAACCTTTTCCTCCTGGCGATACTGACTGGGGAGCACCACCCAATCCTGACCTCTTACCTTTACTGCAGGAAGCACTGGGGTGACCACCCCCGCAGGTTTTACACTTATGGTTGAACCTTCAGGGTTGCCTCTTGCACTTACCTGTGTTTAAATCACAGCATATGCCAAATTGATTTCTTTCACCCATGCCAGACCTCACATTCTGCCCTCTCAGCAAAGTTAACCATGGGGGTGAACCCACTGTCACATCTGCTCAAAGGGCAGGCCCCCCCACCATTACATCTGCCCATAATTCAGACTGTACATGTCTCCAAGACAGTGAATGATCTTGTGCATCTCTCATTCTAAACTGCTCATTGTATTGCAGCTAAGCTGCACCTCTAGCATTATGATGGTAGTTGGTGTAAGCTTTTATCATAATCTCCTGGTATTTAAAAATCAGGAGGCCTAAGTGGCTCATTTTCCTCTATGAAACCCCTGTAAATAGTAAAACCCATAATCCAATTCACAAAATTACACTTGAGCTTAGGGCTTTTGAGCGCCTGAAACTCTTTGGGAAGACTAAAAACAATCCCATCTTTTACCATGATCCTTGGTTTGGGGTCCCTAAAAGTAAGGGAAAATAAGTCAATGTAATCTCCCTTCCATATCTTTTCTTTAGTGGAAAGAGGAAGGTGTGAGCCACGGGGTGTAGACATCCCAGTGTAAGGGGTTGATTGAGAATGCACAGCCATTCCTGATAACACAGGAGCACTCAAGGAAGACACCACAGAGGTGTTGCTAGCCAAAGCAGCTGGCTGACCATTCTGCACCCTAGGGTCAGGCACCTGTGAAATCGCAGATGCCTGCACAGGTACACCCAAAGCCACAGGGTTGGGGCATCCCACACCCATAACCTGGCTTACCTGACCACCTGGAACCCATACCGAGGTGGGCCAGTTTGCATGTGAAGGATTAGTAGGAGACAAACCTGAAACAGAAGCTTGCTATGAAGCATCACCAGCCAATCGCACCGGTCCCCCAAACTATGGCCCAGCAACAGCTCAGGTGTCAGATAAAGACGAAGCCGCAGTGGCTTGTTCTCCTCTTTGTGCATTATGGGTTTGCTCCACTGCACCAGCACCTGGAAGAACCACTCTTCACAAGAGGTTATATACATCTGCCATAGTAGGCTGCTCAGAAACAGGGGCAGCTGCACCCTGAATCTCCACACCAGGGACCTTTTTTAGGAGTTCCCACACATCAGCAATAGTGGGGTGCCCAGCCTCTCCACAGCTGAAACCACCAAAAGACTCATTGTAGCATCCATCACCTGAGCATCAGGTGCAACAGGAGGAGACAGCACTTCTGTGTCAGTGGTACCAGAAGTACTGGCAATAGGGCTGGCAGCTACAGCCTGTAGCCATTTCTGGGCAAGCTAGTTACAGACCGTAACACAGGCCTGTACTGTCTTGCCCAGTTGTGCTAACTGAGCAGCAATCTCATCATCTCTGCTGGCAGACTGGGAAGGCCTCTTTGAAGCAGAGTGACCAGAGCCAGGCACAGCTGAAGCTGTGCGCCTCTTAGATTGGGCCTTACTGTGGGGCATCACTTCACCCAGTAAGTGTAACATGGGTCCTAAGCACAATCACCCAACCTTGGATGATTACCATCAGGCCAAAAGGCTGCCCTTCCCCAAGTCTCAACAAGAGACGCATTTAGCCAGGAAGTGTTGCTGGCAACAACCACAGGGGGGGAAAGTGTCCACCAAGGGTCCTATTAGGCACCCTGCACTACCAGGCCAAAGGCTGCCCTTCCCCAAGTCTCAACAAGAGATGCAAATAGCCAGGAAGCATCACTGACAACAACCAACTGGGGGGAAGGTGTCCATCAAGGGTTCAAAGGAACCCAGCCTGAAGACAAGTATTGCCTTCAAACACACTCACCGCTGTGGAGAGGTGTAAAAACCCTCCCAAACCAGCAATGGGGTCCCGACCTTACCAGATCAGGGTTTCCGGGGCACTGCTGGGCCTGAGATCCAGTACCAGGTCCTCACACCCGGTGAAGAGAATACCTTCCGCAGCACCCGCCTCGGATAAGCAGCCCTCCGAGTGTTGGAGACGCGGAGGCCCTTACAGGCCTGAAGGGACCAGCCCAAAGTCCTCACTTGGCCTATCCAAATTGCTCAGGGAAACACAAATTGGAAACTTTTGCAGTTAAAAATTAATGAGCGAAATCAGGAAAAACCAAATACAGCAAAAGCCAAGAAATTTGCTAGGCCAAAGCCAAGCGAGCAGCCAGAGCACAGAGCAGAGCGATGTGACTCGCTTCGTTCAAGCTCTAAAATGGCTGCTGCCACGTGGCAGCGCAGAGCTATAAAGAACAAACTCTCATAAGTCTCACGAGTTTACAGTCACCACGAGACTTCCCAGACACAGGCAAGTAACTTGATTGGACCAAGTGCACAGGTGCTCTAATACTCCCACATGCTTGACCAATCAGGCTTCTCTTGTCCTTATATGGCCAGCTCAACAAGAAACCCCTCCCGATTAATCGGGGGGGGGGTGTCTTTCTATAAAATGATTAAAGCATACATATTGACAACTTTGAAATTAAGCATGGAGAAGTACAAATTAATTCAACATAAAGAGGGAGGTATTTTCAAAGCAAAAGAGGACACCTATATCTTATAATTATTCAAGAATAATTAATTTTGGCAAGATCAATGTGACATATACTACCATATACTGAAATTATCTTTTAGCTTTGAAAGTGTGGTTTTAATGAAAGCGAGGTTTTTTTTCCCTCACAAGATAGAAGAAATATTTTAATTGTTAGTCTCACCCCCTTTTTCATTTTCTTGTCTGCACTTTTTAAATGACTATTTTACCAGCCACTGTGCTTCATTTTGTTCTAGACCTTCATCTCAGTATTGTAGTCAACCAGTTTTTTAAATTTCAGTCTTTAAACAATAGTGAAGTTCCTCTTGTTACTTGGTTACTGTTAATGCTTGATTTTGTTGATAATATGCTTGGTGAAATGAATCCCAATTTTGCAATGCCAGAATATAAAGTGCAGCTGAAATAAATACCAGTTAGCAAATCAGGACTCAAAGTACTATGTGTTATTGAAATGTGATGTGTCATATGCAGGAGAAATTAAATTTTACTTTTAAATTTCCACAATGCATTTTTTTTTAAGAAAGGGATTTACTGGTGTTGGAAGGTATTAAATTCTATAAAACACTGTAGTATGTAACTATATAAATGACAGCTATTTCCAGGCCTGCCTGTTTTGGTCATGTGTTGATCCATTGTATCAACAATGCATAATGTGAATTACATGTTAAAAGAAAAGAAAAGGAATCTTATAGTAGAAGTCCTCCTGTAACTCTTGTACACTGAGCCCCACTGAACTCAAAGAGGGATCCATCTGAGCACAGATGCAGGGGATTATACTATAAATCACTGGCAAAATAGCAGCAATATAAAATACTAGTACTGTGCACAGACTGAAATAGCTTGTCTCTCAGCAGACATATTTTTAAAAAATATTTCCAGACAGATTATGAGTTAATTAGGAGCCATAACCTCTCCTTTAATTTCATATCCAACTCCAGAAACATTCATTTATTGAATTTTTTCTACTGCACCCTATCCCCAAGGCAGGTAGCAAATTTATAAGTAGGAATAAATTCAGGATGTTTAAAATCTCACCATTTTAAGAAACTCTTCTAGGCTGGTTCACATTCTTAAACAGTTACAAGTTCTTTCTACCCCCACCCCACCCCCACCCCCACCCCCCACATAATGGAAGATTGGGACATACATCTTTCTTTCAACAACGTAAGGTAATATCTGAAGGAGGCACTCTATTCAAAGATCTCTATGTGAGAAATCCTGATTATGTTATATTTCTTCTAACGTCTACACCTTTTTCACTTCAGTCTTGTCATCAAAGTCAGCTAGAGCTGTGAAGATATTGGACCAGTACTTGTATATGGAATGCAGTGGCTCAGGTGGTTAAGACACTGTTGACTGCAAGATTAGTAGGTTGGCAGTTCAAGGCCTGGGTGCTGCACAATGGGGTGAGCTCCTGTCATTAGTCCCAGCTTCTTCAACCTAGCAGCTCGAAAGCATGCAAATGCAAGTAGATAAATAGGTACCACTTCAATGGGAAGGTAAACAGCGTTCTGTGCAATCATGCTGGCCACATGATCACAGAGTAATCTCTGACAATGCTGGCTCTTCGTCATAGTAACTGAGATGATCACTGCCCCCTATGGTTGGACACCACTTGACAACCTTGTCAATGGGGAATACCTTTACCTACTTGTATATTGGTAGAGAGTGCCAACAAACTGAAACTGAATCCTGATAAGGAGGAGGTTTTGTAAATTGGCAGTTCTCAATTCTAACAATAGGGTAAGTAACCTGTCCTGGATGGGGTTGTACTTCTCCTGAAGGAGCAATTGTCTGGCTTTGTCATGCTTCTAGATCTTTCTTTCTCACCAGAGGATCAAATGGCCTCTGTATTCAGAGTTCCTGGGTCTAACTTCAAATATCTTTCTAATTATGAATCTCCTAGGATGTGGGAGTGAGGGTTGCTGTTTTTAAAAAATGAAAAAGAATTACAAAGTTGAGTGATGCAATACTTATCAAGTATTAATCTAGTAAACCATAAACACTGATGTGTTCCCTTTCTTTTCTTTTCTTTTCAGTGAAAGCATCCAATCAGTTCACTTTTAGAAGAGTTCATTGAGTCTGATCAAATAAGAGTTGCTGGCCCACCAGGAATGTGTACTGCATAGAAAGAAAGGATTGTCATGTTTCAAAATTAGAGTTGTTCTGTAGGAAATCTAATGTATGCAATAAAAACAAACCTTTCATTCAAAAATGGTTTGGTCTTCTTTTACTGTTCTTTCTTTATAAGTCTGTGTTTGCTTGTGAGCTTTTCATTCAGAGCAATTCTCCAAACTCTAGTTAACCATGATTGCTGGTTTAAATCTTTTAAATCTTTCCATGTAGCAGGACATACAGCTGTCAAGTTCCTATGTGATGATAATTTATCTGCCCCATCAAACATATAAATAAGTAGAAGTTGGCCTTTGAATTCTATATAATATTGTGAGGGTAAGGACATCTTAGCCTTGCCTGCACTGAAGACATAAAGTATTTGTGTATGGCCAATAGCCATAATAACACTCTTAGTATCCCTTCTCTGAAAAGCTTGGGATGAGAAGTGTTTTCGATTTTTTCAGATTTTGGAATATTTGCAGATATATAATGAGATATTTTGGAGATGAGACTCAAGTTTGAAAATAACAGTAACACTAATAACAATAACAATAGCAATATTTATTTATATCCTGCCCCTCTGACAAGCAATCGGGGTGGCTAACAACAATTAAAATTCCATACAGTGTATTAATACAATCCCAAAAAACCAAAACCCACCCACCACTTAAAAAGTATTAAACCTGTTTAACAATTAAAAAATATTAATAAAAGCATCATAAAATAAACTCCAATCACAAAAACAAACAATAACAAAATAAAGCAAATAAAGCAGTGACAGCAGCCAAAAGTGAGAGAGGGCTGGGAAGTCTAGTCAGGGAAGGCCTGCTGGAAGAGATCCATCTTAACAGCCTTTTTAAAGCTGCTTAAGGTTGTAATCTGACAGATCTTGTCTGGCAGGCCATTCTATAATCTGGGAGTGGTTGCTGAGAAGGTCCTCTGGGAGGTTGCCAGCAGCCTTGTTTTTATCAGCTGTTGCAAATTCCTCCCAGAGGACTGGAGTGCACAGGGAGGATTGTATTGGAGGAGGTAGTCCTGGAGATAGGTTGGGCCCAAGCCATTTAGGGCTTTAAAGATCATAACCAACACCTTATACTGGGCCCAGAAACTAATAGGCAGCCAGTGGAGAGACTTTAATACCTGTTTTATATGGTCTCTCTTAGATGTTCCTGAGACCACTCTGGCTGCCATATTATGTATTAATTGAAGTTTCCGGACCAAGCACGAGGATAGCTCCATGTAGAGCACATTACAGAAGTCAAGACAAGAGGTTACCAGTGCATGCACCACAGTCTCAAGATCCCTTACTTCCAGGAAGGGTGCAGTTGGCATATCAGCCGAAGCTGAAAACAGGTGCTCCTGGCTGTCACATTTACCTGATTCGTCATCTGAAGCAACGGATCCAGGAGCACCCCCAGACTGTGAGCACAGTCCTTCACGGAGAGTGACTGGAGGTTGTATCCCTATTCCTGGTTTCAGGGCTACTACTTTGAGGACCTCCATTTTTTCTGGATTCAATCTCAATCTGTTTTTCCTCATCCAGTCTGTTACTGCCTTAAGACAGTCATTGAGAGGAGAGATACACTCAGGAGCCAAGGCCGATGACCGAAACATGAAGAAATAGATCTGGGTGTCATCAGCGTACTGATAACACTCAGCTGCCATGTCTCCGGATAATCTCTCCCAGTGGCTTCATATATATATATTAAACAGCATCAGGGAAAGAAAAGTGCCTTGAGGGATGCCACACGTGAGCTCATTTTTTTGCAGAGCAGCTGTCTCTGAGCAGCACCCTATGGGATCTGCCTGAAAAGAAGGAACGGAACCACTGCAATGCTATGATTTATCGTATCAAAAGGATGCTATGATCTATCATATCAAAAACTGCTGAGAGGTCTAAAAGCACCGACAGGGTCACACTACTCCTGTTGATGCTCAGATGAAGGTCATTGGCCAAGGCAACCATGGCAGTCTCAACTCCAAATCCTATCCTAAAGCCAGTTTGAAATGGATCTAGATAATCAGTTTCATCCAAGACAGCTTGGAGTTGAAGCACAACCACCCTCTCAATTACCTTGCTCAAAAAGGGTAGTAGGGAGACTAGCCCATAGTTGTTCATATCCAGGGGGTCCAGGGAAGTTTTTTTCAGAAGTGGCCTAACAGCCACTTCCTTCAAGCAAGATGGAATATGACCCTTCCTGAGGGATGTATTGATAATGTCCATGAGGAACATCTTCAATACATCCCACCCCTGGATGGCCAGCCATGATGGGCAAGGATGGGCAGGTCATTTTCCTCACTCTGCCAAGGAGCTTGTCCATGTCATCGGTACTCACAGATTGGAACTGATCCAGAATAATTTCATTGAGGCAATTGCTGGACACCTCTTCAGTTGATTCTGTCACAACACAGGTGTCTAAGTCGGCTCTTATCTGAGAGATTTTATCTGCAATGAAGTTGTTAAACACATCACAGCAGGCTGTTGTTGGGTTAAGTAACAGGTTCTGTGCAGGTAGAACCTGTGTTAGTTCCCTCACCACCCTAAACAGCTCTGTTGGATGAGACTCTGCAGATGCAATAAATGCAGAGGAGAAAGATTTCTGTGCTGCATGTATTGCCTCTCAATAGGACCAAAGAAGGTTCCTATGACGATTCTTGTCAGATAAGAGTTGAGTTTTCTGCCAGGTGCGCTCTAGTCATTGTCCTGAGCTACAGGATAGAAAGTCAGTGACAGGTTTGTTGATTAAGTTTGGAGAAAGTGCAATTGTTTGGAGAAGTAGAAAACAGAGATACGTAGCACAAAGTACAGGAGAAGCAGAATTCGGGGCCTTATCTGAGTTAGTTAATGAGATTGAGTGGATTGAGTGGATTAAAGATCTGAATGAAGATTGTGTTGATCCAGTGATGATAAATGAGGAT
>JAIPUX010001880.1:80298792-80339935 GCA_020142125.1 Phrynosoma platyrhinos
CATTTAGTATCTAAAGTTATTAAATATAAAACCTTACCTAAAACTTGGGTGGACCACAATCCAATTTTTAATAGATTGAAAATTTGGGTATACTATCTATAATTGGAAATTAAATACCACAATATTAAAAAATAATGATATATGTGAAGAGATTAGAAAGCAAATAATTTTATATTTTCAAGAAAATTCAAACAAAGATACACCAATCTATACTGTTTGGGATGCACATAAAGCTGTTATTAGAGGAATTATTATTAAAAAAACATTGGAATGGAGAAAAAAGAAAAGACAGCAGGAGGAAAATTTAAATGATGAATTGAGAAAATTGGAGCTCAAACTAAAAGATGAACCAAATTCAGAGGATATACGGACAAAAATTAAATTGATACAGAAACAAATTTCTATGCTTACTATGGAAAAGATTGAAAAGAAAATCAAATATATTAGACAAAGATACTATGAATTTGGGAATAAACCGGGTAAATTATTAGCATATTTGGTAAGGAGGGAGAAAGCTAAAAGGACAATAAATCAAATTAAAAAGGGTTCCAAATTTTTCTCCACACAAGCTCAGATTAAGAAGACTTTCATTGATTATTTTCGGGATATATACAAGGCAACTCCTACCAAATTGGTTGAAATCAAGAAATATTTGGATGAAGTACAAATGTTCAAATTAACTAAAGAACACCAGAATTTTTTAAATCAACCAATTTCCCAAAAAGAATTGGAGGAAGCCATTAGACACTTGAAATCTTCTAAATCCCCGGGGCCTGATGGTTTCACTAGTGAATATTATAAGATTTTTGCTCAACAACTGATGTCTCCATTATTGAAAACAATGACTAATATCATAGAAGGTGTTATCCCCCAATCATGGAACTCCGCGAATATTACATTAATATTAAAACAAGATAAAGACAAATTAGACCCCAATAATTACAGACCAATTTCCTTACTAAACACAGATTACAAGTTGATGGCTGCAATACTGTCAAAAAGGTTAAGAGTAATATTGGAGAATTGGATTCACAAAGACCAAAATGGCTTTCTCCCATCCAGAGGGACAAAACAAAATTTTAGAAATTTATTGAATATAATTGACATTCATCATAAAAATATACATAAAAAATTGGCATTAATCTTTCTGGACACGGAGAAAGCTTTTGACAACATTAATTGGAGTTTCATGATTGGAGTCTTGCAAAAAATAGAAGCTGGGGAAAAATTTATAAAATGGGTACAAAGTATATATACAACCCAAGAAACTAATATATTAATCAATGGGGAATAGACACCAAAATTAGATATTCAAAAAGGAGTCAGACAAGACTGTCCCTTGGCACCCTTATTATTTATCTTGACGCTTGAAGTTCTGCTTATAAGAATTAGAAACAACAATACTATTAAAGGATTGGAGATTAGAAAACAAATTTATAAATTGAGAACCTATGCTGATGACATAGTTTTGACCATTGCTAACCCTATAGAATCCATGGAGGAACTTATGACAACTCTATACCAATATGGTAAGATATCAGGATACAGGATTAATAAAAATAAATCAGTTATGATGTTGATAAATGTCTCAAAGAAAGAGGCCGAGAAATTAAGGGACATATCCGAATTTAAGACCGAAAATAAAGTTAAATATTTAGGAATCCAGCTTACTACAAAAAATTCAGACTTACATAGAAATAACTATTAGAAAATTTGGCAAGAAATTAAAGAAAATTTGAAAAAATGGGATCAATTAAATTTATCTTGGCTGGGAAGAATAGGGTTATTTGAAATGTTAATCCTACCTAAATTAATGTATCTTTTTCAAAATATCCCCATAATTGAAAACGAAAATATTTTTAGAATTTGGAAAACTGATATATCAAATTTTATTTGGAAAAATAAAAAGCATAGGGTAAAAATGACAGATATGTTAGATACAGTGGAAAGAGGTGGCTTAGCAGTTCCAAATATCCAATGGTACTATGAGGCGTGTGTGCTAGAGTGGTTGCAGGACTGGTTTCATCTGAATAATCAAAGAATACTGGACCTTGAAGGCGCTGATCTACAATACGGCTTTCACTCATATTTATTTTATGATAAATTTAAAGGGGATTCTAGGTTTAAAGATCATCATATCTGTAAAGTTTGTTTGAAAATTTGGTTAAAGTATAAAAAAAAGTGGTGTATTAATATACCGGAGTGGGCTTCACCAGCAGAAGCAGTTTGGATGAAATCAATTTATAGAGATGGAATATGGCTCAAATATAAAGACCTGCTTGGATCAGACAGTCTTAACATAAAGTTTAAAACGTATGAAGAATGAAAAGAAGAGGGATGGAATATAAATTGGTTTACTTATTGGCAATTAAGTGAGCAATTTAAATTGGATAATAAATTAGGCAGATTAGGTCCCGTCGAAAAAGGATTTGAAAATTTAGTTAAAGGTGATTCAAGGAAATTAATATCCAAATATTATAGACTGATTAGAAACTGGGAAATGGAAGAAAATTCGACGAAGAAATATATGATTGATTGGGCGAGGGATTTAAAACAAAATATTAATTTGGAAGACTGGTCAAAAAGCTGGAAAAAAATTAAACTTTATGCTTTAAATATGGACATAAGGGAGAATGCTTATAAGGTGATGTACAGATGGTACCTTACCCCATTTAGATTGTCCAAAATTTATAAAGGGTATCGACCAACTTGTTGGAAGTGTCAAGAGGAGACCGGATATTATTTACATTTATGGTGGAACTGTAAATCTTCACAAAAATATTGGAAATCAATTAATAAAGAGATTGAACAGATTATGGGATTACAAATTAAATTAGATCCTAAAATATGTTTATTAAATATAACAACAGATGAGATAGGAAAAAAAAAGGTGGAAAATTATTATTTCTTTTAACTACGCCGGCAAGAATTTTATTTGCTAAATTTTGGAGAAATCCGGATATTCCCACAATTGAGGAATGGAGAGTTAAAATGAATGATATATATGAATTAGAAAAGTTGACATGTTTAGTGCGAACCAAGTCGTTAAGTATTTTTCACAAAGATTGAGAACCGTGGTATACGTATATAAAGAAAACCTTTAGTGCTACTCTACAGTTGATCACTGTATTAGATTGATTTGAATTTATATATTAATAGTCTAAAGATAAAGACTATACATTACAGGTTATATTAGAATAACTTAAGTCAGATATTAGTCACTATTAAAATATTAGAACTAATGAAATGAATTACTCTTCTGAAAGTGTATAATGTATAATGAATCTGTGCCTGGTATTATTGCTTATTTGTTTTTGTTTTGTTTTTATCCTTTTCCTTCTTTTTCATTTTCATATTAGACACATTACTTGCTTGATGTTAATAGTGATAGAATATAAGGTCAGGATAGATTAGGAAAAGAATATTAACCAATGCAGGGCGGAGGAAGTAGATGTTTTGTAGTTGTGTTGTTTTGTTGTAACATGTCTTATGTGTTTGTTTTGTTATGTAACTTTTGTATGTAATTTATTGTACTGTACTGTTTTTGTATGTTTTTTTTGTTTTTAAATATTTCTAATACAATATTATTAAAAAAAAGATAATTGTAGATCCATGCAAATAAATATAAAATCAATACTTCTAGAGAGAGAAAAAAAAATGTAAGGAACCACACTGGGGGAAATACAGAAGGAGACCATATGAGGATTACATCTGGAAACACATTTGGGTAGGGATGTAAGGGTGTTTAACACACCTGCATCTAATGTAAATACTTATTCACCAGACACCCACAAACAAATCAAAATATGACACCTCTGTACTGAAGGCTTTTAAAAATTGGCAGAGCATTTGACTGGGGAACTGAAAAGAAATGTCAAGAAGGAACACAGGTAGTGTGGTATACTTTAACACAAATCATTAGTCTGGATAGGCTGTTAGGATATCTTTCTGTTCCTGAATTCTCATTACCAATTTTAGCAAGGCATTTTCTAAATAAGTGCCATTGAAGTAGTTCTTCTAGTGTAGAAGCTACACATGCTAACTCCCAAATGTTTTATACCCTTCTGTTACAGTTAGTACATTTTACATGACTTCTTGTATGGTTGTTATCCACACCCACTCTCTTTTTGCATGACTCTGAACTCTGAGTCCCCTCCCCCAAACATACCAACACATACATTCTCTCAGGGCAAGATAATTAATTGGGAGCTGGATGCCAGCAGTGGATGTGCATTCCAACTATCTGTGTACTCTCCTTCCCTTCCCTCTGTTCTTTTCCTCTCTCTTTTTGATTGCCATCCTCTAATTTCTCCTTCTCCTTTTCTGCCCAGTGGGCTGTCTGTTCACTCTTTCCAGATGTATGAACCTACCACTTCCAAATGATTTTTAAAAATAGACCAAAAACTGCAAATTGTCCCACCTGTGTGATAAAGTTTAGAAAAATAGAGTTTTGAAGAGAATCCTCTTCTGATAAGTATATTACAGATAAATGCTACCATGAGATTCTGTGACTAAACTATGGCATGTACATTTATTAAATAAATAAAATAAAAATATTAAAAATGCTTCTTTGCAGCTAAAAAAAGTCATAAAAGCACTAAGATTCAGATATGGGTCTAGGCTTAGTCATTTTTTAAAGCAGAATTTCAAAAAGTTATATTTTTCAACTGCCAGTCCCAGAATCCCCAGTTAGCATGGCCAATGTCCATGTTAGCCAAGGGGGGTTGAAAACTAAAGTCTTAATAACAACAATCCTTACTCAGCAGTTTCTAAAAATCAATAACTCATGGGCATGTGGGGTTGAAATTTCATGATCCAATGTGTGTGTGTGAGTGTAGCACATGAAAAATGAAGTAGAATGAAAAACTTTAGCACTTGTTCCTAGTGACCATATAAATTAGATCTATCATGCGCCCCATGTGTCACCCCATAGCAGGTGATACAGCTGGGCTGCTATTCCTTTCCCATCCCATCTGTAGGTTTCCATTTACATTGGTGCCAACAATCAGTCTATAAATACCTGAAATAATACAACTATCTGCAAATAGGTGTCATGTATCAGCAATAAACTGGGCTGGAAAATCTTTTCATTCTATTTATGAGTGCAAACAGAAACCCTCAAGGTAAGTGCAAACAAAGAAGTGACTGTGTACATCCCCCCCCCATCCCTGGAGCATCTGAGTGTAAGCCTTATTTTGTCAGCAACCATTTTGTTTATAGGCCTGTTTTACTGGGAACCTGCTGCTTCTCACAATGTTTCCTGAGTGACTGTCTTAGTAAAACTGCATCTGGAAATGACAAGCACACAGCTGTAAATCTGAAAAGCAGCCTGTGCTCCTAATAACTAGCAGCCATAGTATGGCTATCCTGCTGAATGTTGAAAAGATTTAGAAAGACAATGCTGAAGTGACGAAAACATTTCTGAGAATCACACGATCATGTTACCTTTTCCCCCATTTATGAAAGACTTTATGTGTTGCTTTTATCATGCTTTTTTTCCTGCCCCTGTCCAATTCAGAGACAATGGATGAGGCTAGACATTATGGCGGCAGTACTGTGAAGGTATACCACATTAAACTTGCCAAAGCACGTAGAAAGGTAAGGTGGGAGTTGATTTTAACAACAAAAGTGGCACTTAGGTAAGAAGCACTGCACCTTGTGTCTTCCATGGATTTCTTTCTTTTAGCTTCTTTTCCCCCACTAGCTTCTCTTCAGCTGAGCTCTTTATGACCTTCTTATGCAAGAAGTGCCACAGTTAAATCAGAGAGCATTGCCACAACTACACTGAGCAATGTAAGGGAACTGAACATTAAATGTTGGTAAGTGAGCCATCACTTCCACTCATTTTCAAATATAGCTATACAAGTGTCTTTCAGCTATATAAGTGTGTTTCAGCATGAAATGGAAAAGGTGAGGATGAAGGAATCAAGCAACATCTTTATGATTAATTGATTTATGAGTATCGATTTACTTTTTCAGATGCAATGATGGAGTTGGAACTATAGCCACAGGTATATTGGAGGTGTACTGTTGTGGGGTTGGGGTCAGAGTGCAATTATTGTTTGTTGTTAGCTGCCCTGAAGTCGGCTGCAACTCATGGTGACTCTGTGAATGAGATCTCCAAGCCTCCCTATCCACAACCACTCTGCTTAAGGCCTACAGACTCAGACATATAGCCTGTTTGATTGAGTCTAACCATATGACATGCAGTCTTCCTCTCTTTCTGCTTCCCTCTACTTTTCTTAGCATTATAGCATTTTCTAATGAGTCCGGACTTCTCATGATGTAGCCAAAGTATGACAGTTTCAGTCTTGTCATCTTTGCTTCCAAGGACAGTTCAGGTTTGATCTGTTTTAGGACACATTTATTTGTCTTTTTGGCCATCTGCAGTGTCAGCCCTCTTCCCCCGGGGGAGGATTTGGGCCACTTGTCCCATGAGCTGCCACCCCAGTTTGAACATAAACTCACAATATCTGCAATACCTGAAGAGGGCTTATTAGCATAAACTACAAGACACAAATGGCAGCGTTGATGTCACCCAACACAAAATTAACTTACACTAGTGCCTGTTACTGGAGGGCTATCCTAGGAGGCCTCCCTATCCTTTTGGTCCTTCCTTCCCTGGGACCAAGTGTCCTCTCTCACATGGGACAAAGAACATCTCATGCCCATGTTAGGAATGCTTCAGGAGCTTCTCAATTGATTTTCACTTGCATTTCCCCCTTAAACACTGGCTCCTCCATCAAGCTGTCAGGATCCAGGAATGAAAGTCTGTTCCTCAGTGTTCTACAACTGACAGTTCACTGCTGCTTCCCCACCTGTCCCCACATCCTGCACCCCAGCCATCACCCAAGATCTTTGGTCTGCCCAGGCTCCTCTTTCCCTCATTCCCAGCCAGTTGTAGTTGCACCACCCATCTGCCACACTGTTCCCAGCTGTCTTTCCCTGCCTTGGGGTTTCCTTCTCTTTGTTCTCATATCCTTTTCTCTGTCTATCTTCTTTGTGAACTCCTCTTTCACCATCCTCCTTCCCCCTCCAAACTCCATTACTTTTTTTTTATCCTCCTCACATCTCCCTTCAGCTCAACACCTCTCCTTTTGAGTTCCAGGTGCTCCTAGCACTTCCTGGCTGTCTTGGCATCAGATTACTAAGTGGTAAATAAACCATCACCAGCAGGGTTCGGGATGAGGTCTCAATCAATGAGGCACACTCTGACCTGCTGACCATGGCTGTGACTTCACTATCTTCAGCACTCTTCTCCAAATCTCAACTCAAACACATTATCAATGAACTACCACAAATTTAGAATGATGATACTACAAGGACTGCCATATTTACTGGTTAGTCAGATTTTATCTGGGTAGTATCCAGTACTCATTTGGCCTAGATTCTAAGCTTTCATTTTTTAAAAAGAACAAAATCACTAATGCTTTTTTAGCCCACACAGAAAGCAAAATGTACAGCCCCATTATTTTGCAAGAAACAAGCCTCCTACTGCCTTTCAGTGTTCAGTTAGTGAGTGAACTATCACAATATATTTCAGACATGAATTGATCCTCTCATGGGTAACTGTTCAAGTTTTGAATATCTACTCTGTTTGCATTCAGCCAAGGTGAATTCTTACAGAGATACCCCAGGCTTCCTGAGACCTGAAGTGTATGGTCCCAGGTGGAAAGGAGAAGAAAGAAAGCTAGGGCTCTCCTAATGACCAAAGTAAATAAGCACCAGAGACATTTATTTATTTAGGGATCCCTTACTTCAATGTAGATCATAGCAAGGAAACAAAATAGTAGCTATGAGTTAAGTGGGTGTGGTGGGATTTATTTTGAGAAGTGGGAATAAAATATGGGAAGATGATGTTAATGAGGGAAGACCTTTCAGGACATTCAAAGAGGAAGACATGATCAGTTGCAGGGGGAGGAATCCACTAAAAGAGTATTGTTGTATAATAAATAGTAAATAAAAGTGGTATCAAAACAATGCAGCAACTAATGTGATTTATTTGTATAACATTAACACTCACATAATTTATTTCATTACATATTAGTAACACAATTGTGTTACTAATACAATATGCACATTATGCTACTCACATTTGGGAAACTGGAATATGACAACCTTAAATGCTACCCTTAATACTATAGGCTCTGAGCCATAGCTACTTACATGTTTACAGACAGACTCCCAATTTCAATTGTTCACCAAAAATTGGAAATGTAATATACAGAAAAAGGCCCTGCCACCAAAATCAGGTACCAACTCTGTCCTGGGAATACTACATTCAATCCTAATAATGTCATTCATTTACCTGTTCATCTTTCAGTATCTATATTTGCAGCCTTCTGTCAACGTCTTTCACATACATACATACATACATACATACTTACAGAGCATCTGTATTTCAAAATGCAGTCTGGAGGATACACTAAGAAATGTGGGGGTGATTTACTAATAGATTGGTGCTGTGGAGTAGGCTGAACTTGGATATATTATTTTTGGATGACAATCATCAGGCACCCCCAGCCAACAGGACCAGTGGCTCTGGTGGCTAGGGATTCTAGGTGCTGTAATCCAAAATAAAAGTCACACATCTAAGTTCTGTAGTTCTTTTTAGCCACAAACTATAAAAACCAAAGACTGTCATTTTTTCTCTCTCTGCAAAGCTACAGAGGGGTGCTAAGGCAACTCCAGTTTTGTTCCCATTAAAAACAGAAAGAGAAGGAGTGATCAGCTGAGCCATGATCTTTATGAGTCAGACCTTACACTGGGAATTGGAATAGTGGGATTCAAAGGAAGCAGAAAATCAGAGACAGAAAAATAGGTATTGGTGGCAGAGCACATAATTGATTGGCATAGAGCCAGCCAGCCCCAGGGCAGCCTTAGGACTTGCTGAATTACCTCACTTGGAAAGAAGATCAAGGACTTGGAGCAGGAGAAAAACAAACATCCCTTCTGGGAGGAAGGGCCAGTGGGCAGAGATGTCTGAGCAATATAATGTGGGAGGATCTGGACTCCATTTAACTTTAATCCACGACTGAAATCAAAGCCATAGGAGCAAAGTTAAATGCAGGGTGGAGGGGTTTGCATCTCAGATTTTTATTGAAGTGAATCTCTTTTGCTCATCCAAGATACTTTACCCTCATTACATATTAATCTTTGAGTCTCTGATAGGTATACGTGTATGATCTTTTTGTAACTTCATCTCTTTTGTATTTTAATTAAATAACAATAACAACAGAGAGATTAACAGCACTCTCCAAACTATTTCTCTGTCTGATGGATCCTTACATCTTTCCTTTTATCCATCTGTCCATCTCTTAAGCATCTGGCCAGAAATAAAAATATATAATCTTGCCTGCAGGCTTATAATTTTAATGGACACAGAGGAAGTAAACAAGGAAAGAAAAAAGAAACGAAAAGACCCAAAATGTTTAAAAATAAAAAGATGGTGGTGGCATGGTGTGGTATTAAGAACTGGATAATATCTCTAAAGAACCTAAATCCAGTTTTTAGTCCAACTAGAGTAAATATATGGAATCAGTAGAACTTACATAGTTGTTGATTTACAAACCTCCCATTGATTCAGCCTAGTTCAGCCTAACAATTGAATTTAAGCAACAGTGTATAAAGTTTCATGTGAAATATTTGTGTACATATCCAAAAAATGATAGAATTGCTTCTGAAACAGTTTTGGTACAGTAGAAGACAACAGAAAGGCATTTTGATGGGTTTTCTCCTTTCAACTAGTATGTGCAATTTTACATTAAAGTTATTTAAATGTTGTTCTGTTGACCAGTTATGACTAGAATCAGTACACATGGGAATTAGTGGGACTGTGGCAGCTAGATCCATTATGCACATCTTTCCTGTATTTCCCAGTGCCCCATACATATACAAATGGTACAGATAATTCACAGTCTTGGAAAACTGAAATCAAGTCTCTGCCGATATGTGCACAATGCAGATGTCCAAGCAGAAGCCAATATTGAAAGATGAGTGGGCCTGCCATTGCAATACCATACCCCTATTGAACCCATGTGGTGATGACTGAATAACACTTTTCTGGAAAGGCAGAAAAATCAGTTAATAGAAACTCAATGTAAAATGTTTATTTGCTCAAACTGAATGTGAACCACAGCTTCCTATAAATTAAATACATGATTTATTAATAGTCCCTGCAACAAATGTCTGGTAACAGTTATCTAACATGTGTCTTTTTAAGACAAACATTTGGCACTACTCACTGGCTATTTCTGATTTTTCACAAGCTAGAAATATACTTATCTCAGGTTAAGTTTTATATGTTAGCAAATTAGTTGAATTGAATTAATTGTGCCATCCCACTGGTTTCAGTAGGTGTAAGCTAAGCAGAAGTGATGTTTGCTTTAGTACAATATAACAAAGCCAATATTGTTTTTGAATTTTTCAGCAATCCCACAGTCACATTCATTCTTTTTTTAAAAGGATTGTGCAAGCCATTCTCCTAATGCACAGGTGCAGTCCCACTTTCCAGTGTCAGCAGCATACTCATGTAAGTGTGTCAATAAAGACACAAATATGCACACATGCATGCACGCACACATGCACACACACATTCCAACCACACACACATTCTCACCATATATATATGTACACCTCAACACACATCCACATACTTCTGTGTGCTCCAATTGCCTAATAATGTCCAAATCACTATTCTTCCAATTACACTAGCATAGCAGTGGATAATTAGACAGTAGACTAACTATGAATAAGCAGTGAATAAGTCAGAGAATAGTATTTCTTTGCCCTGTTGAACTTATAAAATATTCTGTGGGATGCAGCGCGTGGGGGTCCCATAAGCTTTGTGGTCTGGCTGCATGAGGAAGTGTACGTGAGCCAGGGCTATGGGCTGTGCACCCCCGTCTAGTAGAGATCCAAATTTATACATTGATAAAAGGCTGTATAAAATATGCACATATACAGATAAAGAGTTTCATATAGAGAGAAACAAAAGAACACAAATGGGAATTTCTTAAAAGTACCTTTAAAATTGACATATTTTGGAGATTTACTCCAAAATAAAATATTTGAATGAACATTTGTCTAACTCTTATTCTGCTGCAAGACCCTTTTTATCAATGTGATTCTCTATCGCTCTTCTGGGGGAAAATCCCAAGGGTTTTATTAATTGAATAATAATTGTGCTAAATAGAGCATCATCATAGTTTAATAGCTGCTAAATAAGTGTTCACTCATCCCTGCTGACCTATAGATTAAAGGTCTGTGCCTAGGAAGCTTAATAGCCATTTTTTCCTTGAAGTGCATCTGACAGCTCATTGCTTTTGTCATATCTAAAACGCATGGCAGACCACTCTAATGCTTCTCAAGAGCATTAGTTGTTCTGAGAGAGAAATAAATTATTTTAAATCTAAAGCTTTCAAGTGTTTCTTCTTTGTCTCATCATCTGTATGTAGAGTATTTCTAGAGTGGCTGATGTGAATAGAAGGTGCATACAACAAGTCCTTATCTTAACAGAGTGCCTTCAGAGTGTGACTTGAATTATTATGCACTTTCAGGAGGAATTTCTAGAGTCAAATGAATCATCTCCTCTAATAACAAACTCAGGTAGCTGAATGACCTACCATTTGGGGACTGAAATGGATCATCTAAACAAATTAAAGTAATAGCCTTCTGTATACTTTGGGGACTCCTTAGGTATTTGTTCACATATTAAACATTTTTTTTAAAAATACATTTTAATAATAACAGTTTAATTGCATTTTAATGTTTCTGTAATGAACCTCCCCCCACTATTTTTAAAAACCTTTGTAAGCCACTTTGGGTTCCTTATTGGGGGAAAAGGCAAGCCACTGCCATCATCATCATCATCCTATATTTAAAAATAGGTTGTAAAGAAACCAAATGACCTGATAATGATTTGTGGAGTATAGTGGTTAGAATATTCATCTGGAACTTAGGACACCTGGCTTCAAACCACTGCTAAGCCTAGTGATTCACTGGTGACTTTAGACTAGTCCCTCTTCCTCAGGTTGGCCGATCCCACAGAGTTATATAGTGGGGAGCTAACCACACTGTTCCCAGTCCATTGAAAAATGGGCTAGGTATACATGTAACCAATGCTGAAATAAAATTGCAAGAGATAAAAATGATGACATAAATAAGCTTCCAAGAGATGCAGAATCAGGAATACAGGGTTTGTCTTTCCAGCTCCTTACAGTCCAAGAATGTTCTAGTTATGACTGGGGATATTAATAGTCACTGAATTCAGGTCTAACTTGATGTTAGAGGAATGAATCACATTAGGACATAGGACCTATGAAGCATAACTTTCATCAACCTTAGTCCACAAGGTTGCAAGTTCAATACTAGCCAGGGCTCAGGCTTGACTCAGACCTGCATCCTTCTGAGGTTACTAAAATGAGTATCCAGCTGTTGGGGGGCAATGAGCTTACAGTTGTAAACCACTTAGATACTGCATAGTGTAGTTTGAAGTGGTATATAAATGAAGCTGCTTTTTTGCTTTAGTCAGCATATCTAGTTAGTGATGCTGGAAATAACAATCTTAGCAGCATCTAAAGGAAGGTCACATTTTCCCCATCTCTTCTGTAATGTATATTGAGCAGCACTTTAAATCCTGGATTTTGCACACACAGAGTTTTCATGCACACTTAAAAACAAAAAAGGGTGATGATAAAAACAACTTTGTATGAGAAAGATTAGAATGACATTACCATTCTTCCATTCTCCCTCTTCTTGGCCTATTATGTTAACTTTTCTAGCTTATTTCTGCCAGAAGCTGCTGTAGCATCAGCTCATGCTAAATGTTGGCCTTTACTGGTTAAACATGTATAACTTTGGCATGTCTTTATCACCTCTACATTTTCAAGCACAACCTTGGGATGTAGGGCAAAAAAATGCACCATCCACCTGATAAGACATATCTCTAATTCATTAGACATAAACATAGATATTCTGTTATCAGAATAAATATTATTAGATTGTTTAGACATAGACATTAAACACAGGTGCCATGAATCTGAAGCATTTGTCCAGCAGGCAACAGATGTTATCAATAGGGGGTGCAAGAGTTCACTTGTTCCAGAAATTGAGTTTACCTCCTTCTTTGGGCTGCATTCCTAAGCAACCCTACTTTGAGAGGACACAGTTACGATGTGCCAAGGGCAACTACCAGCCTCATGCCATCTGTGGGCCTTGAACTCCATCTTCAAAGTTCTTTTCAACTTTCCCTTATGGTATTGGCTATCTAATCTGTCATACCTTACACACACTAATCAGTTTGTTGTCTCCATATCTTAAAGAATCAGCCTCATTTGACATTACACCAACTAACCTCCAAAATCTCATTAAATTTGTCCAAATTCCAAAAGCAGGTTAATTAGCAAAGAAAGCTCTAAAAGTGAAATGATACCACTGTGCATGTAACGTGGTCCACTGTTGTTTTTCATTTGAATTGTTTTGAGTCAAACTTCTATATAGCTTTAGGAAAGAAACTGGTGAGCTTAAAGAATAACTTTTACAAGAGAATTTACAGGGCAAATTTTGACTGTGTGTGTTTCTGTTTAGGTCTTAAATAATGCCTTAAAATTTCACATTAAGTATAATTATAGTCAGGAATAAATGAGAGCTTGCCTACCCTTTTCTGCCTATTTTTTTTTTAAATCCTGATATGCAGAGGGGCTGAGTTATAGCCAATAAGTTAATAAAAAATCCACAAAACTCCTCATCCTAGGGCCTTTGCAGACTGCTAAAAAAAGTGCAAATTGAGTCCACTTTAACTGCCCTGGCTCAGTGCTAGGGAATCATGGGAATTGTATTTTTTTTTCTGAGACATTGAGCCTTCTCTGTCAGAGAGCTCTGGTGCCACAATAAACTACAGTTCCCATGGTTCCCTAGCAATGAGCCAGGACAGTTAAAGTGGACTCAATTTGCACTATTTCTGGCAGTCTGCAAAGGCCCCTAGATTTCACAGGAGAGCCTTTGGTGATTTGGTGAGCTTCAGAAATATGAATAGACACACAAAAAACAAAAAACAAAAAAAAACACAACCAGTTGAAACTTGTTTAAATTTTTTTCTGACCTTTTTTCAAGGACAGGGTGATGTCAAGAAAACAAACAGCATGGCATGGTTAGATAGAAGGACATACAGGTTTTATATAATTAATATAGACAGATTTTTTTATGCTATGTTAGACATGTCATGGCTGTCTCTTTTCAAAAGTTTTTCATGTCACAGAATTACAGACTCATAGATCAGTAAGATACCTGCGGAGATATCAAAACAAATCACCTTGGGGCTGCTTATAGAAGAACAAAAATAAGATGTATTGTGTTATATAACATCAAGACTAGACTATTGTATTGCACCCTACATAGGGCTGCCCTCAAAAATTATTTAGAAGCTTTAGATAGTTCGGATTGAAGCTTCTAGATACTATTGGTGGCTAGACACTTGAAGCATATTGTTCCAATACTATATGAGCTGCACTCACAACTTAGATTTTTTTTTAAAAAAAGTAATTATTTCTAGTATTCATTATAATATTTAGAAACTAGCCAATTCCTGATATTCATTATGTTAATAAAAATGAGTTACTTCATTATGTTGCTTCTTGTACTAGTCATCATTTTCCTTTACTGTGTTTCTTTTAAGGGGGGAGTGTGTCTTAGGATAGATAATAGAATGGCACAAAACATCAAAACTTTTTGTCAAAATGACTCTTTAAATGCCCTTAGAATGCCCTGAGAATAATTAAAAACTGCGACTCATTATGCCAGGAAAGTATCTTTGCTCTTACATATTACATTGCTTTTAAAAGGTAATTTTATGGCAACCTCATACTCAAAAAAATTAACTAGTTGCACATAACATTACTAGTAACCTGTTATCTCTACATTCTGGCTGCACTGGATACCTCTTCATTTTTGTGTCCAGTTGAAAGTACTGCTTTTTACTAACCATGACATAAATGATTTGGGCCTTTATGTTATCTCAACCATTTTATCTGATAGACTACTCATATGATATAAATTTAATCAGGTCTTGAACTTAGCCACTGAGGTCTTGTACATCTTGATTACAGGATGTACATCTTGGTTACAGGATGTACATTTTGGTAGGTGAGAACATACACCAGGCTTTTAAAGTTGTAGCTACTTGCTAACTTTCTCCACAAAGAGATGCATTCTCTTTGTCCTTCTAGGTGGATCCTAAATACATTTTTCTTCAACCTAAACTTGATTGGAAAAAGGACAGTTTTAATATGACTGCTCTTATTTCAATAATTTTACACTATTTTTGAAGTAGCAGTGCTTAGTAGTATTTTGATATGGCTTATGTTATTCTTTTAGACTGGAAAATCTTAAATTCACTGGGACTTCCTAGTATTTTAATACTAGCTATTCTGTAGTTTCATAGCATTATTTGTTATTGTGTACCTCATTGTTCAAAACAAGGCATAAAATTATTTAATATGCAATTACAATATTAAACTTTTTTAAAAATTGCACACCCACATTTGTGTTAATAAGGCATAGAAAGAGAGAGGGAGTTAGTGTCAGATGGAACTGTTTGAAGGAATTCCCTCTCTCCAACAAGCAGGCAACTGAAGCTGAAATGAAGCTAAATAGATGTGTATAATATTAACAAGAATAAAAAAGAGAAAATATGTATGTCTGTGATATAACTCATAGGACCATATCATGAGCATCTTGGGTCTCATATTGAGAGAAAGATTGGATAAAAATGAAATAAAATGAAATAAAATAGATGTTAGATGCCTTAAAATTTAATAGAGTGTTTTTGATTGCTGCCCAAGTTTTAAACAAGAGGATCTCTAGAAATAAATGGGTGTGAGAAATGATAACTCATTAGGAAAATGTGATAAATATCTCAGAATTTAACAGAATGGCCAGAATCCTTCTGAGGCCTATGCTTTTGTAAGTGGACTTACATTTGTGGAAATTAGTATTGGACAGTTCCGTAACATCTCTATCCAGTAAAAGGCTGCTGTTACATTACTACGTAAGGGAGCCAGCAGTCATTGATGCCCATTGGGACTGATGCACAACAGGACTGTTGCACATTGATCCTATTGTGCACTGGGAAACCAACTAGGAAATGATGATGTCCCATTCTTGCTGGTGCCCCATTACACATCTTCACTAACAAGGGTTCTTAGTACTTTTGTGACATAGTTTATTATACATAATGTTATAAAACATAGAACATGATAGAGTATTACAGACAATGTTTTCAGTTGTTATCCAAGTTGCAAAGCCCATATTCAAGGGAAAAAGTTCAATTTTCAAACAAGAGGTTGCCATAACTTATTGGAGAATCATGGTAAATGCTTCAAGTTTTGACAGCATTTTTAATTATTGCATGGCTGGTTTCAAGTCAAAATTATGAAAAGGGGCATCCTAAAAGCAAAAATGGGGGAGAGGCTTCTATAGTACAGTAGGAAATATTTTTGAAAGGGATATAAAATTGGAGATGGCTCTCTGCAGAGGTGCTGCTAAGATTTCTGAGGCAGAAAGAAAAGCAGGAAAGCAGGAGATGGGTATGCACTGCTGCTAAGATCCCCTAGAGTTAAAAAAGTGGGAAGTGGTACACGGCTTTCTGGGGTACTGTGAATAACATACCTGAAGTTAAAGGGGGGGGGAGAGATAGAAAGAAAGACATGAGGCTCCATAAATTCTTTAGGAGTTATTAGGTGTGGGTCTGGGCTGCACTAGCTAGACCAATTAATAAAAATAAATTGACTGAATCTTTCTCTCTACCCCTCTCTTGAATGCACTAATAAAGGTGGAACTATAATAGAAAACTCCATCCCTACTATGCCCCAGTATTACAATACCAGAAAAAGCATTCATAAAATATTCACTGGGGGTTATTTTGTTTTTTAATCTGCCTTGGAATGTGGGGAGTGAAAACAATAGTATCCAGATATACCTGCATTTAAACAGTTCCAAAATAAAGGGCTTATAAAAGAAAAGAAAAATGAAAAGAAAAGGTAAGAGAGCCCCCACCCACCCCCACACAAATTCCAGGACAAAACCTGCACCATTCTGTTGTTTCTCTTCTCTTTTTATGGTGATATTTTGTGAATCAATTTAAGCCAACACATGTTGATTTATAATATTAAATGAAACATAGGATCCCACAATGATTAAAATGACATTTGCTTTAATTGTCATTTTGATAGCATATGGGTTTAAAGGTTAATTTCCTTATTTTATTTCTAGAATCATATTTGTGTGAATAAACTTTATTTTGACTGAAAATAATTCCACTGAATGTATACTGAGTTAAAAGTATTAAGTTCAGTATACCCTGTACATAGAATTGCTGAACAATAAATTAATATTTTGATTTATTACTTGTGATGTCTATGTACTCATAATTTCAATGTAAAAATGCAAGGATTCTAGACTAACACAAATTAGTCTAGAATCCTTGCATTTTTATGTAGGCAGGAATTTATTTTAGACATTGATTGTTGCAATGCTTACTATCAATATGGTCACAAAATGAAAATACAGCAAGCATTGTGACTCCTTTTTATCTATGGCCTAAATCCAGTATTGCATTCATGGACACCACACCACACTTCCCCCTTATAACTTTATGTTCTCCCTGAAATCCAATCTGAGCAATTCAATCTCAGCACTTGTGAACCATTTGGGAAGGGATATGGGAGGGCTACAATAGGAAAGGACGATTTATGTATGAAATAACTATTATATTTTCCATGGGTCTAGTTTGGCTAATTGGTAAAAGACTATTAAAATATTAGCTTCTTAATATAACTGAATCAAATTGAAATATGATTTTAGAAACAAAATATCCATCAAGAATATCCATTAAGAAATTGGCCCTTTAGCAAAAGCTGACTAACGGCTCCCTAAATTTTCACAAGGTAATTGATGTCTTGATGGTCATGGAGTGTATGGACAGGATACAATGGGCCATCTCTGTCATATCTTGTCTGCAAATTCATTGTGTTCCAGCCCCAGTGACACTTGCCTAATATCATGCCATGTAGCCCCCACTGCCATGTCTCTTGTTTCTGCTGTCGCTGTTCTACATGCCAGCCCCTGGTGCAAGTTGTAAGGGTGGAAATGGGACACTTGACTTCACCCATGTAGTCAGGTACCCCTTTATGACATCATAGGCCATGACTGGGCCCTGCAAGTAGAATGGTGGCAACAGCAGCAGGTAAGGCTGTCCAGTCTACTGGCTGTCACAGCAAAGTTTCTGAGAAACTCTGCTGCAAACAGCTCATTTTTTTGTTTGTTTTGTTTTTAGACTGTGCTAAGGGCCAGTTGGGACAGGATTGAGTTGGATTACGCCAGAATGGCATTTGGTCTACCCATTCCCAGTCCAAGGCTATTGGTCTGCATCATCTAAACAGGATGACTCCAGGCCTGGGGAACATGGGTCTTTTGGCCCATGTATACAGCCCCCTAGTCTCTGGAACAACATAAAACAAACTCACTCTTCTCTGTTTTGTGGGAGAAGTGTGTGTGTGTGTGTTCTTTCTTATTTACCAAAGAAAAGTGGCCAAAGTCAGGATTTCTGTCCCTATAACTGGCATTGATTTATCATTGTTTGGTAATCAGCTATTCCAACATGACTATAGAATATGAAATAACCTATAAAATTCATTTTATACAAAATTAGGATCACCAACATCTTGTTACAAAAATTTATCATCCACATAATTATCCAAGCATATCATGTTCCCTGGATACAACATTTCATTTAATGAGATCTGCTCATGAATTTTAGCAGCCAGGTGTCCATATAGAGCTATATCAACAGTGCTACTCTATGTATCTCTATTCAGAAGCTAAACCAATTGACCTTCATAGGATTTATCCCCATTTTCCTTTGTATAGCATTTCAGACTGAGAGCAATAAAATTAATTTTACTACTTACAAGACATCATTTGCTTTTGGGAGAGGGGACAAGAGGTTGGTAATATATGTTTCCTTAATTAAACATTGACTTACCTGTTGGTATAGAGGTAGTTTAAAAAATGATTAATTATTGTTTCACTCCTTCTCTTTTAGATTCATACATAACACACTTTCCCAAGAGGATACCTTCATAGTTTGGTTGTACATGAAACACATTTTTTCATAATCTGAAAACCAAGTGAGGTAATGGCCTACTTTAGTATACATTTATTCATGTCCAGTAGATATTTTTCCCAACTTATAGTTGACTGGACAAAGCTGGAACCCAGTAGATGCATGCACCCAGACCTTGATATATGCACCTTTGCCATACCCATCAGTACATTCACCCACAGGGTCCTATTTTTGATTTGCTGTTTAGCCTCTGGATTTTGCAGCTGTGCAAACATATGTCAAAGAAATTGCACTATAAGACTAATAAGGAAAAAAAGATGAAAAGGAGTTTGAATTTTCTTTAAAAAAGTGGTCGAGCCTCTATATTAAATTCTGAAGTAGGAGAAACATTTAAAGAAAGCAGTGTGAAATATAGCCAAACCAGTGTTCCAGAATGGATCCTTCTTTTATGAGAAGCAATATCTGAAAGAGGGGGTGGTTTGCACTGAGGTTTGGCAAATGTAGTGTGCCAGGAAAACAGGAACTTGTACTTGCACACAGGCTACCTGCTTTTAGTTTTTTCATTGACCTTTAGGGAACAATTTGCTGTATTTTTATCTCCTCCTATTTGGCTTTATGAATTACTTTGCTTCAGAGGTGGGGCAGGGTAGTCTCACTAATTTTGGCTTCTGGTTAAAAAAAATATATCAAAAGCTTTCATTAGAGGCATTTGGTTTCTTTTAGATGTTGTCTTTCATGATGTTATTTGCAGAGTCTCTGTCAGGAATCCAGCCATTACTGGCTTCATTTTGTCAATTAGACTAATTAAAGTGTCTTGGGTTCCACAAGAAGCTCAGAATAGTTGCTTGCTTCCTTTGCCTGGAGGAACTGCAAGCAGAGAACAAATTGTATCACTTCATTGACATTCCTGCCATGAACTCTGATCTTCAGGGACTCATCCTTAAGATTTTCCTAGGTTACCTTTGTGGTAAATTGGACTGGCATGTTCTTTTCTGTGCCATGGGATTTTCCAAAGCAGTAGTTCCCAGGGGACGAAGCAACAAGGGTTATAGGTAAGAAACCAGCCTGGTGTCTTTCAAATGATTTAGATTACAACTCTCATCAGATCTAGTCAAGAGTGGTAGTGGTCAAAGTTGATGGGATCTGTTGTTCAAAGTGTCTGCAAGATAAGAAAAGCTAGGCTGGATTATATCTTTAGTTTAACTTTATTTTTAAGTATTACCAATCACTGAATTCTCTCCATAATTGGTTTCTTTCAAGGATGGAAAGCCTTCCAATTGTTAATATGAAATATTCAAATTAAAGCAGTGGTATGTCAGAATTGTATAAGATTTCATTGCTTGTAAAAAGTGGCACTAACACAGCTGGCTAGCCATTCAGAGAAGCATAAAAATAAAAGTCTTTGCTATAATGCAATGATGCCTTTAAAATATAAAAGGGACCCAAATGACAGTATAAATACACTTTTATTAATTCTGGGAATATATTTATATTTTTTCCTCTGGTGCCATGTATTAATAATGGAGAGTTGCCATGTCCCTTAAAGAGAAATCTAATCTAAAACAGTCCATCATTGCAGTACAAGTGCAGGATTATTTATTCTCAGAATTCTTAATTTATCTTTAGAATAATTCAGTTTAGACAAGCTGCTTTCATTAAATAGGAGGAAGAAAAGAGGAATTAAGCTGTAATTGGTAAACTGTAATTGTGAATAATTTGTTGTGGCACAGAGTTCTCTGACAGAGAAGACTAAGGGCCTAAGCAGACGGGAGGCCGTGGGCCGCCCTGGGAAGCTGCACCGTGGGACCAAGGCATCCTCAAGCCCTGATCCCGCAGGGCAGCTTCGCTGCCCCTGAAAGGAGTGCTAAATTAGCACTCCTTTCACAAGTCAGCGAAAGTGTGCTGCAAAAGGCTGAGGCGCACTTTCATTGACTTTTCCGCCGCAGCATGTGGAAAAGCTGCGGCAGGAGGTCCTCCTCGGAGTGCTGGCCGTGCGGAGAGCTGGCTGCACTGAGGATGACCTTGGGAGGGGGTTTGGGTGCCAAGCATGTGGCTGCCCCTCCCCTTCCCTGCACCAAAGACAGCCTTTTTAGCCATATGCTTAGGCATTCCAGAATTCCACAACACTGAGCCATAGCAATTAAAGCAGCATCAAACTGCATTATTTCTGTAGTGCAGATGCAGGCCAAGTCTTCATTTTGCCTCCTTCTAGTTCACCCCTTGGATTTTCAGATGCTAGGGTTTTATTTTGATTGAGTGTGTGTGCGTGTGTGTGTGTGTGTGTTGATTAAGCAGTGTGGTGTAGTGGTTTGACTGTTGGACTATAACTGGAGACCCTCCTTTGAACAAATCTTGCCAAGGAAACCCCACTGAGCTGTGTCTTAATGATGTCTGAAAGGTGTCTTCAGATTTAGATGGGTCTGTAGGTTTTGGTCTATTTTAGAGGGCATTGGTGTGTTAAGCCTGGCCAGAGGAATGGGCCCAGGCTGGTTTATTGAATATCTTGACTTTTATGGGAGTTTTTTCCAACTGTGGTAGCAATTCAGATTTGAACTGAGGAGTTGGCAAACTCCTCTATCCATTTCTGCTGTGATAACATGAAAGCAGTCCATGTTAGCAATACTATGTTCTCCAAATCCCCTACATTGTACACAGAGGGCCTTTGCAGACTGCCAGAAATAGTGCACTTTAAACTGAGGCACTGACCTGGCTCAGTGCTAGGGAATCATGGGAATTGCATTTTTTTTTTCTGAGACATTGAGCCTTCTCTGTCAGAGAACTCTGGTGCCACAATAAAATACAGTTCCCATGATTCCCTAGCACTGAGCCAGCGCAGTGCCTCAATTTAAAGTGCACTATTTAGTTAGGCCCCTTTTATGCAGTGTTTGCAATACAATATTTTGTTCACAGAACTCCATGTGGCTGGTATGGATTATGGCATAGCTGATGTTCTCTCCCATCAAGAGATGAAGTACTTCAGACAACTGGCTGCAGAAGCAAACTTTGGTTTTGGTCATCTGCTGGTAGACATATGGAACCTTGGAAGGTTAAGTTGTGCAAGCCATTGGTCTTTTGTTAGAACCTAATACTAGCTATGACTACCAGAAGACTGGGAAAGAATTTGAACACTTTAGAAAAGTTAATGGGTTGGAGACTTCTTGGCCTATTCCAGCTGAACTTCTTGTAATATTGTGTATGATTGAGGGGCAGAAGACTGGCACCTTAGGGCCTAAGCAGACTGCCAGAAATAGTGCACATTAAATTGAATCACTGCCCTGGCTCAGGGCTAAGGCATCATGGGAACTGTAATTTATTGTGGCACTATAGCTCTCTGACAGAGAAGGTTCAATGTCCCAGAAAAAAATACAGTTCCCATGATTCCCTAGCACTGAGCCAGGGCAGTGCCTCAATTTAATGTGCACTATTTCTGGCAGTCTGCTTAGGCCTTTAGTCCATTAGGATTAAATTGTTAGCTTTAACTTTAGTGGCTAGGACAAAAGTTATGAGGACTCTTCATGTGATTTCAGAGTCCATAAGGCTTTGGAGGGCTGGACTAGGAAGTGTGGTCATGTGGCTGATGGACATGAGCTTTTGTCCTCACATGTGTTTAAGGGATTAGACACAGTTTCGTCTCTCATATATAATTCTGGTTAAGAGATGGCCCTATTCCATGCTGCAGTACTGACTGTATTTTTGAGGGCTTCACACATTGGTGAATTGGTTGTGGCACCCAAGGAGGATGTTTCTGTCAGAGCTCTGGCCTTTGTAATTTGGAATTTGGTGGGCAAAATGTGGCTTTGTGCATTACCCAGCTTGTTGGAGGCAATTAGCTTACTGTAAACCACTTAGAGAGTGCTTAAGTGCACTGATAAGTGGTATAGAAATGTACTTGTTATTGCTATTCTGGACACATACCTCAAGGTCTTGCAGAGCCACATTTGGCACCCATTTCTTTAGGATTGGGGATTTCTGCACCACTTTTGTGATGGGCCTCAGCTCACAAGCCATCAGGCATTGGAAATCTTCCTTTGCAAAGATGTATGTGCATTCTCTGAAATTTTGAGAATGTTTTGCTGAACTAACATTGTTAGTTGTGTTTCATCTGCTAGTTTCTGGGTATTATGTGGTCCTGATTTGCTGCCGTAGTATGGTGTAGTGGGCAGCCCACCAGGCCTAAAGCTGGCATTTTTGAGACACAGCTGGTTTTGAGCAATGTTGAGCATAAGGGTTTGAGCAATGTTGCCACTATGGTGTGGATTGAGGGAAAAGACCTCCTGTGGAATGGTTTGCTGCCTCTTTTATTTGAGGGGAATGACTTGGGCTTGCTGTAAGGCAAGGCCCTAGTTTTACAAGCACTGAAGGATTTCCAGCTTCTAGAAAGTCATTGGCCTGGAGTTTGCCTTGTTTTTTTATGCCACCTAGGGAAGGCAATCCCAAATATGTTGACTTTGCCTAGAGTTAGGTCAACAGGGAGCTTCATAAGGCTTGGGCATGGGGATGGACTACTTTCTTATATGTCCAACCATAGTTTTCTGTTGACCAAAACTCTATAGGTCTAATGGTGTTCATTTGTTCAAAGAGGGGATAGGTTTTTGTAGGTTTTTCAGGTTCTAAGGCCATGTTCTAGAACAGGGGTAGGCAACCTTTCCCCTTTAAGGGCCGAGGGACTTCAGCTCCCAGAATCCCAGGAGCTATTGGCCAACATGGGACTATTGACCAACATGGCTGAGGCTTCTGGGAGCTGAAGTCCCTCGGCCCTTAAAGTGGAAAGGTTGCCTACCCCTGTTCTAGAAGCATCTCTGAAGATGCCAGCCACAGATGCAGGTGAAACGTCAGGAATAAATTCTTCTAGAACACAACCTGAGACCCCAAAAAACCCACAAAAACCTATGGATGCCGGCAATGAAAGCCTTCAACTTCACAGGGGACTATGTTGTTTCTGGGGAGTTATAACAGGGAGTGAAAGTCATATTGGTTGTCCTGAAGGGGATAGCTTGTCTATGGCAGGTAGCAGATAGTGAATATAAGTCTTAGGTGATCACCA
This sequence comes from Phrynosoma platyrhinos, assembly GCA_020142125.1. Taxonomy (NCBI): domain Eukaryota; kingdom Metazoa; phylum Chordata; class Lepidosauria; order Squamata; family Phrynosomatidae; genus Phrynosoma; species Phrynosoma platyrhinos. Next base: position 80,322,957 of record JAIPUX010001880.1, read on the forward strand.
TTGTCACCCTTTTGGTGTAGGTTAGGGTGCTAAAACCTTCTCTTGTTGGGTTCTCAGGCCCAGGAGGGTGGGGAAGGAGGTTACTCTTGAGGTTAACCTGGGATTCAAGCTCTTACATGTAGATTTCTGAGGCTTGTCTGGGAGTCTCATGGGTTATCTTTCAATTATGGCTGGTTGGGGAGCAATTTAACTATTTGCATTGGCCTTGGAGCTGAGGTGTTTCACCTAAGGGAAGGAAGATCAATGTGTTATCAATGTGTTGACACCTGACCTCAATTGGACCCTCATTAGGTTGCTCCTCCCTCTTGCTGCATTTCCAGGCTAACACATCTTAAATAGATTAGGTCAAATAAAGTGGCCCTGGTTTAACCCAGTTTTTCATGTCTGGTCTTATTATTTCCACAATTGATTATTAAACCATACACTTTGCTATGGATCCATTCAGAATGCATGCATGCCCATGCACATTTTTTATGGGCATGAGTATTAGCCATTCATAACCTCATGGGATGTTCATGCATCAGAACATCTACAATCAAATAGTTCATGGAAAATTAGGTTTCTCCATACTTGGGTGCAGGAGGAAGAAATGGAATCTCAGTGGAAAACAGCAAGCTTCAAATGAATAACACATAACAACTGATGTACATGCTTCCTCAAATATAATGAAATGACTTAGTTTAATATAATGCAATCAACTTTGTCTCCATCTAGGGTTACCATTTCATGGATTCTGGTGGTACATTCACTTTTATTTATTTATTTATTTATTTGCCTATGAGAGTGTCCCATCCCGCCTTTACACAAATGTCCTGGACTCTTCCAGTTCTTGCTCTCTGTGTCTTGGCAGCAGCCATGTTCATAAGGGTTAGAGGCTGCAGCCAGAGGGCAGGCTTCCAGCTCTTCTGTTCCCATTGGCCAGGCAGAAGAGGAGGAGCTTTTCCATTCAGCCTGACTAGAGAGAGAGAGAGAGAGATGCAGATAAGTAAGATATCCTAATGCTAGGGGAAGGGAGGCTGGGACAAAGGATAGGGTCATGGAAAGCCCCTAGGTGTCACACTCTCTCAGTCTCAGAGGATCGCACACTTAACCATATATATATGGTTTACTTATTGGCATGCTTTACCCCTCAGAGGGGATTTGCCTTGCCTTCTTCTGAGGCTGAGAGAGTGTGACTTGGCCAAGGAAACCCAGAGGAGCTATATTTTTGCCTTCTGTCAAATTCTCTTCCATTCTTAGCATGACTAAGAAGCATGCATTTATATTAATATTTTTTTTAATTTATTAATGTTTTTGGGGGGGCTTTTAGTTGGTCATGTCCTCCATTTTTCTTGAATGTCCTACATTTTGGGCTAAATTTTGTCCTACTTTTTCCCATTTTGTCCCAGTTTGGTGGTAGAGAATTATGGCAAACCTATGAAACCAAATAGGGAAATTTTCCTTGACATATTATTTTAGCCAAAATTTTAAAAAGAAAACTAGTTTAAAACTAGCAAATCATATTTCAACTAACTTTTCTATTACAGAGCAAGGAGCCCTTGAATTCTGCATCAGCTTGAACAAAGAAGACATTACATTAAGTCCCTTCCTTGACGATACATCTAACTTGTTCCACAGTTAGTGAATGGCTAGATTGTTCATAATTCAACAAGTTAAATGCAATAGAAATTTAATAAATATGTAACATCTTCATTAGCATAGAAATACTAGTCTGTTTTATATAATCTTTAGCACAGTGCATTATTTTTTCCATATTTTGTTTCGTTACCGTTCCCATTTATTTTGGTAGAAAATCAATTACTTTTTAAAATTTGTATTTTTAGCTATCTCCAGTGGAGAAGAAATTTCAATGAAATGCTTGCAATGGAGTTGTGGGGGGTTGCCTTTTCACTTATCATAGCTCAGGAATGTTGTTCATTGTGCAAACACTTCTTTGGTGGTGATCTGCAGTCTCTAATGCTTGACACACTTCATTTGAAATGCAAATAGAGCTGTCATGGGAATAGGTCTCATGCTTTTTCATGGGGCTTATTCAAATTGGAATATGTGAGCTACTTAGGAGGTGGCAGAGGAATAGAAAGAAGTGTAGTAGATACCCTCACCTACCCCACAGTGATGTGGTAATTTTAAAAAAAGTCACCAAAAGAAATTCTAAAAACTTCAGAAATCAGAAGTTAGATTTTTGACACAGATTAATAGCTATGGGCGTATTGGTAGAATGGAACCTAATTCTATTCTCTATAAGGATATAATTATTAATGGGCACTAGTTGTGCTGATGGCCAAATATTCCCTCTAATACCTGAAGTAGTATGCCCATGTATATCAGTTATTGTTGCACTCATGTGCTGTTTTGGGACTTTTTATAGGCAACTAGTTGGCTGCTGTGTGAATCCAACTCTGGTCTAGATGTTCCTTCAGTCTTTTCCATCAAAAGACTTATGAGAGCTGCTCTGTTCACATAATGAAACTTTCTCATCTTCCTGCTGCTCTCAGAAAAGGTGTTTCTGAGACTTGTGGGACCCACCAAAATAACATGAGGTTTAGCATACTGAGTGCAGCAAGAAGAAGTGATTAGGAAACATTGGGAACACAGCTTTTGTAAACATTAAGGGTCTTCCTCTCATAGAATGACACTTTAGATTTCAAACCAGAGCAGAATAGACATGTGGCTTAACAAGGGTGCAAGGTGGCACATGCAATCTATGAGCAACACTTTGTGTGTCCCTGTTGTACTAGCTAGTATGCTGAGTACAGACCAGCAAGATTTGAGTTCAGGTCTGTACTTAGTCATTAACAAGATGAGGTGAGCTTGAACCATTCACTATTTCGAAAGAATTATTGTGAAAATGGGGAAAAGCAACATATGCATTGTCTTGAGTAACTTGAAGGAAGGATACAAAGGAATCTTGTGGCACTTTTGAAACTGAGAGAAAGAGTTTTGTAGCACAACTTTTGTACTATACCCCGCCTTTTGCCGTAGCAGTCAAGGCAGCTTACATCTAAAACAATGCAAAAAATATTCCCATAGTAAACAAAAAATCATATAAATAAACCCACTAGCCCCCCTTAAAAGTACATTAAATTCAGATGTCAGTTAAAACCAGAGATTAAAACCATAGACAAAGTTAAAAACAATAGGCACTCTGGGGATATGGTGGGGAGAGATCAAACTAAATGAGTATTTTATTCCAGGTAGGCCTGCTGGAAGAGATGCATCTTAACGGCTTTTTTAAAGCCTTCTGAGTTGGTTATCTGATGGATCTCTTCCGGCAAGGCATTCCACAATCTGGGAGCAGTGGCAGAGAATATCCTCTGGGAGGTTGCCATCAACCTAGTTTTTATCAGATGAAGCAGCTTCCTCCCAGAGGACCTGAGGGTGCTGGGCAGTTTATATGGAAGCAGGCAATCCCTTAGGTAGGTTGGACCCAGGCTATGTAGGGCTTTAAAGGTCATCACCAACACCTTATACTGTGCTCGGAAACCAATAGGCAGTCAGTGGAGGGATTTTAAAACTGGTGTAATACGATCACTCCTTGATGTTCCGGTGATCAACCTGGCTGCCATATTTTGTTAAGTATAAGGGTAGCCCCGTGTAGAGTGCATTGCAGAAGTAAAGTCATGAGGCTACCAGTGCATGTACTACAGTTTCTAGGTCCCTTGCTTCCAGGAAAGGGCACAACTGGCATATCAGCCGAAGCTGATAAACAGGCGCTCCTGACTGTCGCATTCACCTGATCTGTCATGTGAAGTGACGAGTCCAGGAGCACCCTCATAATAATAATAAATAATAATAAATTTTTATTTACAGCCTGCCCCTCTGCTCAGCAGTCGGGGCAGGTTACAGCATTTTAAAACATACAGAGTTAAAAACATTCCCTCATCCCACAATCTACTCCTCCCATCCCATTAAAACAAGATTAAACTATAAAGAAATTAAAATGCCATAATGCACTAAAACAATAAAATAATAGGGCAGCAACAATAGGAAAGGAACAATGGGAACCATCTCCCCTCGAGCTGGGGAATTATTCCGGGAAAGCCTGCCAGAAGAGATCCGTCTTTACTGCTTTTTTAAAAGCAGCAAGAGTGGTAATAAGACGGATCTCGTCCGGCAGGCCATTCCATAGTCTGGAAGCAGTAGCAGAAAAGGCCCTCTGGGAGGTCTGAGAAGCCTAGTTTTTATTGGCTGTAACAGATTCCTCCCAGAGGACCTAAGTGTGCAGGGGGGTCATACGGGGAGATGCAGTCCCTAAGATAAGATGGACCCAAGCCATGTAGGGCTTTAAAGGTTAACACCAACACCTTGTACTGTGCCTGGAAACTAATCAGCAGTCAGTGGAGGGATTTAAGCACCGGTGTTATGTGCTCCCTCCTGGATATTCCTGTGATTAACCTGGCTGCCATATTTTGCACCAATTGTAGTTTTCAGGTTAGGCACAAGGGTAGCCCCATGTAGAGCGCATTGCAGTAATCCAGACTTGAGGTTACCAGAGCAGAATGCGAACACAGTCCTTAGTGGAGAGCGTGATCCTGCCCAGGGCTGGAGGTTGCAACCCAATACATGGTTTGGGGGGCCCTACTGTAGGTACCTCCATTTTGTCTGGATTCAGCTTAAGTCAGTTTTTCATCATCCAGTCCATTAGCACTTCAAGACATTGATTATGGGGAGAACTGCCATCTGCCATCTGAGCAGATGACATAAACATGGAAAAATATATTTGGGTGTCACCAGCATATTGATACACCCAGCCCCATGTCTCCTGATAATCTCTCCCAGTGGTTTCATATAGATGTTAAACAACATAAGGGATAGAATGGCACCCTGTGGGACACCACATTTTACTTCCATTTTTGAGAAGTATCTGTCCCTGAGTGACACCTTCTGGAACCTGCCTGAGAGGAAGGAATGAAACCACTGAAGTACAGTGCCTCCAATTCCTAACTCTCAGATGTTCCAGGGGGATATCATGATCTATTGTATCAAAAGCCACTGAGAGGTCCAAAAGCACCAACTGGGTCATGCTCCCCTACTGGTGCTCAGGTACAGGTCATCTACCAGAGCCACCATGGCAGTCTCCACCCCATATCCAGGTCTGAAGCCAGTTTGAAATGGATTTAGAAAATCAGTTTCATCCAAGATCGCTTGGAGTTGAAAGGCGATGGCTCGCTTGATCACCTTGCTCAGAAATGGTAAATGGGAGACTGGTCTGTAATTTTTCAGGTCCAGGTTGTCCAGGGAAGGTTTCTTTAGGAGTGGTCTAATGACCACCTCCTTTAGACTTGATAGAACAATTCCTTCCCTAAGGGATGCGTTGATGACCTTAAGAAAAGCCATCAAGGCATCAGCTCCCTGGATGACCAGCCAAGAAGGGCAGGGATCGAGGGAGCGTGTCATCTTCTTCACTTTTCCAAGGATCTAGTCCACATCCTCAGTACTCACCAGCTCGAACCGTACAATCTAATCTTATAACCGGGTTTACTGGATGCCTCATCAGTCACTTCTGCTATAATCCCAGCATATAAATCAGCTCTTATCTGAGATATTTTATCGGCGAAATAGTTGTTGAAAACGTCACAGCAGGCTGTTGTCAGGATAAGCAAGGGATTCTGCACAGGAAGGGCCTGTGTCAACTCTCTCACCACCTAAACAGTTCTGCTGGACGAGATTCCATAGACGCAATATGTGCAGAGGAGAAAGATTTCTGCGCTGCACACATTGCCTCTCAATAGGAATGAAGAAAGTTCCTATGATGACACTTATCAGATAAAAGTCAAGTTTTCTGCCAGGTGCGCTCTAGTCATCGTCCAACCTGCTTCATATTCCTGAATTCTTCTGTGTACCAGGGCTGATGATTTGGAGCAGGATGGAAAGAATGTTTGGGTCTCTTTCATTAGACAGATGTTGTGAAGAATGTGACATAAATGTAATAAAAAAAGAAAAGAAAAATAACTATGTACCACACAAGTCAATATAAGACATATATAAAAAAGGTATAGTATTACTTCGTATATAACCATCATTTGAAAATAAATAAATAAATAATACCAGAAATTAGAAAAATTATTAAATTTATCTGGTTCCAAATCTTCATTGATATTGATACTTTCTAATACATTACTGAACATCTGATCCTAGTATTGATCTGTTCAATAAATTCTGTGGTTCAACCACTCCTACAATATGTTTTCAAACTTAGAGAAAAGCCTTATTCATATAGCTATATTTCCCTTCCTATTACATATTTCCATGAAATTCAATTCACCTTAAAAGGTATTTCCCCATGCTAATAAGTATGTTATGTTTAACATAGTTTTTGTAATTAATAAATGTGTGTCTGTGTTTGGGGTGGGAGTTTTCTATTGATTTGACTGAGAACAGATTATTTTTTTTTCCTATGCAAAAGTATTAGGTCCAAAACACACTGCAGAAATAATCCAGTTTTAAAGCACTTTCATTGCCCTGGCTCAGTGCTAGGGGATCCTAGGAATCATAGTTTATTCTGGCACCAGAGCTCTCTGACAGAGAAGGCTAAATGTCTCACAAAACTGCAGTTCTCAGAATTCCCTAGCACTGAGCCAGGGCAGTTAAAGAAGTCTCAAACTGGATTATTTCTGCAGTGTGTTTTGGATCTTATTTTTCCCCCCACAAAAGATGCTGTTTTCTTTCCAAAACAACTACATGCAATATTTGTGCCGAATAAGCCCCAAATTGCAAAGATTCTTATTAGTCCAGGATTCTTCTATCAGGGTTTTTTGACATTCAGAAACCCTGTTTTCTGTTTGGTACACACCCAGCCAATGTGTTATAATGGTCTTTTTTTTTAATCCCTGAATCTAATCAGAACTCTGGCCTACACAGGGCAACTCACAATCCATTCTCACTCTCAGATGGCCACATAAATAACAGTGGTGTTTAGGTAAGGAAATTATCTCTGTCATAGTAATGTAGAACTTAAGAGAAAGTGAATGCTTCCATGTGCACTTGTGAGTCAGGCACAGGTAGGGCAAGAATGATAGACTTGGGTTGACACATCTGTATATCATTTATAAGTAAAATGAGCATCTAGGACCTTCATTTTTGGATACCATTCCCCAAAAAGAGTAATTTCTATAGGCATTCTCATCAAAAGAGACAATGTATAGGAAGTAGTTCTGGTCAATTGACTTCAACTCTTCAGATCACTGATAAACTTTTTCAAATGGTCATCATAAATGCTACCTTTCAGGCTGTTCTGTCATGGGAATGAATGATCCTGTCCTCAGCCTAATTTCAATTGTCAATGGTTTTAAGATAAATATTTAAAAGGCTTTGTAGTAAAGCTAGTATTTAGACTTTCCTAGATGACCTTATTCATTTTGATGCTTTCAGACAAACCTAGTAATTGTTTCAAGGGTTAGATGTGACACATCTTAAAAAGAACTTGAAATGAAGAAGAAATTGGTTGGTTTGTCTAGTTTGATCATTTTTCAACATAGTTTGCATATTTTAGTGAAAAAACTACTTTGAAATATATGCTTTCAACATATTTATGAAAAGCTTATCTAAATTCTATATTAGAATCATCAATGTAATTGAAAGTGGCTATGTGGGTAGCTATTTTAGTTGCAATAACAACACTTTTCTATATTTACAAAATGCATTCATCAACAAGACATTTTCTGTTGTTACAAATACAAAATGTAAAATAATCCATGTGGGCCTATTCTTTAAATATTTGTATAAAATGAAGATAAAATGTTTTGTTTTGTTTTTATTTCCCATCTCACCCTCAACCCCCAAAAATCATTTTCTGGAAAAGGAAGGATTCCCTTGAGATACCACCTTGTCTGTTCCCAGGTCCCTGACCTCAAGAGGGAAGGAGAACCAGCTGCTACTTTCAGTTAAAGCCTCTGTAGTGGGAGAGGCCAAGAAGGCCAATTCAAGACCATTCACTAATCTGAAAGTGAGGAACTGAAAGGTAGCACGCAAGACAGGAGAAGGGCTACAGGCTTCTCCTTTGAACCTGAGTTGCAGGGGAATGAAAGACTATGACATTGTACAACAGTTCGGTTGAGGCCTTTCATAACTGCCTGAATTGGAGGGATACTTGTGATCTATAAGATGACAGGAATTTACAGGAGAAGTTGGGAGATTAGCCCCTCTACAAAAGGAAAAGCCAGGTGAGGACAAGGCAAAGAGACCTGGGGTGGCTGATGTGAAGCACCTGTTCATGTCCTGGCAAATGCCTTCTCTTCATTAGTTTATTTGTGTTTTGCTTGCCCGTTGGACCTCTAGCCCTCCCAGTCCATCTTGTCCTGGGTTCCTCATCCTGCAACTACTTATTAGGATCTTACCAAGCTCTGTATCTTGAAACCACTTATCTCTTTCCCACTGAAGCTCACTCTACAGCTACTTTTCCTGAAAATTGTTCATTTTTCCTCTTTGAGGACTTAACAGAATCACTATGTGAGTAGTTTTGAGTATGACTGAGAAGACATGCAAGCTGGAGGGTTTGATGTACTTCATCCCATGGAAGCTACAACCTCTGTGACACTGTAAAACAAAAGAAATAAATTATCTGTCTTCATGACAGTATAGCACAATAAGAAAACATGACCCCAAAGAAACAAAAAGTTGAAATGATGTGTAATATATGTTATTAAGTGCCATAGAGAGTTAACAGATACTTCACTGTACAAAGACTCTTCAACCAATTACTTTGTGAGCAGGAGAGGAAGAAAAAGTTTTTGATGTCATAATTTTTGTCATTAGCCACATGGCATGATGTTCTGGAAGCATGGCCAAATGAAGAGGTTGATAAAAATGCTCAAGGTCTATTGCAAGCTGTCACACAGTAGAGACCAGGGTAGTGGTGTGTACTATCAATCAAAGAAGTGCTGAAATAAAGTAATCTATAGGAGAAGTCTCAAGCCCTTTCACACTACACACTTACAGCCTTATGGGTACGCTTTTATTGTCATGGTGATATCCTGTGAATTACTGGAGTTTGCAGTTTGTTGTGGCATTATAACTGTCTGGTTGACAATTCTAAATATATCTCTCCAAACGACTAATCCCAGAACTTCATAGGATGTGGTCATGGCAGTTAAAGAAGAATCATAACTCTATAATTGTGCATGTAGAGCAGTATAATTGTGTAGTGTGAAAGGTCATGCAATCCAAGGTCTTTTTCACATATCAGTGTTCATCTCTTGATATCTTTGGATAGTGTAACATATATTCATGGTGATTGACAGGATCACATTCCTTATGGTTTTAGGGCCAAAACCTGAGACTGAAAGCAGTCATAGAGGCAGAACAAGCAGGTGCTTGGAGCCAGGCTAGGGTGGCTTTCCGGTCAGTTGCTTATGGATATGGGCATAAGGGCAATGGCTGCAGAATTCAAATGAAATATTTTGATTATGAGAAGCAAGCTAGATCAAAATCAACAACAAAACATTTTATTTATTTATTTATTTATTTATTTATATGAAATGCCTTCAGTAGCTGCAGCAATTATTGCTGTTCCTGTTAGAGCTTCCATCCCATGTAGTCTTATCTATTTCATACATGACACATGAGGAGTTTTTCCAAGCTCTGCACTGATGTTTGTGCTTTCAGAAAGCTCACTGTCAGTTCCTGGGAGAATTTTCCCAGGAACTATGCTATTGTTGCCAGGACTTGTACAAGAAAGCTCATGAGGCCTCACACCAGAGGTATCCTCATTTCCTTACTACAGATGGCTGAATGCACCCAAGTACATGCATCCAACACCTCTCTTCCCAATCACTTCCCTTTTCTCTTGGCTTTTTTATACACTGATGTTCTTAAGTGCAATGTTTATGCAGATACCTTCATACTAAGCCACTGAGCCTAGTGCCTTTTGGAAATGAATGGGGATTGATGTCTAGGCTTTAAAACCACCTCTCTCACAGAAATTAAGCTTCCTTTTCTCTAGTGCTGATTACCAGAGATTTATCTCATTGTTTCAAAACCCAGAAAAATGCAGTTATAGCCTGAGACTTCAACTGGCACCAGGGGACAGGCTATAATTTTCACTCATAGGATTCTCATCTAAGTGGAAAAGTAGGTGTTTTTCAATGATCCTACAGACCTTTATTCCTTTTCCAAAATCTGTTCTGAAGGGCTAAGGGATTGTTTAGAATTAATTGGGTAAATGAGGCCCATGGGCCCCACTTTTATACCCCCAAAACCTTTCCAAATACCTTCTATAATTCCAAACAATTTTTGGGACCCTCACAGTGCGCCAACCCTCTCCCCAAAATTTAGCCTCAAATTCAGCTCACAACAAAACCACAAGGGATGTGAGCAGACATTCTAGGTATGCTGGCACAACCTCTAGGGAGAGCAGACATGAAAACTTCCCCCTTCAACCTCCTCTGCGGTTGCCCTCCCCTGGTGTAAAACAATGTGGAAAGCAGTAAGGAAACAGGGAACCAGTGATATCACATCCATCAATATTCAATTGACATAATCCTCTTGCTAGAGAGAGCACAGAATGTGATTAATATTTATACACATATTTACTGGTATGATTTTACTAGGTTTTTGGATTACCCTAAAAGGATGATGCAGACTTCCTTCATTAAAGAAGATGACTATTTCCCTGCTGGAGCTCTTGCAAAAAAGGAATCTAATTCCTAGTGTTTATCTTAAATTGTTTTCTTCTCTCAGTTCAGCTAGATAATCCTGGCAACAATATGCTCCTATGCATTTCTTCTATGTCAAAGTTGTTATGAGACAAATAGGTGCAAAATTAATAAAGAAGTGCTAAAAATATATAGAGAGCTTATCTACTGGTATTAAGGTTGAAACATAAATGTTCTGTGCATTGAAATAAAGGGGTGATGACAGAATTTCCTTGCCTGTTATAAAGCTGATGCCACCATTTGAATTTACTTTTAATGCTGAACCTATCAATAAAGCTTAACATTGCTCCAATAATGTCTTTCCTTTTTAAAATAAAATTATTTCCAAGGAACTTGCTGAAAAGAAATATGTTTTATTTATTTTGACTCCTTAACCCTTCTATCCTCAAGAGTTTAGGGCAGGTTATAAAACTATGTTTTTGAAAGAAATATACAATATATTTAATATATGTATTCAGCTAAATAATCTTGTTCGATCTCAAAGCACTAAACTTGCACAAATAAGGTTTACAGTCTTCTTTTAAAATAAATAAATAAATAAATAAATAAATAGATCTTATTTGTCACTGGAAAACACTCAAGTTCTGGCTTAATGGAAACCTCCTGAAAATGGTAATTGCATTCCAAACTTGGAATGTAGCCAAGGAAAATGCCCCAAAGTTCATAGATGTTCAGAAGGATCTTGGTTCAATTAATGCATGTAGAAAAAAGCAGAATCATAGGCTGTTCTGATCGCTGTGCATTCATTGAAATATCTGCATAGAGGCTAGACCTGCACAGCTTTCTTCATTTTATTTTTTATAGGAAATTTTCTTTTTAATCCAACCTTTCTAATGCCAATACATCAGTCAACTGCAACATCATAATGAAACCCCAATATTAAGAAAATGCAAACCCTTTATAACAGAAAAGAGGTGGGAAACAGATGCAACAGTATTTTCAGAATAATAATCAAATATCCAGCTCTGCAAAATCCCAGTTGATTTTCAGTTAAAAAAAAAAGTCTTCCCACATGACTATAGGAGAAAAAGATGTCATGTGGGCTTCATGCATTAAATGTTATACAGTTTCAGTGCACAGGAGAGGATTTATTCTCCACATTTTACATAGTTGAGAGACTGTTATAGAAGAAAACACCATGGGTACCATGGTGATCCAGGTGACTACTAACCCAGCATTCCCGCATTTCTAACTTATGGCAACCCTATAAGAAAAGCCTATCACTATGGAGCTGTCATGGCCTTTCTCTGCTGCTGACACTGTATGATTTGCCCAAGGTAATCCAAATGATTTCCATGGCTGCGTAGGGATTCAAACCCTGGTCTCCTGGAAATCCAGGGCATATCTATACTGTAGAAATAATGCAATTTGACACTATTTTAAGTCCTGGGATTTGTAGTTTTACAAGGTCTTTAGCCTTTTCTGCCAAAAAGTGCTGGTGTTTCCCAAACTACAAACCCCAGGATTCTTTAGGATGAAGCCATGGCAGATGAAGTGGTATCAAATAGCATTATTTCCACAATGTAGATGCACCCGCAGTCCTTTATTCAGACATACTCCTTCATTCCTGAATGCTGAGAGAGTGGAGATGTGTACAATTTCAGTTCCTCTTCTCCACATATTCAACTTCATGCATGACTAGGACAAATGAGATAGTTTTCAAAGAAGTAGCCATATTAGTGTCTGGAAACATAAAAAGGAGAAGTCGGTTTATATCCACAAAAGCTCATGCAAAAATGAAAACCAACTAGTTTTAATGGTGTTGCCAGATATATTTTACTTCCCTCCTCTCTTCCTCCCTCTTTTTAGGATGAATGTGTTATATAGGGGATGGGGAGTACATGAAATGATCCCTGGCATGGGAATCAAGTATTAAAGGGTCATCAATGTTTCATATGGGAAATGAGGGTGTGTGTGATGGTGTTCAACTAATATATAGCTGTACAATCTGAAAAACCAGAGACAAGTTAAAATAGGAGCTCTTAGTCAGGATACTTTGATCTTATTTGCCTATCTGATCTGGTGGGCCTGGTTTTTCCTGCAGATATAACAAACACAGGAGGAGGAGGAGGAGGAGGAAGGAAACCCATAGTTTATATAGAGATTATTTTATGTTTAGATGTCACTCTCTAGCAACTGGGGCTCAGCCTAGCATAGAGCTGCAAAAATAACAGACTTTGCACATGAGGTGGTTCTTAAAGCTGTTGGTTAATAGTATGACATGCATTGTAAATCTACCAATTCTAAGGAGCTTATCATACTCTTTAAAAAGCCATCTTACTTTTCCAGGTTCAATCTTCATCAGGGATATACCCATATGTTATCAGATGGGGTATCTCCTTAAATCACCACCAAATCCATCACCTGAATCCAGATGGGGTAAACCACAGATCAAAGCCATGCTCAGCCGGCTGATTTTTGAAGTCAGAAATTTCTAACTTTGAAAATTGGGTAGCTGAGCATGGCTTCGACCCATGGTTAACTCGGCCTGTATTCGGGTGACAGATTCAGTGGTGATTTAAGGAGATACCCCCATGCGATAATGTCCAGGAGTATCCAGAATGAAGATTGAACCCAGAAAAGGTAAGATGGCTTTTTTAAAGAGTGTGATAAGCTCCTAACTGTACTCCACCCTGATGAAAACCTGGTTGTCAAGAACAGCAGTGGGTCAACACTTGAATAAAAATAATAGTGGCAATAATACTAAAATATATAAAATAATGCACATGCATTCCTGTAAACAAAATTTCCTGGTATGGTAAATGACTATCACATGTTAAGAAACCAAATGTTTCTGGTGTAAGATAATAGCTAGTGTAAGATAATAGCTGATTAACAATGCATTTTTTTATTAAAATACTATCATCTAAGTTTTGTCGTATGGGACAGACTGCAACTGCTATATTTAACAAGGGGAAAATATGCAAATTTGGAAGCGATTAAAATTTGTTATGCTTCAAAGAAGGGATATAGGGCCTTGGACCTCAATTTAATAAGCCTGAAAGGGAAAAGGCTGCTCATGGCAGCTTGCCTTTCTTCTTGCAGAAAATAAACAGTAGCTTATGATATTACTTAGAAATCCTGGCCAATGCCTGATCAGTCTGCCAGTATGATTTTTTTTATATATATATTTATATATATATTCCACAATATATATATATATATATATATTCCACAATAGAATATACATGGAACCTTCTTAAAGGAAAATTTAACCACTGCAGATTAGGAAGCATTGTTATAGAATAACCTCACTGAGATTTTTCCATCAAATTCCTCCATGGACACTTATCCTGAAGTTTCTCCCACAGTATTCAATGGAATTTGCTCTCAAATAAAGACCAAAAACACATTATGTTTCTCACATTTTTTTAAAAAAAAATGTTTGAACATGACACATTTAAGGTCTTCTTGATCCATAACCTGATCCCCATTGGTAGTTGAGCCAGTTTCCTATCAAAGTACCTTCCCACCAGCTGGTATTTGTCCATACAGAGATCAGCAGTAAATGCCACCTTTGACAGCAAACAGTAGTCCAGGGAGCGGATGTCAGGGCATAAACTGATGCAAAACCATTTTTGTATCACAAATACTTCCCAGAATCCAGGGGGTGCCATAGTTCTATTTATTTCAGAGTGAAAATTTGGTATTTTTTTTAAATGACAGCAAAGATAATACCATGATTAAATGTTAACAGGGAATTATTGTTGGTTTTGTTTGTTGTGTTATTAAAATAAAAGTCTATTTTAGTATTATTTTGAAGGGATTTCAAAAATATTTGTTTCCATCTGCTTTTAAATGGAATGTTAGTCTGTATATTTAATCACTAAAACTGTTACTTCACTTGTTTTAATCTGTTTTATCTGGACAGCTTTGCTAGGAGGTAACGTGTTTTTAAGATGGCTGTTTTTAGATTTGTAATTATAATAAACTGTTTTAGTGAATTATTTCCCCCCTTCATTATGGTTTATGTGAGCCACCTTGAAGGAGGTCCCCCCCCCCCCCCAGCATCATATACATTCTGGAAAGGGAAGAGGGCAAGAAGAGGAGGAGGGATTTAAATAATGATATTTACAAAGCCAACATCCAAAGTTAGCACCAGCTAGGGAAGACCCATTCAGTCATTAGCTGAATAATAAATCAACACTTGACCTATTCAATAGGTCTAGCATAGTTTAGACTACTGTAGTTCAAACTACCATAGTTCAGACTACCAATGTGTATTATTAGACCAAAGTTTGTATGCAGTGGGAAGGCTATGTTATTTTATTTAATTAGACAGGACTCCTTAACCTTTAGGACAATAAACAAAGTAATATACCATCTCAAGTTTTTCCCATCACTAACAAGGACATTGTTCTCAAAGTAAAATAGAAAAAAAAAGTCCACTTACAATCATAGAATCCTAGAGCTGGAAGAGAGCACATGGGCTATCTAGTCCAACCCCTGCTATGCAGGATTACAGAACTAAAGCACCCCTGATGCCATCCATTCACTTCTGCAACCATCAGCTGGATATGACTACTGCAAACTGTCAACAACAACAAAAATATCCCACATGTATAGCACAATTTATGCCTGTATGTCACTAACAGGATGCAAGACTAACCTACAAAAATACTTCAAAGAAATGGTGCAGGTTGACATTATATATATGATTTCTTTGTGCTTTTCTCAGAATTTGGAAAAGTTAGGTGCTTTGGAATACATCTCCAGAATCCCCTGGACAACATGGCAAGTGGCTATGCTGGCTGGGGTATTCTGAGAGTTGAAGTTCCTTAAATAGTCTTTCTGAGCTGTGCCTCTTTTTCCTTAGCAGAACTGAGTACTCAGCCTTGTTACACACCAGTTCTTTCTGAATTTCCAGCATACCTACATGTCACCAGAATAAAGCCTAATCAACATCAACCTACAGTCTTGTTAGAACCAAGTAATGTTTAGAAACCATGGAAATAACAAGAAGTACCTTTAAGAGAATCTGGATACTTTATATTTGCCTTGCCCAATTTATGCTGATCTTATTTTCAAACTGTTTTCCTAACCTTTGTGGAGATTTGGCCACTTAACTTAGGTTGACTGAAAACTGAGATTCCCATTCATTAATTTAAAGTATAGCTGTCTAGATCTCTGCTTGCCTTCTGTCAAGGGCTAACTAGTGAACCAAATTATACAAGAAGTGCCTTGCATTGGAGCATAGATATTACCTTCTCAACTTACTGATTTAATTATTTGCTGAGGTTGAGCCACCAAGCAGACTGTTTGGCTCCTTCCCTGCATTATATAATGCTCCAGTGTTCCTCCTGCCATTTGGAAACCATTTCATGCTGCAGTGACAAAAGGGTGCATCCCATAGAATACCCCTCCACCCCCAGTAGACTATCATTTTTACTTTGTGAGAGTTCTATGCTAAATTGCCCAATGGAATTTTTGAGAGATCAAGATAGAGCAGCACGCTGGATTTTTCCTAACACAACCATTGCAAATCAGGAGGTTGTTTGACTGCCTCCCCATCCTTTCCCTGCTTTTTATCACTCTGAGTTGATTAATTTGACTTGCAGCATTTGACATTTGAAAAATGCTCATGCATTTGACTGTGGGAAGTACTGATAGAATTGAAATAGCCCAATAGCTGAATATGAAGAATGTTTTCAAACTTCATACTCTCTTTTTAAAAGATGTGTTGTTATATAGTGGCCCCTTGGTATCTGCCATGGTTTGGTTCCATATGTTGTCACTCCCACTTCCCATGAATACCATGATTAAATTAAATATTAAATATAATGGCATAGTAAAATGGTATAGTAAAATGGCATATGGCATAGTAAAATGTCTTATTAAATACAATGGCATAGTAAAATGGTGTCCCTTATATCAAATGGAAGAATCAAGGTTTGCTTTTTGGAATTTATATATTTTAAAATATCTTCAAGCCATGGATAGTTGAACCCATGGATAAAGAATCTGTAGATATGGAGGACTGACAGTATAAGAACTGGAAACATTTTGCAGAAAAGTGAAGTTAATAAGAAAGGGCCATTACATCTTGTACTATGTAGATTCATTTCCTTTATCCCCATTAAATTCTGGGGAAAAACTTCAGTTAGTGTTGAAACACTCCAGAGACCTGGCAATAAAGAGGGGAGCCTCCCCAATCTAAATCCCTTCATGTTTAAGTCCTATTATGCCTCCAACTTCCCTTCCTTCTTAGTGTCCACACACCACAATAGGAGGTTTTACTATGGGCCTTTACAGACTGCCAGAAACAATGCATCTTGAGGGCACTTTAACTGTCCTGGTTCAGTGCTAGGGAATCATGGGAATTGTAGT
>JAIPUX010001880.1:80343148-80360283 GCA_020142125.1 Phrynosoma platyrhinos
CATCTTTACATTTCACCTTTGACTATATATCCCATTCATATCCTAACAGTGGTACAGTTACCCCTGCAGTAGCCCTATACAATCTTTCACAGAATGCTCATCCCAGAACTTAATGCTCGTCCCACCTTACAGGCGAAGTTTAGCAATCCTGTAAGGGATTGAAATTCATGAACTGTAGCTTTTTGCTTCCCCAACATCACACTAACTTGCTGCCTCATAGCCACCAATTTGTCGTTAGGTAATCAAGAAATCCCAGTTACGGTGTCTATCTCGATACCCAAAAAGGTAAGCTGTGTGTCGTGCCCTTCAGTCTTTTGTTCTGCTAGAAGAAATCCCAACTCAGACATTAAGTCCTGAAATTTAGACAAAGAGACTCTGCACTGAGAGGAATAATGAGTCCCAGCAATAAAAAGTAATCTAAATAATGTGTTATGGCCCTGTTACCTGTCCGCCTGACTGCACACCAATGAAGAAAGGTGCTGAAAGTCTCAAAAGCTGAAAAAAGAAATTGAATGGGGTCATTGGCATGGCTTTATCGAAGTAATACTTTCCCTCAAACTGAAAACCCAGCAGGTCAAAAATCATCTGGGTGTACAGGGAGAAGCCTGAAGGTGAATTTAATATCGCACTTAGCTAAGAGGGCTCCCTTACCTAAATTCCTAACCATCTTGACTGCTGAATTGAATGATGCGTATTTAATGGATGTAAGCCCAGGATCTATAGCATCATTCACAGAGTTACCCTTCAGGTAAGATAAATTGTGAATCAACCTAAATTTCCCAGGGGCTTTTTTAGGTACAACACCCAATGGGGATAAACAAAGTGTGGGAATAGGCAGATGATCATGAGGTCCTGAAATTCTTCCAGCAGTTATTTCTTTCGCTAGCTTGTCCCTCACAATATTTGGCAATTCCCTCATGGAACAAGCATTAGGCACATAGCAGTGTACCCTGGAACCTGTATAAGGGATACAAAAGCCTAAGGAAAAACCTTGAAATAAATAAGATGCAACCTCCTTGTTAGGATATACCCTCAGCCATACCACCATTGTATCTAACTTAATTGGTGACAGAACCTTTTCCTGCTGGCGATACTGGCTGGGAGGACACCTCCCAATCCTGACCTCTTACCTCTACTGCAGGAAGCGCCGGGGTGAACACCCCTGCAGGTGTTAGACTTATGGTCGAAACTGCAGGACTGCCTCTTGCACTTGCCTGTGTTAAAATCCCAGCATAAGCCCAATTGATTTCTTTCACCCATCCCAGGCTTCACATTTGGCCCTCTCAGCAAAGTAACCATGGGGATGAACCCATTGTCATATCTACTCAATGGGGAGTGCCCCACCATTACATCTGCCCATAATTCAGACTGAATATGTCTCCAAGACAGGGAGTGATCTTGTTCAGCTCTCATTCTAAACTGCTCGTTGTATTTCAGCCAAGCTGCACCTCTAGCATTATGATGGCAGTTAGCGTAAGCTTTTTTTAATGATCTCCTGGTATTTAGAAAAGTCCAGAGGCCTAAGTGGTTCATTTTCCACTATAACACCCCTGTAAATAGTAAAACCCATAATCCAATTCACAAAATTACGCTTGAGCTTAGGGCGTTTGAGCACCTGAAACTCTTTGGGAAGGCTAAATCTTTTACCATGATCCTTGGTTTGGGAGCCCTAAAAGTAAGGGAAAATAAGTCAATGTAATCTCCCTTCCATATCCTGGAAAGAGGAAGGTGTGAGCCAAGGGGTGTAGACATCCCAGTGGAAGGGGTTGATTCAGAATGATTCAGAATAACACAGGAACACTCAATGGAGACACCAGAAAGCAGTTGGCTGACCATCCTGCACCCTAGGATCAGGCACCTGTGAAACCACAGGTGCCTGCACAGGCACACCCAAAGCCGCAGGGTTGGGGCATTCCACACCCATACCCTGACTATTCTGGCCACCTGGAGCCCATACCGAAGTGGGCCAGTTTGCATGTGAAGGATTAGTAGGAGACAAACCTGAAACAGAAGCTTGCTGGGAAGCATCGCTAGCCAACCGCACCATTCCTCCAAAGTGTGGCCCCGCAACTGCTCGGGTGTCAGGCAAAGATGAAGTAGCAGTGGCTTGATCTCCTCTTTGCACATCACAGGTTTGCTCCATTGCACCAGCACCTGGAAAAACCACTCCTCGCAAGAGGTTATATAAATCTGCCATAGTAGGCTGCTCAGAAACAGGGGCAGCTGCAGCCTGAATCTCCACACCAGGGACCCTTTTTAGGAGTTCCCACACATTGGCAATAGTGGGGTGCCCAGCCTCCACAGCCGAAACCACCGAAGGACCCAGTGTAGCATCCATCACCTGAGCATCAGGTGCAACAGAAGGAGGCAGCACTTCTGTGTCAGTGGTACCAGAAGTGCTGGCAATAGGACTGGCAGCTGTAGCCTGTAGCCCCTTCTGGGCGAGCTGTCTTGCCCAGTTGTGCTAACTGAGCAGCAATCTCATCATCTCTTCTGGCAGACTGGGAAGGCTTCTTTGAAGCAGTGACCAGAGCCAGGCACAGCCAAAGCTGCATGATTCTTAGATTGGGCTTTACTGTTGGGCATCACTTCACCCAGTAAGTGTAACATGGGTCCTAAGCACAATCATCCAACCTTGGATGATTACCATCAGGCCAAAGGCCGCCCTTCCCCAAGTCTCAACAAGAGATGCACTTAGCCAGGAAGCGTTGCTGGCAACAACCACAGGGGGGAAAGTGTCCACCAAGGGTCCTATTAGGCACCCTGCACCACCAGGCCAAAAGGCTGCCCTCACCAATGCTCAATAAGAGATGCAAATAGCCAGGAAGCATCACTGGCCACAACCAACCAGAGGGGAAAGTGTCCACCAAGGGTCCAAGGAACCTAGCCCAAAGACAAGTATTGCCTTCAAACACACTCACCGCAGTGGAAAGGTGTATAAACCCTCCCAAACCAGCGATGGGGGCCTGACCTTGCCGGGGCGCTGCTGAGCCTGAGATCCAGTACCAGTTCCATGCACCAGGTGAAGAGAATGCCTTCTGCAGCACCCGCCTCAGATAAGGAGCCCTCTGAGTGTTGGAGATGCAGAGGCTCTTACAGGCCCAAGGGTACCGGCCCGAAGGCCTCACTCGGCCTATCTGAATTGCTCAGAGAGACACAAATCGGAAGCTCCCGCAGTTAAGAATTAATGAGCAAAATCAGCAAAAGCCAAGAAATTCACTAGGCCAAAGCCAAGAATGCAGCCAGAGTACAGAGCAGAGCGATATGATTCGCTCAGTTCAAGCTGTAAAATGGCTGCCACCACATGGCAGCGCAGAGCTATAAAGAACAAACCAGGGGTAGGCAACCTTTCCCCTTTAAGGGCCGAAGGACTTCAGCTCCCAGAATCCCAGGAGCTATTGGACAACATGGGACTATTGGCCAACATGGCTGAGGCTTCTGGGAGCTGAAGTCCCTCGGCCCTTAAAGGGGAAAGGTTGCCTACCTCTGGAACAAACTATCATCATAAGTCTCACGTGATTACAGTCACCACGAGACTTCCCAGACACAGGCAAGCAACTTGATTGGACCAAGCGCACAGGTGCTCTAATATCCCTGCACGCTTGGCCAATCAGGCCTCTCTTGTCCTTATATGGCCAACACAAGAAGAAACCCCTCCCAACTCATCTTTCTGTTAACACAAAATTTGATCCCTGTAATCTTTCAAAGGGCTTATTGGTCCTGATTTCCAAAGTATGGAACCTGCTTCCCTACTGTCTACTTGGTACATGAAGTCATTCTTATTTCAGTATCCATTCTATTAATTGTGTCTGCATAGTCAGTCATCACTCTTTTAGGTCACTTTCCACCCTGTCATGTGTTTTGAAGCATCCTTATTTCTATCTTAACTATACAGTTAATTTCAACTTTGTGAGATTCCTTGACTACTTCTTGAGAGTAGGAAAACTCTAGATAGATAGATAGATAGATAGATAGATAGATCTGTCAGCTGCTATGTACAAGGCATTTGGCAAGTCAAAATATCAATTCTTAAAATATATTTTCTAACTCATAAGAAGGTTGCAGAAATTGAGATTATTGACAAACATTTGTTGAACAATAGCTATGATGTTTTCATTCTTTTTAGAATGATGTGCCTAGATTGAACCTGCACCAACACCACTGCAAGAAGGCTGCTTTCCTCTTTTTGAATCATTTAAAGAGGGAATGGCAATATTGTCCATATGTGCTTCAGGTAAATAGTAATAATAATAATAATAATAATAATAATAATAATAATAATAATAATAATGATAATATTTTTAACCCACCCCTCTGCTCGGCAACCGGGGGGAGTACAACAAGATTAAAACAGATAACAGTTAAAACACTCCTTCAACCCAATCCCTAACCCTCCCCCCTTAAAACTAAATTAAACTAATGAAAGATTAAAATAACAAATGGACAACAAAATACACTCCAGAAAAGCAGCTTTAACAAGGACAAACAGGCAGTGGCAGCAAAAGGGCGGGTAAGCAAACCACCTCCATTGAGCCAGGAGATTTATTCCAGGAAGGCCTGCCAGAAGAGATCCATCTTTACTGCTTTTATAAAGCTATCAAGAGTAGTGATAACACGGATCTCATCCAGCAGGTCATTCCATAGTCTGGGAGAGGTCACAGAAAAGGCCCTCTGGGAGGTTTGCGACAGCCTAGTTTTCATGGGCTGTAACAGGTTCGTTCCTCCCAGAGGACCGGAGTTTGCAGGGATGATCATACGGGGAGAGGCAGTCCTGGAGATAAGATGGACCCAAGCCATGTAGGGCTTTAAAGGTTAAAACCAACACTTTGTACTGTGCCCGGAAACTAATCCAATAAGCCAATCAGGATGTTTTACCCAAAGTTATAGGACAATCTGAGATAGCTCATATAATTTAGGAGTGTGAAAGCAGAAAACCTCATGCCCAGATGACTCTGCATGTCATCAGAAAGCTTGAAAAGAATGAAAGGGAAGCATTTAAAAAAGTTGATCCTTCTCTCTTTTTTTTAATTTTGACTTTTTAAATTTCTGTTTATTTATCCAATTTTTTATCCAAAAGCTCCAGGAGCCAAGCGGGGAGAGTTGGGACCAGCCCCTCCTTTTCCACCACCCGAGCAGCTGGACTGGAGGCTATTTAAGACTCTTAGCCTCCTTAGAGGTAACAGCAGCTCCAAAAGCTCCAGGAGCCAAGCGGGGAGAGTTGGGACCAGCCCCTCTCTTTCCACCACCTGAGCAGCTGGACTGGAGGCTACTCCGCCGGCACCACCCAGCAAGCGGCAGCCTCCCTGAAGCCGCAGAGGACTCCTGGCCACCTAGCAGCCCTCGGAGGACCAGCTTCACCTGCGCTGCTGGGGAGGAGCACCGGCGGCTTTAAAATCCCCTCCAGCTTTCAGCTTTTGACTATAATTGGACTCTGATTTTCACCAACAGCACAGCTGTGGCTGGAGCATGGTTGGGGAGACCGGGAAGAGCTTAAAATCCTTCCCTAGTTATACATTTCCCAGCTACAATGCTGTTATGTATTTTTATATTGTAATTGTATATTTTATATTGTATTGTATATTGTTTTTTAATTTGCTTTGTTGAATTGCTTTGGGAGGTGAGTGGGGATGGGAATGAGGGATGGGAGTTGATTTGATGTAATCTATTTTGATGTTTTGAACTCTGTATGCCACCCCGATTGCTTGGCAGACGGGTGGGATATAAATTATTATTATTATTATTATTATTATTATTATTATTATTATTATTATTATCAATGTTTACAAAAAAATAACCTCCTTTTTTTTCTTTTCTGACAAGCCTTTACTGTTTAAGTGACATGGTGAGCTGGTTCAGCATGGACGCCAACATGCTGGGATTAGCTGCACTTATTCAATTTGACCAGTCTATATGGCTGAAAATTTGATTTACTTCAAAGTAAAAGTAAATAAATATCTGATGAAATTCACACATATCTTTATATAAAGGATGAAAGGGCCAAGAATTAAAATGCTGAAAAGGGGGAAAAAGTGAAACTGGCAAATTTTTATTTCCTTAACTGTAAAATGTAGCAACTAACAGATAAGAATTGCACTGTTCCCTAGAAGTAATTTCTGTTTAAGAATTTGCAACTGGAGAAACAATCCTCAACTTATATCTTTTGGCATCATATTGTTCTTCAAAATAATGTTTGCTCAAAATTCCAATATAATTTAGATTTCTGTAAATGGATCTCTCAGATGGGCTGGCTGTGAAGTTCTTATCTTGCAGCGGTGGAAACAATTAAACATAGAAGATATCATTATTGTCTCATTTTCCCACATGAATAAACAGAATCATATTTGACTGACTGGAACATTTTGACAAATAACATTTTTGAGACCTTGAAGGTTATCATGTTTGAAATTATTTAGTTGTTTGTTTTTTGCACAAATCTGTAGGGGGAAAAACTTTAAAAGGAAAAGAAACATTTCAACAGTTTCATTTTTACATACCAATGGTATCCCACAGTGCTTTATGCTAAATAATAAAAATCTATAAGTAAAGATATGTCTGTATCAAAATAATCCTCATCTAAAATAGTATAGTACCAGCATGGTATGTCCATAGTCCTAGACAACTATTTTTTAATAATAATAATAATAATAATAATAATAATAATAATAATAATAATAATAAAGACCAGGTAGCTTTCACTAGTATATTCTAGTTCTCATATGATAATGCATTATTTCATAACAGAAAAATCATTCAAGACCACATCTTCTTTATAGTTTCTGATAATATTTTTATTGTCAATGTTATGTCTGCATAGCTATGTCAGAAATTGCTCACAGCTCCAAGAATGATCCATAGAGTGCTACTGCTTGCATGAGCCTTCTGTCATTTCAATTATGGGTTCAGTCATCATTCACAAAGATAAACACTTGTGGATCTTCTCTCATGTAAATGAAAGAGGGTGTCTGATCATATAAGAGATCAATATGAAATCATTCCTGTAGAGAAATATCTGTATTGTTTTTGGATCACTCTACTGATGGATAGATGCTAAAAATGCCCACTTAGCAATGGTGTGTGTGGGGGGGGGAGTAGAGAGAAATGAATGAAAAAATCAATTACTTCATGGATCTGCAAATTGTTCTTTATGGAACAGGCATCAGTTGTATCAGTTGTGCTAACTCTAAGATTACTACTGCACAGAGAACAGCAGCACAGATACTGGTATAAAGAGCACACTGGGATTAGGAAAACAGGATCTTAATAGGCCCCAAATCCCCTATGTAAACAGACACACACACACATATACCATAGATACAATCAAGCATGTGCAAACAAAACCATAGCAAACTTTGATTTCTTAAAAAATCATTGCTATAAAAAACATTGCTACTGGTTTACACTGGTACTTGAGTATAATGTGAGAACACAGTGCAATATCTTCATCAAAAGAACTGGGGGGAAATCCTCTGCTTTAATAGAAGTGGAGATAATATTGAGAATGGTCTCTCTTTCCATAGATTTTCCCCAAGTTACAAATACCACAGTGGCAAGCAACTGCACAGAAACAAGGGACCAGTTTCCCAGCCCTGAACCCCTTGCCTACAGCAAAATCATGCATTTTCCCTCTGTTTTCTCTCTAAAATGGCAATTAGAAGTGGCATGACATCACTGCCTGTTGCCATTTTAGAGAGGAAACAGAGAGAAATGAAAGTATTTGAAGGAATGGGGGCTGGGGTTTGTGTCAAGACCATGTTGAACCCTGGTCTGGAAAATGACATGGATGTGGATAAAAAGTTGTAAAAAGAACTGGAGCAAAGGTAACAAGGTTACTACAGTTCAAGGGGCAGTAAACCAAAAGCAAAGCAGCTTCATTTATATACTGCTTCATACTGTGTAAGCGGTTTACAACTGTAAGTTCATTGTCCCCCAACAGCTGGGTACTCATTTTAGTGACCTCAGAAGGATACAGGACTGAATCAAGCCTGAGCCCTGGCTAGTATTTATCTTGCAACCTTGTGGTTTATGAGTGAGTGGCTGCAGTACAGGCATTTAACCACCCAGCCCCATGTCTCCTAATGATTTCTCCCAGTGGCTTCAGATAGATGTTGAACAACATCGGGGACAAAATGGCGTCCTGTGGGACACCACATTTTGGCTCTGTTTTTGAGAAGCAACTATCCCCGAGTGACTCCCTCTGGGACCTGCCCGAGAGGAAGGAATGGAACCACTGGAGTACAGTGCCTCTGATTCCTAACTCTCTCAGGCATTCCAAGAGGATGTCATAATCTATCATGTCAAAAGCCTCTGAGAGGTCCAAAAGCACTGACTGGGTCACATTCCCTCTGTCGGTGCTCAGGCACAGATCATCTACCAGAGCAACTATGGCAATCTCTACCCCATATCAAGGTCTGAAGCTGATTTGAAATGGATCCAGAAAATCGGTTTCATCCAAGATCACTTGGAATTGGAGGGCGACGGCTTGCTTGATCACCTTGCTCAAGAATGGTAAATGAGAGACTGGTCCAGGGGGTCTAGGGAAGGTTTCTTCAGGAGTGGTCTAATGACCGCCTCCTTTAAACCCAATGGGACAATTCCTTCCCTAAGGGATGCATTAATGACTATCTTAAGAAAAGCCATCAATGCATCACCCCCCCCCCAGATGACCAGCCAAGATGGGCAGGGATCGAGGGAGCATGTCATCCTCTTCACTTTTCCAAGGATCTTGTCCACATCATCAGTACTAACTGGCTCAAACTGACCCAGTCTAATCTTAAAAATGGGTTTACTGGACACCTCATCAGTCACTTCTGCTGTAATTCCAGCATCTAAGTCGGCTCTTATCTGAGAGATTTTATCTGTAAAATAGTTGTTAAAAGCATCACAACAGGCTGTCATCAGGTTAAGTAAAGGATTCTGCACAGGGGGAGGCTGTGTCAGCTCCTTTACCACCCTAAACAGTTCTGTTGGATGAGATTCCACAGACGCAATATGTGCAGAGAAGAAAGATTTATTCGCTGCACGTATTGCCTCTTGATATTAACGAAGGAAGTTCCTATAACGAGTCTTATCAGATAAGAGTTGAGTTTTCTGCCAAGTGCACTCTAGTCATTGTCCAACCTGCTTCATCTTCCTAAGTTCATCTGAGAACCAAGGGTGACGATTTGGAGCAGGTTGGAAAGAATGCTTGGGAGTGATCGAGTCAACAGCCCTAGTGAAATCAGTGTTCCAGGTGTTAACTAGGGCTTCGACAGGGTTGACGGATTTACCAACCAAGGAACCCTCCAAGGCTCTCTGGAATCCAATTGGCTTCATTAGCCTTTGAGATAGACCATTCTAATAGGTCCTCCACCCCCAGTGGGGTGAACAGTGGCTCTTAGTCCAACCTTGACCAGGAAATGATCCGTCCGTGACAGCGCGGAGGTGTTTATTACCTCCACCCACGGATATGCCTGTTCCGTACTGAAGACTGCATCGAGGGTATGGCCCACAAAGTGTGTTGGCCCAGAAACTAGTTGGGACAGGCCCATGTCTGTCATGGAATCCATGAACTACCGAGCCGTGCCTGTTAAGTGGTCTCTATTGGGATGTTGAAGTCGCCCAGGACTAAAAGTCTGGGTGACTCCAACAGCAACTTTGAGACCAGCTGCATCATCTTGGATAGGGAGTCTGTTAGGAAGCAGGGTGGACAGTATACCAACAGAATCCCTATACTATCCCTAGTTTTCAGGCTCAGGTACATGCTCTTGAAGTGGTCTGTTTTCCAGATAGGTATCCTGGTCAAAGAGAGATTATCTTTGTAGACCAGAGCCACTCCACCACCACCCCCGCCCACTTTCCCTTACCTGCTCATACACACAGTACCCCGCGGGAGAGCTTGATTCAAAGTAATGGCACTATCCTCCCTCAGCCAGGTTTCTGTGAAACAAGCCAGGTTGGCTTCTTCATCCCTAAGGAGATCATAGATAATAAAAGTTTTATTTTTCACCAACCTGGCATTACATAAGAGCAAGGTAAGGTTCTGTGGCAAGGCTGGTAAGCTCCCCAACCTACTTTGGGCAGCAGAGTGAACTGAAGGTGGGATCAGTCTTAAACATCGAACCCACCTTCTTTTGTAACAAGGTTTCACTCTGCTATTGCCATATCTTATCACAGAGAACTTACATAAATTCAGCCTAGGCAACAAGGAAATTGAAATAGTCATAGATTGGCCACTATGGCCTGATATAGATAGCCCAAACACACTGAATTGGGGCCACTGTGGAGCCACATGCCGTGGTGCTGCAGCAACCCAACAACACACCCCCAACCTAGTGTTTTCCCATTTTCCCATTTTTCCTTGTTGCACTGGAAAAAAGACACCTTTGCCACCACAGTGGTGGTTTTTTTTGGAACACCTGCAATGTTCAATGTCTAAATGCTATGCTGTCAGAATGCCAAAATAAATTGCTGCCATGTGGGCAGTGGGTCAATTTCACAGTGTGTTCCCAGTGTCATGGGGACATTTGTTGTGTGTACACTATGCCCCAAAGCCACTGGGAAAATGCTGCATTTTGACAGTCTGTTTTTGCCCTATGAAAGAACTAGATAAGATCAAAATGTAAAGATATAAGTTAGAATCATCTAAGCCATTGTGTTCCTCATCACTATGTACAGATGTGAGAGCTGGACAATAAAAAAAGTGAATAGAAAGAAAATCAATTCATTTGAAATGTGGTGCTGGAAAAGAATGCCAAGGGACACCACAGATGGCCAAAATGACAAACAAATGAGTCCAAGAATAGAATTGTCCTTGGAAGCTAAGATGACAAAACTGAGGCTGTGGTACTTTCACCACATCACGAGAAAAGACTTATTAGAAAATACAATAATGCTAGGAAAGGTAGAAGGTAGTAGAAAGAGAAGAAGACCACATGCCAGGTGGCTGGACTCAATCAGGGAGGTTCTGAGCCTAAATCTGCAGGACCTAAGCAGAGCAGTGGAGAACAGGTGGTCTTGGAGATGTCTTATCTAAAGGCTCACCTTAAGTCAGGGCTGGATGGAGAGAAATTAACAAAAACAAGTCATTGGTATGCTGATAAAATTCAACAATTTTCATTAGTTTCTCTGAAGGCAATTAAACTGAGGGATTGGCTGTGGATGTACTCACTGAAAGTTTGAAGTTTGAAGTGTTGATGATGAGCAAACAAGAGAAATTGTACAGCATACTTTAGCAAGGTACACTACTCTTGCTGGGAGGGGGCAAGGTTCTCCTTCACCTTGCACTGCTTCTTAGTACTCTAGTACTGTCAGTGTTTAGTAGTGGATGTTATCAGCAGAATTTGGTACATCTGCTGTACTTTTTTTTTTAGAATGAACTTACCATGGACATACATACACTGGCATTTAGTATGCCTTATTTGAAGATGTTCTTTGAAGGTTTCCACAAATTTTAAGTAGTGCAAAACACTGGCAGCAAATTATTTTCTGGTATGGAGAAGCATGAAGAAGCATACTAAGTCTACAATATTTATGCCAGTTACTTATTCACTTCCATCCTCAATTTAAGGTCTCCCTTCTTCTCACCTAAGGACTATTTCCTTCCACTTAAAAAGCAGTGGTGGGAATTCTGTTTGGCATTTACATAAGTATAAGCATCATATCATGATGCTATGCAGTAACTTCCAGCTCAATCAGGGTGACCAGATGTTTTCCTTTTCTGGGATATGTCCTACATTTCAATCTTCTGTCAGGAAGAATTTCAAAGTATCCCCCATTTTGAACATCACTAAGAAGCATGAATTTATATTTATATTAGTGATTTTAGCTTTTATTTTGTAATATCCTACATTTTTCTTGAATGCCCTACATTTTGTGGTGCCTTGTCCTTCTTTGTGGTTATAGTATCTGGTCACCCTGAGCTCAATCCACACCCCCAGTACCACTTAATGGGAAGCAGCTGCTGTGATCAATGGGGGTCTGTTTCCATGTTGCTCAGGAAATATTTGGCTCCCACTTCCACTTTCACACAGGGAGTTGTAGGGAGAAAGTGGAAATAAACCAGATGAGCGGAAGACTTTAATTTACGGGATTTGTCCTGTTCGGCCTCGTCTGATAACTAAATTCAAATTTAAAAGGGGGTTAATTTGAACAAAAACCTGATCTTTTCAAATCCTCAAAAATCCCGAAAATGAAAAGAATTTAGTTATCAGATGAGGTGGAATGGGACAAATCCCGTAAATTAAAGACTTCCGCTCATGCCCGTTTATTTCCACTTTCTCCCCACGACTCCCCATGTAATAACGTCCTATGAAAGCTTATGCTGCCAACCTCTTTATTTCTATTAGTCTCAAAGGTGCTACAAAATCTCTCTACAGTCAAAACTGAGATTATAGTTATTGGCATGCCATCTCTCAGATTGTGAGGAGCATCTATTCCTGGTTTCATACATTCTAGAATATGCATCCTAGGACATTTAATGTCAACACTTGGCATATTTCAACAGTTGTAATCCAAATGCATCTTCGTTGCAGAAAAATATTTATTAAAGCTTATTTGCAAGGAACAGGTCTGTTTTATTGTGAACATGCACCATTAGCATTATTTGTTTCAGTCTGAAACAGGCCACATCGTGAGCAGTAA
Source organism: Phrynosoma platyrhinos (assembly GCA_020142125.1). Taxonomy (NCBI): domain Eukaryota; kingdom Metazoa; phylum Chordata; class Lepidosauria; order Squamata; family Phrynosomatidae; genus Phrynosoma; species Phrynosoma platyrhinos. The sequence goes on from JAIPUX010001880.1 coordinate 80,355,767, forward strand.
TTTGAAAACATGTATTTACCATAGAGTTCTGACAATAGCCCTTTTCGTACTGTAGCTATTGTATTAAATATTTATGTTGATGTTTATTTTGTAAATAAAGCAAAAGAATTAGAAAAACATGAAAGTATATGATCAATTTTAATAGCTGGGTTTTGGCTTGCTTGTTTTATGATGTGGCCTTCTTTTGCTAGTTGATTCAAGGCAATGTATTAAATAATGCATACCATCTTGAAAATACTTCCAGATAGTTTCCTTTTCTTGGCTGTTTCTGTGCTGAAATAATAAATAAAATAAATGTGCTGGTATTCTTAAGTACATACTGGAGAGACTATTTCTGTGGCAATAGAGATAACTAATGTAGTTGAACAAATCTATGGCTCCTGTGGGAGTCCATGTATATTTCTGTGTAACACCAGCTGGAGAAGTCAGTTCTTTTTCTTTTGCAGATGCCACAAATCTTTATGGCAAGGATTTTCAAACTTTCTGCCTTCTCAGAATATCATTCACAAAGACTTTGCCTGATGAGGCCCAATACTCTGGCTGTACTGCTGTGGAAGTCACAGCAGCACCACTTCTTCCTACACCACTGATTAACATAGGATGTATGAGACAAAGAACTCTTTCATACTGCCCAATTGTAGTATTATGATTCAACCTTAGCTGGTGTGGCTGCATTTTGTGCAATCTTGGGATATATAGTTTGGGGAGGCACTAACTCTCTCTGGCTGAAAATTCTAAGTACACCTCCCTAAAATGTAAGTCTCAGGATTCCGTAGGATGGAAATACAGACATTAAAATGAAAATATAGCACTAGCACATTGCAAAGACTGGGAGGCTGTGGGATAAATTAGTAGTAACCAAATGTGTATTGAAGGTGTGAAAAGTAGTGCTACTCCTGGTTCCCATAATTCTCATAATAAAGGTAAACCAAATTCCCCACTACCACCCTTGCTGTTGATTGATTGTGTGTCTGATTTTAGTTAGAATTCCTGACATGTGATAAATATAGCACAGATTTGTACACAGAAATGTGTCCAAGAAGACTACTCTAATGTATGAAGACTACTCTAATGTATGATTCATGGAGTTCAAATGCCAGATTTTTCATAAGCTCTGTTTGAAATCTACTAGTCACTGGATTCCACAGTTCAAGGGGAGAAAACTTTGCATACTCCAATTTATCATATAACCTCATTTTTTTACACATCTATCATGTGTATAAAGTAGTAATATGGACCTTGCATAAAGTAACAAAGGAAAAACCAGAACTCTAGTATAGCTTCTAATCCAGGTTTGTCAGCACGGTAAACACGGTATGCACTGAGACCATTTTAAGATCTTCACATTGGCCTTGACATTCAAAAAATGGATCAACCACAACAGTTTTAGATTATGTTCCTCACCCACTAATGGAAGAAAGAGTTTTGAGCTGGTTCAAGATGCTATCTTGGTAGTGTAAGCATTGAGAACAGGATTCCCAGTTTTCTAAACTCATGCTTTCTTGTTTAGAAGAGGAAGTATTCATAACAAAATGGAATGACTTATCTATAACTCCTTATTTTGTGAGCTATGTTTAAATAGATGACAGGTGTAACCTTTTGCAGCATTTTTCATTGTTAGGATCTTTTGATGTTTATTTCTTTATTTTTCTTCCCTTACAAGTCAGGGCTTTCACTCAAGCGTTGGATCAAGAAAAGCATGTAGAAGTCCCTAAGAAAGAATAAACTGCTAAACAGCATGTGCTCTGTTGTTTTCAACTGAATTTCAGTATCAAGTATGAGTTTGCAGACCAAATTTAGATGCAGAATTATTTTGTATTCTCTAGACAAGGTCAGCAAAGACAATCTAGGCATTCTCTGTTATCAGGAAAAGGTGCTTGTGTTTTCCAATCTGGTTAAAGCTGTCAGTGCTCATGACATAATGCACATTCCATAAACTGGGTTATCAACACAACTCAGAGATACCCTTGTATATTTTTATGTTCTGCTTCAGCCAGATAATGGTCTCTTGTGGCACATTCTTTGGGTTTTACATCCATATATTGTGAGTGTCAAATGTTAGCATGGTGTTCCTAGATTTCCAATCCGATTCTTAGCAGTAGTTTAAGCAACCTAAGTGATTTACACTTGGCAGGTACTCTCAAAGCTGGTTCCAAAGAGAAAATTAGTGTTTAATGATGCATCCTGGTTCCTGAGACTTGCTTTTGCTTTCAGCATTTTTTAAGGCCTAGCCGGAGGAGAAAACATATAGTGCACTCGCACTTCTGAATACAGAGTTCAACTTTAAAATATAAAACATTAAATTTTAAGGGCAAGCCAATTTAGGACATATGTAGCTACCTGAGAATATTTTCTGAAATATGTGGAATGCTATAAATCTAATATAGAAGTAGAAATATTTTACATATGAATTGTATGCAACATGGCATCATATTAGTGAATATGCTCTCACAATAAACAAAATATTGATCTAAATATTTTGTCATCATCATTAAGTCATTTGTCATAATTAAAAATTTGTTGTCTTCCTGTCTTTGGAGAATGTGTATATCAAAAATAAAAACAAACAGTTCAACTATGCAGCAAATATTTGCCATTCCAAAAGATTATTTATTTATTGGATATTTATCCCACTTTTCTCCTGAATGGAGATATAACAAAAATGGAAATATAGATTACATATTAACATATTTATTCATCAAATGAAGTTTCTTTCCTTCAATCTGAGATTACGTTTATGTCTTTCAGGGACAGCATTAGGGATGTGTGGAATACAGACTGCACCAGGTGACACCTGAGAAGAAGGTGAATATACAGTTGGGCAGTTACTCCCATATGTCCCAAAACACCATAGCCACCCCTCTCCACCATCCAGAGCACCTCTGCCATCCATTGGCTATAGCCACTGGTAGAGTTGGGGTGCTGCTTCTGCAGTTATTTCCAGGTCTAGTGGGGCTGTTCCTTTCCCACCTGTACAAGTAGCCCCACCAGACCTGGAAAGTATCCCCTTCCCACCAGAAGCTACTGGTGTGGGTGGGGTGGTGCTGCCACATAACAGCAGCACCTGGATTTGTGGGGCTTCTGGGTGAAAAGGAAACTCTTCCCTGCCTAGCCAGGAGCCCCACAAGACCCAGAAGGCAGCCCCTTCCTATCAACAGCTACTGGTGGGGAAAAAGCTGCCTTCTGGATCTGATAGGACTGCTGGCCAGGTGGGAGTGTTATCTCCCTTTCCCTCTCATGCAGCAGCCCCACCTGGCCCATAAGGGTCTGCCAGGTTGAAGCAGCAGCCCAACCCCTACAAGAGGCTGCTGATGGGAAGTGGCTGTACTTCAGGTCAGGTGGGGCTGGTGGAGTTCAAGTGACTGGGAGTGACGGCATGAGTTACCACACTGCGGTGACACTAGCCCTGGTGATACTGCTGATGCTTTTTCATTTAGCCTAAATTTAAAGAAAAATGAAAACAATCTTGTAAATGATAGACATTTCAGTGACTATTTCAGATGGTAGGACCTATGAGGTAGCCCTTTTATAGTTAAATAGGTTTATGTCTCATCAGTTGTGTTATAGGCTAGGATTGTAATTCTGCCAGGATCTTGGCCAGCATTTCTTAGATAGAAAATAATATTCTTAGCTGTCCAGGATTCTCCTCATCATGACTTCCCAGCACTTTAGAAATACATTTTTAATCTTAATCAATTTTAAACTATGAAGGGTACTGTAAATTGGTATATTTTAATTTTATTTCTGGATGATTTTAACATGTAATGGTTTTCTTAATCCTATGTTTATGTTTTTTTACTTATGTGTTTAAATGATTTCATGTGTAATATATGTCGGGACATGTGTGATCTAGGAACAGAACGCCACAGAAAAATCTCTACTGTGAAGTTCGGTGCAGGCGGCAGAAAAAGTCCTCCCATGCAGAAGCTGTCAGCAAGACACAAACTGCTGGACTACTGGGTTTTCATGAAGAGGGTTTTATTCTTGAGTACATCTGTATACATCAGAATTATAAAGTGCTACACCAGGCTTCTATATACAATGCAACCACACTGAGCATTCAACTCACTCAATTATATATATATATATATATATATATATATATATATATATATATATATATACACACACACACAATATCTCCCCCTGGGATTTGAGTCCAGCCCACTACTGGTTTGTCACCCAGTTTCCTGTCACCTGGTAGCCAGGACTCTGCAGAATTGAAGTTTGCTGCCTTCAGCTTCCTGTGACTCATGACTCTTCAAATGATGAGTCATCATGTCTCCCAACTGAATTTAAGTTACCTTTTCCCCTTTGTTCCAATTTCATTCCACAGCCACATCTATGACATTTTTTACCCAGAGTGCAATTTACTCTGACAATATATTATATTTTAATCTATGTTGCGCCATGCCTCAAGCCTTAGAGAGAGACAGGTAAAAAATTATTATTATTAAAAACTGAATGTAAGGATGTTATCACACTGGCCCTAAAGCAGAAAGAATTCAGCATCATTT
>JAIPUX010001880.1:80387063-80397323 GCA_020142125.1 Phrynosoma platyrhinos
TCAAAGCTGAAGACTGAGACATGGAGAAATATATCTAGGTGTCATCAGTGTACTGATAACATCCTGCCTCATGTCTAAAGATGATCCCTCCCAAAGGCTTCATATATATATTGAATAGCATCGGGGATAGGATGGCACCATGTGGGACACCACAATTAAACTCTTTCATTGTAGAGCAACTGTCCCTGAGCATCACCCTCTGGAATATGCCCAAGAGGAAGGACTGGAACCATTGCAGTGCAGTGTCTCCAATTCCTGTACTTCTCAGGTGATCCAAGAGGATGTCATGATCTGTTGTATCAAAAGCAGCTGAGAGATCCAATAGCACAGCAGGATTCATGTTAGTGTGTCGATCTTTTTCCCCAAAGGAATTCAGGAATGTAGGAGTAACTGATGAGGATTCATTGTGAGGGAGCTGAGGTTGCCTCAGTCTAAGACTGAAGACAGCAATGGTTTTTCTTTTAGGTGCCCCATCTTTCTCCTGACCATCTATGTATGTAGTAGTTGTGGGGAATAGCCTGTCTATCAAACATTGTGCTATACCAACACATCAGATCTATTCTAAATCCTGCACATTTGGTACCAAGCTGATGCAGCTGGATGTTTGCATGAAAAAATGCTTTTCACATTCCTGCCACACACACAATGAAATACCCATGAGAAGAACTCCATAGTTTTTTTGCAGAAGAACTACAACTAGGTTTCCACTGTAAGTTAATCTGTCTTTAAATCTTTCTGTTGTTGGCTTGGCATTTGGAAACCTTTAAGTCAAACCAACATATTGCTTCTCTCATTATTTTGATTTTCCTTGTTCTTTATCTGCAGCACCTATGAAATAAGTAACTCAAATATAATCACAACAACATTAGCCAAGATGCAAGGCATTCATGGGTCCTTTAATGGGAAATGTATGTTCATGTTTTAAGGGTGGAAACTTGGCTTAAGAAGATGGATCCACTCCATGGTATGTGGTCCCCAAAATATTTGGCTGGATGGAAACCAAGCATAGCTTTGAAGTTTCTTATAAAATACCCAGAACCATACCTGGTTCAACAGTGGATTATGACCATTAAAGGAACTAAGCTTCACTGGTTCACAATTTATTTGAGCATAAATGCCATTTGATGGAGGAAAATAAAAAGAGCTCAACAAGAAGTCTTTATGGCACAAATGGGGAAACTATTCCAAATCCCTGTTTTTTCTCTAACAAGGAATCCATTTGGCATGTTTTGGAAACTGTTCTAAAATATGTCAGCAAGTTTTATGGCAATTCTTTAGAGGCAGTGTACTGCACAGGATTAATCTTACTAGATTTTTAATTGCCTGTCTAATTATTTTGGTTGTTTCTGCAAAGGGTTGTAACTATATTTCTTGGATTTGCTTTTGATAACAATATTAAATTCCAGCAGCATTCACTTAAGGACTTGATGATAGATCAGACCAGACTAGCTGGGACAAATTGGAACACCACTGTACTCTGTTACCAGATAACAATCAAGCCTCATATTTTATATTGGGTGCTTCTTCATGTTAAGTCCATTCACATTCCATAATTTAGATTAGATGCTGAACTGTGAATTGTAATTACATTGCAAGTGATAGCAGTTCTGTTTCATAAGGGTGACTGAATGCTCAGTCAGTATAGCTGCAGTTGATTCAAAATATAAATAGGAGTGTGTGTTTTTTCTTGTTTTATTTATATTCCATCCTTCATAACTATTCCAGAATAGTATACAGGGAAATTAAAATCCAAAATAACAAACACAATAAAATTAGTAACACAATTAATAAAGTAATAAAACAGAGTGGACAGCCTCATTTCCAATGTTTAAAATATAGCTTCATTAAAATTCTGGAGGAAATAAAAACTGCTAACCCAAGGGACTTCAGCTCCCAGAATCCCAGGAGCTATTGGCCAACTTGGGACTATTGGCCAACATGGCTGACGTCCCTCGGCCCTTAAAGGGGAAAGGTTGCCTACCCCTGGTTGAGGCAGACCCGATCGCTCATGTATCTACGTGAGGTCCTTGCCTTGACTCAATGGTTGCTCGGGCTTTTCCAGTTTAGGGCCATGACAGGAGACCCACAAAGGTTTTTTTTTTTTTATATTAAAACAATGCTTGTAACAGGCTTGATCTATTCTGGGACCCATTTATTTCCCCTTTTCACTATCCACAGTATTCTCAGCACTCTTCTCCAGCATCACATCTCAAATGAGTTTATTTTCTTCCTGTCCACTTTCTTCACTGTCTAGCTCTCACATCTGTACATGGTAATGGGGACTACAGTAGTTTGGATAATTCTAGCTTTAGTGTTCAATTGCATATTTTTACACTTTAGGATCTTATCTAGTCATTTTGTAGCTGCTCTTCTCATTCCTAGTCTTCTTCTGATTTTTATATGACTGCCTAAAAGTACATAATTTTAATATACAATTCAAAATTGTCGAGATGCAATTAAGAAGAGAGGTAAGGAAATAATTTAAGGATGTTAGGGGAATTATTTTATATGTAAAGATGCACCTCTCAGTGCCTGAAAAACCAGAAATTTTTAACCAAGTAGGCCTGAAACCAATAGTGAGCTCTGAACAGATATCTCAATGCAGATATAAACAAAAAAACTGTCAGCTGTTTTGGATAATGTATTCCATTAAAAGGAAGGAAACTGAATATTTGAGATTTCCTGTGGCCATTAGGAGATAAAACTCAGACAAAAACCTAAGAAATTTCCCCTTCTTTGGGAAAAGCTGCCATTGTTGATCCATTTCAATACTGCACTTAAAAGAAAGATTCAAATATTTCATCATACAGAGTCGACTTTATGATCATTTTAATAGGATAATTATATTGATCTCTTTTGAGTTCTTGTTCTACTGCAACCACTGATTTTAAAAATTCAAATGTTTACCTGGATGTAGTGGCACTGCAGCTGAGAAATTATCATGATTCACATACATGTTCACATTTCATAGAATCATAGAATTATAGAGTTGGAAGAGACCACAAGAGCCATCCAGTCCAACCCCCTGCCATGCAAGAACTCCTGATTAAAGCATCCCCAACAGATGGCCATCCAGCCTCTGCTTAAAGACCTCCAAGGAAGGAGACTCCACCACACTCTGAGGGAGTGTGTTCCACTGTCAAACAGCCCTTACTGTCAGGAAGTTCCTCCTAATGTTGAGGTGGAATCTCGTTTCCTGCAGCTTGCATCCATTGTTCTGGGTCCTAGTTTCTGGAGCAGCAGAAAACAAGCTTGTTCCCTCCTCAATATGACATCCCTTTAAATATTTAAACAAGGCTATCATATCACCTCTTAACCTTCTCTTCTCCAGGCTAAATATCCCCAGCTCCCTAAGTCATTCCTCATAGGACTTGGTTTAGAGACCCTTCACCATTTTAGTTGCCCTCCTTTGGATACGCTCCAGTTCTCCACATGCTTTTTGAATTGTGGTGCCCAGAACTGGACACTCATCTAGACAATATACTTCTATTGATGCAGACTAAAATTGCATTGGCCTTTTTAGCTGCTGCATCACACTGTTGACTCATGTTCAACTTGTAGTCTACCTGGATTCCTAGATCCCTTTTACACGTAGTCTCATTCAGCCAGGTGTCCTCCATCATATATTTATGCTTTTCGTTTTTCCGCCCTAAGTGCAGCACCTTACATTTCTCCATGTTAAATTTCATTTTGTTAGCTTTGGCCCAGCTTTCTAGTCTGTTCAAGTCATCTTGAATGTTCATCCTGTCCTCTGGGGTATTAGCTACTCCTCCTAATTTAGTGTCGTCTGCAAATTTGATAACTATGCCCCCAAGTCATTTATAAAGATGTTGAATAGCACTGGGCCCAGGACAGAGCCCTGTGGCACCCCACTGGTCACTTCTTTCCAGGTTGTAAAGGAGCCATTGTTGAGCACCCTTTGGGCTCAGCCAGTCAACGAATTACAAATCCATGTAACAGTTATTTTGTCTAGCCCACATTTTACCAGCTTGTTCGCAAGAATGTCATGGGGAACCTTGTCAAAGGCCTTACTGAAATCAAGATATACTATATCTACAGCATTCCCTTAATCTACCAAGCTGGTAATTTTATCAAAAAAAGAGATCAGATTTATCTGGCATGACTTGTTTCTCTGAAACCCATGTTGACTTTTTGTGATTATGGAATTACCTTCCAGATGTTCACAGACTCTGTTTAATTTCCCTGGACAACATTCGATATGAAAATTTGCATATGGTTATCAAAGGGATTTTTTTCTTTTTATTTTTTAATATAAATTTTTATTAAGAAAAATACATCCAGGAGATTTATGAGTACCAGTCAGGATGTGTCCGACTAAGAATGAGATAATATCAACATACTATATCAAAGTATTATGTGTCACTATTCTTCCCTATGTTCCTTTCAATCTCCCTGGCAGGTTTAACTCTAAATTTTAATTCTAAGGTTCATTTCCAAATTGCAACATTCATGGTTTCATTTAATTTTCATCCTCTCGCATGTAGGTTTACTGATGAATTTGACTACAGAGATTATCACACTACAGTTTAACTGAATTAAAAAGAGACTTACCTCACCTGAATTGAAGTAAAAAAAGTTGGGCTGCATCCGGATGCTATCACATGGATTCTCCCCCCCCCCCCAAAAAAAACAACACCATCTGGATGCAGCCCAAATTCAGCCAGGCTGACTAGCTGATGCAGACCAGCACTTTCGGCCAACCTGGGGGTGGAGTTAGGATGGGGCTCTGACTCCACTCCAATGCCATGCACCTGTCTGCACAGTGTGTGGTGTCAGAGTGCCCTCTTAATGCAGCATGCATACACGCTACACGCAAAAGAGCAATCTTCCTTGGCAAAAAGGAAGATTGGAGCTGCAGCATGTGGTTGCCGCACCCCCGATCTGCCACTCCCATGGGGTGGCACAGAGCTGCCCCTTCTTGGCCATCTGCATCGGCCCTTAGTAAAATGGCTGCCAACTAAGGCTGACTTAGTAAAATGGCCATTGGAGCAAGTTAAGTCAGCCTAACTAAATTTGGGCTGCATCTGGAAGATGCTTTTGGCGGGTGAATCCTTGTGACAGCATCCAGATGCAGCTCGATTTTTACTTCAATTCAGGTGAGGTAAATCTCTTTTTAATTCAGTTGAACTGTAGTGTGAATTCATCAGCCAACCTACATGGGAGAGGATGAAAATTAAATTTGTTTTTTTGGATAGTATCCGGATGCAGCCCGAATTTTACTTCAGTTTGGGAAAGGTAAGTCTCTTTTTAATTCGGTTGAACTGTAATGCAATAATCTCCTACACATGTACAGTGACTAAAAAAATAATAGGAGGTTTTGTTTCTGACATGTAATCATATTAGGATTCCTGATTTGGATTTCATCAACCAATGAAGAAGCCCACAGGGTTAAATGCATCTCTTTTCTTTCTTTCTTCTTTCTTCTTTCCCTTCCTTTCCCTTTTCTCTTTTCTTCTTTTTCTGGATATCCTTCAAACAGAAAGGCTGCTCTTGCACAAAACCCTTCTACCTTTTCATCTGAAACTTGGCAATACTGATTCCCTCAATGGAAGAAATTATTTCTGCAAATTTCTTCCAGTTCTGCCAGAAAGTATAGAATTGCTTCACTGTTGAATCTTTTTTTTTTTTTAATGAACAATGCATAACATAAAATTCCTGCAATTTATCATGCACAAGCCCCTCCAAACTAAGACTTTGGACAATTTCATCAATGCTGACAAAGGGCCTCGGCAGACGACTAATAGAGTCGTCTTGGAGGCTTGGAAGAGGAGGGGCAGCCGCACGTTCGGCGCCCCTTCCTCTCTCTGAGGTCGCCCTCGGAGTCGCCGGCCCTCCGCACGGCCGGCGCTCCGGGGAAGACCTCACGCCGCTGCAGCCGAACGCGTCGCGGCGGAAAAGACAGCGAAAGTGCGCCCGCCGCTTTTAGTGCGCACTTTCGCTGTCTTGAGGAAGGAGCGCTGATTTAGCACTCCTTCCAGGGTCGCCGCCGGTGCGCCGAGGTGCGGAGGCTGCGGCCCCGCGGCGCGCCGGCCCAGGGCGTCTGGGAAGCTCTCGTCTGCTTCCCCCCAAAGAGATCACAAGTTTTAGATCCCCCCTCCTCCACACACACACTCTAATTTTCAGTGATAGTCAGTCAGAGGGAGGAACAAACATCCAGACATCAGTATTTTAGCATAGGTTCAGATCTGAAGCAAAGCAGTCTATCTTCAAATAGGTCTCAGGTGAATTTGATTATAAATTTAGGTCCAAACAAAGCATTGTAGTTGATGCACACCTCTGAACTGTACCATTTCAAAATCAAGGTTGTATAATTCAGAATTATAAAATCTTAGGAGAAGTTTGGATGGGGAATTTCATAATTATGCCATATAATTGCATGCATGTATTTTGTCACTTAACTTGGCAGGTTAACTGTTAGGGGAGGGGATTTGGTTCCTCCTGGAAAGGAAAGAAAGGTGGGGCAAAATTTCCACCTAAGGGTAGGAGCAGAAATTTAAAGCACACCATCTCTGTTCCAGAGCATGTGTCATGTGTAATCCGTCTGTGTTTCCAGGTGCATTTGTAATCCCCCCCCCTTTAATGCTAGTCATGCACTTTATTTAAAAGGGGAATTTCTACTGGAACACAGTGCATTCGGAAGATCACCCTGCTGTAAAGATAAAAACATTTTCCCCACACCATCACTGCCACTACAATTGCAAATTCAGCAGTGGCAGGGACTTGGGTAGGTGGGGGGAGGGGGAGAGAAGAAAAGCAGGAACAGGATGGCAAAAATATCTGAGAAACCCAGAAGTGACCTTCCGGTAACAAGCTGCCCAACCCTGAAATGTTGGAAGGCAGAATATGAATTAATTAAAATTTATTTAAATATTGGTTTTCAAATACTAGAAAGATAACCGAGAAATGTAGGATTTGCTTTTTTCTTTTATATCTATTCTCTATTACATCAATTACAATAAGATTTCTGTTTTCAGAACATATCTTGTCATTTGCTTTGGCTGAAATGGTCATAGACAATGGGAAATACAGTAGTGAAAAGGGGAGGCTTAAGATAACAAGCAAAGGAAATGTTTTTCTACCTTGATATATAGTCCTCACTCAGTGTGCTTGTCCCATCTGTTCTGGGCATTAAATTATCTAAGACCACTTACTTGTACTCCAGAGATCAGACACTGGATCATGTTTCAACATTAAGTGTTGTCCAAATTCTGCTTACAGTTACATCAGTTTACATGTGTAGTGGGGCCAGTGGTTATGCTATGCATTTTCACCAGTGGAATTTTTTGGCTGCTTGTCACTGTCATAGGACATCTCATTAGCCTTAAGCAATTTGTTTCTAGTTTTTGTGGATCTGTTCTGTTCCATCACAAAAAGTTTTACTATTCTTCTGTGTCAAGTAGAGTGCCTCAGATACCACTAAAATATGCAGACTCTGTGTAAGAAAGTTACATGCTAAATCTACATTTTCCCTGATGATCTCCCAAGCAGATGTGTAGGAATGTCTGTCCAGACCCCCACCACTTCTCTTAGACTTGCAATACCCTGTTGAGGGTGTATCTTATTATTATCAGCCTGGACAAATTTCCTCAGAGGTTTCTTTGATGTTTCAATCCATATCTTATGTGTGTTTGTGTGTGGGGGGGGGAGGGTGTCTTCATTTTCTGACATGATATTCAAAACAATTAACAGATAGTTGTTGTTGTTGTTGTTGTTGTTATTGTTGGAATTGTTTAAAAGGATAATATATTTCATACAGTCCCCCAGCAATCATATGTTGCAATATATACAGTGTCTTGTCCATTCAAGTGCTTTTCCTCTTGCGGATATTTACAAGACGAATACGGCATAATAAAATGGTGCTTTTAAATGTATTTGCTTTGCTGTGTAACTTTTTGTAAACATGTCTCTAAACCATTTGAGAAAATCATGTAAGATTTAATAACATTTCCATTTATTAAGATTTAATGGCTTCATTTTGCTTTCAAGACCAAGATCATAGATTTTGGTTGTATATACAGTCTAGCAATCATCTAAAAATGCTTTAAAAAGAAAACCCACACATGCATGCATTCTTGTTTATAGCTTGCATACACATGAATCCAATATTTAGCATGAAATTAAGAGCAACAGACAAGGAATCTGTAAACATGAAGGGGGGAAAAAGTTGCTGAAGGAAGAAGGGCTGCACAATATAACAAAGTCTGATTGTAAATGACCTGCCAGTTAAGAGTAATACATTGACTGGTTGGATTGTTCTTGATTTCTTTTTAGCTATATATTGTTATTATGGCTGTTACACAATGGGCTGAACAATTCTTTAGGGCAGAAGAAAGCTAATGTAATGTGAAGGGACTACCTTTTCCTGTGCATTGCTGGGTTTTATGTCAGCAGCAGGGTAGATGATGGAGGAAAGGTGTCTGCTGAGTCTGAGGTCAAATGAGTGTTTAGTGTACTCTAGGGTGCAACCCAACATCTTTTCAGAGTAGTGCAAATACCACATGCAGAGATATGCTGCACCAGCAATGCACAACTCCCATGGAGAATAGCCATTTTGGACAAAACATGCCAATGACTGTGTGACTGTGTAATGTGTAAAGTGTAATTACATTGTAAAATATTCATTTCCAATTCAGCATATGAAAGAGCAATCCACATCCACAATGTATAATGAACAACTGCAGCATGTGACTGCAATGAAATATGCACAACCATAATGTACAATGCATATGTTGCTGTGTGGCCAGCTCCACTTCTGCCACTGTCAACAAAATACATCTATTGCATTGTGCTAAACAATTTGTTTTCTATGTGAATTGCAACTTATACACTATTTGTCACTAACAAAATGCCAGCCTAAGTTTTATTTTGAACTTTAAAAGAGCTTTTTAATAGGTGTTGAACCTATTGGTGGGGGAGTAGTATAAAGCAATTTGGATAACTCCTTTAAATTTCAGGCTAAAGCCTAGGGTAGATTCACTGTCCTGCTCACATGGAAGCTACCAGCTATCACTGCATTGGAAGCAGGAGGCACGTTTCATTTGTTGTTTCCTGTTTGGGGAGATGTTTAAGCAAACAGCAATATGTTTAAGCAAACAGCAATATATTGCAGTTCAGTTAATTTGTGTAGTTTGTTCCTCCCATTCTAGGATCATGTTAGGGAGAAACAGGCGTGCTTGGATACCCAGTCACCCTATTTCATGCCTATTCCATGCCTTTGACACAGAACTTAGAAAGATTGCACTGGATTTCAACATGCAGAATTTTTCAGCCACCATGGGTGCTTCTACATTGTACATTGACACTACTTTAACTACCATAGCTCCATCCTACAGAATCCTGGGGTTACTAGCTTTGTGAGACACCAGCACTCTTTGGAAGAAAAGGCTAAAGACCTTGTAAAACAATAGATCCTAGGATTCCATAGGATGGTGCTACAACAAAGTGGTATCAAACTGCATTGTTTGTGCAGTTTAGATGTACCCCCATGTCAAAGGAGCCTAGTCACTTATCCCATTTGCTCAAGGCAGACTTATCCAAATACAGTCACAGATCTTGTAGACCATATTAAAGTTGTAGTTCACTGGTCTGTCTTATTATTCCAAGATTTTAGCCAGAATTATGTTTATGAGAACAGATGAGGGGTGGGGGAAACTATGTAATATTTTTGAACCATGGCTGACTGTGGGTAACTGAAACTATGGACAGCAAAACCATGGATAAGGGTGGACTACTGCATTTTCATCTCAGTGTCTCTGGGCCTTCTTATTTATTTTATTTTATTTTTATTTATTCATTTTATTTTATCCCACCTTCTCCCAAAAAGGGACCCAAGGCAGTTCACAACATAAAAAACACATAAAAATGGATCAAAACAACATTTTTAAAAACAATTAAAATAGCCCCAAACAGTAAAAAGTTAAAAATTTAAACATACAAAATTTAAAATATGCAAATGATAAAAAATAATCTAAACCACCACCACCACCCCAATAAAACCAGGCCTGCATGATTTTTAAAAAGCTTGCTAGAATAAAAATGTTGCTTGCCTGCGGAAGGCCAGCATGGAGGGGGCCACTCTAGCCTCCCATGAAAGGGAGTTCCACAAGGTGGAAGCAGCCACTGAGAAGGCTTTCTCTCATTCCATCACAGCCTGGGGTGGTGGTGGGACCAAGAGAAAGCCTTCTCCTGAGAATCTTAGGGCTCTAGGTGGTTCATATGGGGAGATATGGTCTCTCAAAT
>JAIPUX010001880.1:80419086-80434838 GCA_020142125.1 Phrynosoma platyrhinos
GTGGATTCTTGCTGCTTTTGGCCCCGTGGGATAAGGTCCTATGTTCTACACAAAACAAGGAAGTAGTGACAGTGTCAATGGGATGGTGAATCTGCTTTGGGCTTTAATCTGGACTTTAAAAAACAATCCAAGGTGCTAAATCTTGTATCTCAGGATTTGCTGTCCCACTTCCAGCCACCAATGATGGTGGTTGTAGTGGTGATTTCTTGCTCATCTCTCCCTATAGTAATTTTACTGATAATTTAGAACAAGCCAAAGGCATATGAATCAAAGCATATGAATAAGGTAATGGGAGTATGCTATATCTATTTCATTCACAGTTCCACACATATTTCAGCTATTAAATTTTAATGATAACTTTAAAGAATTAGCAGGGTTGTGTTTATTTTTTTCAAATGTCCTGGGCAAAACATAATTAAATATTATGAATGGTAAATAAATAAATAAATAAATGGTGTCAGAGGCCATAGATTGAACTATGGGTTTGAAGAGACTTATGTAAACATACTTATCCTTTGGAACAGAAACAGATCTCCAAATATGCCTGTTAAATGCAGTTTCTTCTACACACACATTCTCACTGCATTAAGAATTTTGGATTGTCATTGGCAACATGAACAATGTGAAAGGTTGTTTTAAAAAAGAAAAGAACAAGTTAGATAAGAAATAATTGCTCCAGTAGTAATTAGACTGCTGACACAACAGGCATGGAGTGTTTAACATAACCACAAGAGTTAAAAGTGAGTGCACATCTACTTATCTGTAATAAGATATGCAAGTTGCCAAAATGCTTTTCTGTAGTTATGGTGAGCAGTAATAAAAACATCAGGTAGTGATTTGGAAGTAAAAAAAAATTCATGGCTGGATATCATCTAAATGCACTATGTACTCCTTGAATTTGAAAATAAGTTGGAGCATATTAACTCATACAACAGCAGTAAGTGCAAAGGATTGCTTTGTTCCTTTGGAGGTGAATATCAAGGATTGTCAAAATGACTTGTGATCTCTCTCTCTCCTTTGATTAAGAGGGAGTGCTCATAACAGAGCATTTTAGAATCTGACCCACAACCTTTTTTATTTCTATGTCTAGAAAACATACTAATAACATAATGTATGTGTGTGTGCATATGTGTGTACATGTGTGAGAGAGTGAGGCAAAGAAAGAGACAGAGAGAGATGAAACACCTACACAGACATTTATGTAGCACACCTGGACTGGGAGTTGCCTTATCCTTTCTATAACCTCTTGCTGTCAACTACTACAATCTTTTCAACTTGTGAGAACAAGATAAAAAATGTGCATCACTCTTTCACTCACATTATTGACACCCTCCTTCCTTATTCTCTTCCCATACTTAGGGTTCCTCCTCCCGCCATCACGTCTTACAAGAACATTCCCTCCCACCACCTCCCTTATCCCATTGCAAAGTTGTTTGTTCTTACAAGCAAAATTCCAGTACAAGAATGAAGGCACCCTGGGTGTCTAATCCCAGAGACGAGACATTCTTAAAATGGGGAGATTAAAGAGTATTAGTGTGTGGGGGGGAAGAGAAGTGGATTTCAGTCTAGTCACATAGTTGGTTAATAGAAAAGTTAGCACCACCTTCAAACTATGAAATAACTGCTTGGAACACCATAGAAGATTATTCTCTTTCATTATAGATGTTATCCTTCTGCAGTCTGAATACAAGACTTTAAAGTGCTTTGAACTGAAAACTTAAAGACTGGTGTGAGACAAAATTCTTTGGCAACACATCATTAACTTCAGTGCTTATGGAATTCAAATGCATAGATTCATAAACACAAACAGAAATATACAGAAAATATAGAAAATTACTCAGAGGCTACCCAAGTTTTTCCGTATATTTGGATATTACCTATTTACTAAAGTTCAGGTGGAAAAATTGCATTATGTGGATTCATTTTTTTAAAAAAATCCATTAATGTGGTACCTGATTTCCCTACTACTGCAAAGGAAATGGAAAACATCAGTCAGATTGTCAGGTAACTTTGCAAATAATAACTAACAGCCTATACATAGCCAAATAAGAAGCAAACTTTTTTTCAAATGAGAGGTTGAATGATTCCAAGGAATGTGCATGTTACTCCTAGGTTGATGAATTTGCTTATAGTTTTGCATGCTTCCCTACTGTGATGTAGTCATTGCGATGTGCAAAGGTTGGCTCTCAGCTGTCAATTTGTTTTATTCCCAACCTGTTTTTTATGTGTTTTGATTCACTTGTCACCCTAGCAAAATTCTATTCCTTCACTGGAATTGTTGTCAGTTTCTAACCATAGATCAACAGCCCCCAAGCTTCTCAATAGAAAGAGGAAACTGACATATTACTGTTGCCCTAACGTTTTAAAAATAATGTTCTCAGATAAACTGGAGTTAAGCTCATTCCCGCGTGCAGCCAGGTTTGTTTTCCATGTATGGAAACCAGGAGCTCCCCAGGCAAGATAGTCATGTCAATCATGAAAGTGGAATAAGGAACAGAGCAGCTGTCTTGGCAATAGTGTGGCAAATTGGAAAAGGCAAGAAATGGTTAGCTATCTGGTAAATTAAGGATGTGGGATTATGGCAGAACTAGGCTTAAAAAAACCCACTACACCCTTGAATTTTTTTTTAAAAAAGGATAATTAAAATAACTTGTTTCCTTCATTGTAATTTAACTACATGAAAAACATGTTTTTTAAAAAATGATAATAGTTAATGTTTCATGTTAATGTAGTTCGTTACTTTGAGAGAGTCATCTGGGGTTGACAATATAGGGCCTTTTTATTTATTTTTATTCATTTCTTTAAATTTAAAATTAATGGTTGAGATTCCACATTGAGGTTGTATAACATAAATCATGCATGCAAATTTCCTCATTGACTGTGCTACACAACCATTATGTTAAATGGCAGCACTGCACTATAAAATATGCAATGCAATGTATAATGGGCAACAACCTTTACAATTGAAGAAACAGCTGGATCCCATCCCAATAAATAAATAAATAAAATACAAAATACTACTGTTCATTTTAAAAGGAGTGGATGGAAGCACATCAGCCAAGAATGACATCTCTGCATGCAACTGAATCACACGTGCACCTTTACTTACGTGACCTTGGACTGTATGTGGAAGTTGTGTGTTGGACAAAAATATAGGAAACTAACATATATAAAACACCTACAAGATTCCAGCCAATATGTTACTAACATGTGACATATTTAACTAGTGTAGTAATTTACTTTTAAAATAGTCACTAAAATGTTTACCATTATGAATTAATTTCCAGATTAACATTAATAAAATTTAATTAGCTATTTCTGCCCTTTCCAGAACCCTGTTTAGAATGAAGAGCTATGGTAGAGACATTTAAACATATAAAGCTGTTTCATCTATTTTCCTAGAAGTAGAGGAAATAGTCACACTGTCAATAGAAAGACAAGTATCTGAAGTAGATGATAGCAAAAATATATATTATTTCATATCCTTTCGGTCCTTGGGTGACTCAGCTGTATGAATCACATGTAAGAGAATTGTCAGGGATGTGAACCAGGAACTTCAAAAACAAAGACTTGCCCTGTAAGATCAGACCAAAGGCCTATCTAGTCCAGTTTTCAGTTCCCACATTGGCCAACCAGAGGCCTACAAAAAATCAACAAGTAAGGAATGAGTGAAATAATGCCCTTCTGCTCATGTTTCCCAGCAACTGGAACTCAGAGGCATTTGTTGTTGTTAATTTGCATCAGGTTGGCTTCAGCTAGTGGCAATTCTATAAATGAGAGACTTCATTAACAGCCCTGCTGAGATCTGCTAAACTCAGGGCTGTAGGTCGCTTGCTTGAGTCCATCCATCTGGAATGTGGTCTTCCTCTTTTCCTACTGCCTTTCACTTTGACAAACATTATCATCTTTTTAAATTAGTCATGTTATATCATGATATTTTCAGAGTATGATAGCCTCAGTTTAGTCATTTTAGTTTCTAGAGAGAGTTCAGGCTTGGTTTGCTGTAGGATCCATTTATTTGTGTTTTTAGCAGTCCACAGTAGCTATGGAACTGTCCTTCAGTGCCAGATTTCAAGTGAGTTGATTCTCTTCCTATCAGCTTTCTTCACTGTCCAGCTTTCACAAGTGCACAAAGAAATCAGAATACAATGGCATGAATAATCCTGACCTTGATGTTCAATGATATATCTTTACAATTGAGGATCTTATCAAGCTCCTTCATAGCTGCCCTGCCAAGTCCTTCTTTTGATTTCTGACTATAGACTTTATTTTGATTGACTGCAGAATCTAAAAGGATCGCCATTTTAGCGGTCCTTTTAGATTCGCCGGGGATGCGCCGCCGTCCGGAGGCTGAACTCCGGCGGCGGTCCGGACCAGGGCGTCTCCGACGCCCTCGTCTGCATCCCCCTTTAATCATCTTATATAAAATCTAACTATTTTTACATTTTCAGCATACACTTTAAAGTTATGCAATTCATCTGTGACCTCCAATATCATGGACTGTACCTACCAATATCCTTTTCCATCATCTCCACAGAATTTAAGGCTAAGATCTCATCTTGATAACTGCTTGAACTTCTGGGTTTTCAGCCTTCAGACTCTACTTCAGATCCATAAAAAAAGAGTACTTTGGATTTTTGGTCCTTCAGATAGGTAGGAAATATGAAACGTTACATCAGCCTGGCCTGGATTGACCCTAACAGGCCAGGGCTGCTAATCAGCAGAGCAGAACCTTTTGACGGTTTTGATAACTAAGCAAAGAAAGCTTATATCATGTCTGAATTCATGGCTGTCACTGAACTCAGTGTGACAGGCACTTTTGCAATGTGAAATATCGTAAAACATAACAGTACAAATTCTAAAATAATATCATCCTACCCACAATTTCAGATGTGAGAGGGTGTATGTAATCATAAAGGAGATGGTGACCAAAATCCTATATTGCATGGGACAGATACAACACTCTACCTGTGCAGTTCTACCCAGCTTTCAATTACCGAGGTGTGCAGTCTTGATTCCAAAGCCAGGTGTATGCTATCTTGGCTGTTTACTGGTCAGGGAGGATGTGGAGTGCCTGGAAACCATCCAGTAAACAACAACTGTGCCCCTTCCATACCACCAAAAGAGTATTTGGAGGTCTAGGACGAAAGTGGCTACTCTTGTTGTCCAGGTGCAGCTAGACTGTTCCCAGTGACTTTGTATTTAAATGTTGGAGGGACAACCATTAAATGGTAACTGCTATTTACAGTAGACTTGTGGAGTGAAGGAAAACATTATGCAAGGAGCTATTCAATAAATCTTTGTGTAATAGTCATAAAAAGATATATCAATGTGAAAAACATGTATACGTCTCCAACAGGATTCAGGATAGTACATCTATGTGTCTGCCTCTGACAAAAGCTCCAAGTTCCTGAAAATTGAACATTCATTAGACACTAATTTGTTAGCTGCTATCTACTCAAAAGTGAGTCTCCCTCTGTTCAATAGCATTCATTCCCACATATAAGTAGTAGGACTGAAGATTTAGACATCAAATGCTTACTTGATTTCTTCTGTAACTTTGGGCCTTTGCAGACTGCCAGAAATAGTGCACATTAAATTGAGGCACTGCCCTGGCTCAGTGCTAGGGAATCATGGGAACTGCAATTTAATGTGGCACCAGAGCTCTCTGACAGAGAAGGCTCAATGTCTCAGAAAAAAATACAGTTCCCATGATTCCCTAGCACTGAGCCAGGGCAATGCCTCAATTTAATGTGCACTATTTCTGGCAGTCTGCAAAGGCCCTTAGTCTAAAAATTTAGGTATATGTAAACAGAAAGATGTATTTTTACCTTTGTCTTCCATTCTCCAGTATTAGATTTATCATAAGGCCATTTTAATATTTCAGACACCCTTCTTGCTTCATCAGGGTATCACTGAGCTTCATGTACTTCAGATGTGATAGTGTCATAACAAGGTTTTCATTTCAAGCAGCAAATTCAGTATTCTCTTCACTGAGACATCAGCAAAACTCAAGACATCTTTATTGTCCTCATGGTATGGAATAGATCATTGAATGGAGATGGGAAATTGAGCTGAAGGGATGTGTGATGGCTTCAAAGGCAAAGAAAAAAATTAAATCACACTTGCTCTGACTTTCTTCAAATAGATCCTCCTCAGCATCAGGAAGAAGTACTTGTGTGGTGTGTATTGAAAATACAAAATCAATTTACTTGCTGGTAGATGATGTTTCACAACAAATCTCTTAGGATGATTAATACATTGCATTATATCTTGGCTTCTAAATTCAAGAAATAGAATATGAAGTGTAGGCAAGAAATATGAGTCTTTTCCTTGCTAACCTACAGCCTTTATAAATCATTATCTTCATACTTCACTTTTTTAATTTGGCTCCATCAAAAGCTCTGTGTGTGTGTGTGTGTTCTGTATGATTTTAAATAAAAATTATTATGGTATGTTAATGGAAATGTTAAGCATGAAAATAAATTGATGTGAAATAAAAATGAGAATGAAAATATGGTCAAAGCCAATAAAGAGGAGGGGAAGTTAACCTAACTATTTTCCTGCCTTCGTTTGGATTGTTTCACCCTCAGCTTGGGTATCACATTCATGGTAGTGAGTGATCTACAAGCCTGAAACCCTTCTTACTTAGGCAGAGATTCTACACAGTTGTGCAGTATAAGAGATTCATGTGTGGGACTCCACAATGGCTCCCCTGTCTCCACCCCAGGACTTCTTATTCCACTATGATAGCTCTGCTCCTGCCATGTGAGTAGACATATTATACTCAGTTGATGTTGTCCCTCATAGCTGCCCATGTGTAACTAAGTAACATCTCCTGGCACAGCTCCAAGTCCATTTTACCAAGCAAGAGCTGCACTGAGAAATGGAGGTCTGTTCAGCAGAGGGGATGATATTTCCACCTGCTATGAAAAGGAATTGTGACAGAGGTTCTTCTTCTGGCTGTTGCAGACTCCCTTCATGAAGGGAAGGGTCAGCAATACCATCCTGCTGTGCTGATCACCAGCAGTTCCTGCCTGGCAAAGTAGATTTGGGAGCAAATTTACAATTGTGGCAATAATGCCACAATCATAGACTAGATTGTCATTCTCCAACTGTAATAAAGAATGCATTTTTTCCCCCTGGAGAGAAATAGTATTTCTATTTGTTGGCGGAAACATGGAGCTCTTTTACTACATTTGCAATCCTTACATTTATATCCAGAAAGTGAGCATGGTGTAGTGGTTTGAATGTGGGCTTAGGACTCTGCAAACCAGGGTTTGAATCCCACTGAGACATGGAAACCTACTGGGTGAACTTGGGCATGTCACACTTATTTGGCCTTAGAGTAGGGCAATGGGCAAATCCCTTCTGCATACATTCTGCCAAGAAAAACCCACAATAGGGTCAGCTTAAGGTCACCATACATTAGAAATAACCTAAGGGTGTACAACAACAACAAATTTATGTCCTTTATTTAAAAGTCAGGATACATCCAAATCAATCAACACTATAAAAACATGAGTTCATGGAACACAACAGGGTTTGTATGTAGGGCCATAGCTACTATGGAAAAGCCTCTTGTGTGGAGGAAGAAATAGCAAGGGAACAAAATTTATATCAGCCTCATAAATAGCATTTGTTTTGCTTGGCACTTCCTGTTTGACTGCTTCTCTCAATAACAAATGAACCTTGTTTATCTAGTTTTGATATGTTTACTTATGCTATGATTAGAATAAAAGTCCATGTCCTGACAACAGCAATTTGCAAACAATGCAAGGCCGGGAAATGGTTTCAAACCCCTATCCATCAAGATGCATTTTCATCCTTCTGCTTTGGGAATTGGTAAATTTCCACCATAAAGCATCCATCTCTTCATTTTTTTGCCATTACATTTAGAGTTTCTTTGAATGAGGCCCCAAACCTGTAAATAATCTTCCTTTAAACATTTCTTTAATTATAAATGTGCATATGTGACTGCCTAGTTCTCTTTGCCATGTTGAACAATATCTAAGTGCATTTCCTGTATCATTGACAGATTTTTCTCATCTTCCACAAAGATGAGTGCCAACAGGTTGAAAAAAAAACAAACACCCCATCAGCTGGCACAGGATTTTTGACCACTGAGCAAACTCAGAAAGACCATTTTTTCCCCATAATTATTATTTCATAAAATGCATCAAGATTTTTGTACAAAATGATTTTACATAAAAACATTAAAATATGCAAAATGTATGTTTTGTGCAAAAACATTTCAATTTTTGCAAAATATATTGATTTTTATGTGAGCCATTTTTTGAAACAAAAAGAAAAAACTTTAAATTTATGTAAATCATATGCAGTCATTATTTTTGTTTTATTAATATTCAGCTGTAAACCTGCCTTTGCACTGTGTTATAGTGTCATCTGCATATCCTAAATTGTTGGTGCCCCTTATTCTAGTTTTTATGCCTCCTTTCTCTTAGGCCACATTGCTTGTGCATAGGTCTTCATGCAATTGGGATACTAAAATAATCAGTTATCTCAGTTGTATGGAACCTCCTGCTTACAGGCTTTTTCTTAGCTTATAATCATATAATCATGTGAATAGTTGTGGCGAGGAAGGCAGTATGCCCAGTGCCATGGTTGGGGTTAGGAGAACTGACCCATTTTTTTTTTTTTTTAGCACTTATGAGATGCCCACTTACATAGGTAGCATGTGAGAAAAATAGTTATTTTACTTATCAACACTTGCATCGATTATGTTCAATGCCACAGCACAGTAGTGATTTATGGGACAGGACTGTATGGATGTGTTTTGATACAATGTCTGACTCCTTACAAAGTATTCCTTTTATATTTTTCTCATCCAGATAGAAGAGGCTTTTCAGTTTATGGACAAAGGCCAAATAGCTCAATGAAAGAGCATATGTATTGTGCAAAGGAGGTCTTAAGTTCAGTCCCTGGCACCTCTAGTTAAGCAGGTCAGGTAGCAAGTGATGAGAACAGACCTTTGGTAAAACACTGAAGAGCTGCTGGTATGACAATCACAGGCTAGTCTGAAAAATAAACCCTGTGTTTTTAAAACCATTTAATGCAACACTTGGTTTTCATGTCATAGCTTCCTGTATTTGTTTTTAAAATATATATTCTAATATGATAAATAATTAATTTTTGCTGTAATTTATGTAGTAATCTGCCATGAATCCTGCAGTGAGAGTAAGGTGAGAAATAAATTAAAACAATCAAATTCTTGTATTCCTTTGTGCTTAGTCTGGAACAGGCACTATTCCTTGTTTCAATAGTCAGATCATAAGTGAGTAGCTACAGTTCACAAAAGCTTATGTATCCTTAAAATGTCAGTTGATAATGTTCTACATATTCTTCCTTGTTATTTCTTCTGCAATGGTCTACCACCAATATCCCTCCCCTCCCCCAGAAATTCAAATTAGAGGCTTGATTTAGTTTAATAAGGGATGAGGCAAGTTTCACTGATTTCTTTTTCCTTTTTCAGTGCTGCATTTCTCTTTGAAAAACTGTCCCAGAGAGTCAGAAGATCATCCAGAATAGCATGGGAAGTTATGCAGGGTTTCAGGGGTAAGAGGGGACTGGCAAACATTATCTCCTCCCTGTTCTTCAGAAAAAGGCTCCTCTGGACTTAAGTCTCTTCCATAAAGAAGAAACCCTTCCATCCATGGAAGGACATGTGTAAATCCAACTCTCTGTAGAAATATAAAAGGGTCATTATATGTTTGTTAGCAACAGAAATAAAAGCTAGCTCTGTGGCCCATACACTACAGATTCCCAAACTTTGGAGATTATCACATTTGTTAAAAAAATGACTAATCCTGCCATTTTCAAGTCTATAATGGGATGCAGTCAGGTATTATCACATGGAAAATATCACTGATGCTGCCACCTGATTGCATCCCACCTAAAACCCCACTACAAGCCACACTCAGGTGGCTGATTTGCAAATTTTGAAAGCTCTCAACTTTACAAATCGGCCATCTGAGTGCGGTTTTTAGTGGGATGCAGTTGAGTGACAGCATTGGTGGCATTTTCCATGCTATAATAATAATAATTTATATCCCGCCCCTCTGCCAAGCAATCGGGGTGGCGTACAAACGTATCAAAACATAAGGAAAAATAAAATCACTTCAAATCCCATCCCTCCTTTCCAACTGTATCCCATAATAGACTTGAAAACAACAGGAGTAAGTCAGGGTTGTTTTTTTTTTTTAAAATGCAATAAACTCCTTTGATTCTCCAGGTATTTTGGACTTCAACTCCAAGAAGTGCTAGCCACCATAGCCAATATCCAGGAATCCTGGAAGCTGGAACTCAAAATGCCTGGAGGATTAAAGTTTAGGAATAACTGTATAGGGTTTCAAAGCATAAACCTTTGTATCTAGAGATACTCATTGATTGGACTATGAAACTCTTGTGTTGAATAGCAGTGTTGCCAAGCGAATGTGCAACAAAATGTACAACCAAAGGACAAATGTATGAACAAAACATACTTCCATTTTCAGCAAGGGGAGGCAGATGCACATTAGCCAAGAATCACAGCAACATTCACACCAGTACTGTATGCACAACTTTACTTCCATGGATTTGCAATTCTGTCCATGTATGTTACCTACAGGATTTCAGACTCCTACCACTTTTACTGATAGTTAAAAAAAAAAGTGTTTGTCTTATCACTCATACAAAAATGACAATTTTCACATTTGTCAATGTTTTCAACATTATTTCTTCATTATGCAAAGGGATCTGGTAGTACTGAAAGGAAGAAGCTGGTAGTGTGCGTTTTCTTAGACTTGAGTTGATGCATGTTAGTCTCAAAGGTGCTACTAGATGCCTTTGCATACCAATTTTCCAGACTAACACAGCTATGGCTTTGAAGTGCAGAACGCTTCTGTTTTCACAGACTTCAAATCTGCATCCCTCACTTATACACAAACGGAGAGGAACTAAATGGGGTCCAAGATTTTTTTAATTTTTTAATATGATTTATTAGATTACTTTCTTAGTTTTAAAATGTTGTGTTATATTTATTCTTTTCTTCCATAGACTGACCTTGGCAAAAAAGGGTTTTCATCTTATTCCTTCTGAAATGGGAATCCCCCACTGGATATAGCAACCACTTACAAAGTTGATTTACTGCTATACCTAACCATTTAGGACCTCTCTTAAAAATAAAAAGCAGTTTTAATATTAGAATCTCTCTCTAAGGTCTGCTTTGGTACCAATGTTTCATTAAATTAAAACTTAATTACTTTCTAGCAATAAAGGATGAGCATCCCTTCCACAGTTATTTGCATTCCTTAAAAAATCGCTCAGATGGCAAAGTGCCATTTTGGTCTATATAATTCAAGGTAGTTCACTGAGCTTTTCTTTTCTTCTTCATTTCCCAAGGAAATAGGTGCTTATGTTATGCAGGATTAGACATTTTCCACTTCCCAGGAAAGCCAACATATTATGACATGAGGAGTAGCTTCTTTTTTTTCCAAAAACTAGTGACACTGATTTAAAAATATATTAGCATTTTTTAAAAAAATAAGTTTCTGCTCCTCCATTTTTTAAAAAAAAATGGATATAAGAGGCATCTTTCAATACCCATAAATAGATCATTAGCTATCTTTTCCCCCAGGTGTTCTGTCCTGGTTTCCAGGTATTTCCATTCATAGGAAACTCACTAAAGCATGGAAGGGTTGGGAACAACCAGTGAAATTTAATTAATTGCCCCTGTCCAAAGGAAGCTGGCTCAAAGGTCTCATTGTAACCAAAGCAATTATTAGGCTTTATCTCAAAATAATGGGATACCATTCCTGACACTGAAGGTAAGTTTTAGCAAGGCTGCCCTGTTTCCAGCCATTGACCCCTGTTGGCTTAGTGTTATTGATATAGGGAAGGAAAGTTCATCTGTGACATTAAATGTAAAATTATTATCTGTCATACTTTACAGCAAAAAAAAGTAGGTTAGAAAAGAGGTGGAAGTTATTATGCTATCTCTTGCTGATGGTTATCTAATAAGAAGGTTAAACTATAGTATAAACAAATGAGGTCTCTATTTTATGCCATAAGTTTTGCTTCTTTCTCCCTTCCTTCCTCCCTCTCCTTCTGTGTATTATCAATATATTCAAAGCATGGATTTTCAGTCATCAGCATCTGCCATTGCATAGTCCTGCCCTTGATACAGAGAAGACATCTCTACATTAAAAATGATTATTTCAAGACTTAGCAACCTTCATGACTTTCCAGAAACAATACTGAAAATAGTAGTTTGCTGTATCTTGATGGTTCTGTACAAATGGGGAAAAGGCTGTGTCTAAACTGTAGAAAGAAGGCAATTTGATTCCACTTCAACTATCATGGCTCCATCCTACAGAATCCTGGGATTTGTAGTTTTGTGAGGCATCAGAACTCTATAGAGAAGGTCAAAGACCTTGTAAAACTACAAATCTAAATATTGACAAATAGGCTGGAGCTACAGCACTTAAAGTGATGTCAAACTGAATTATTTCTGCAGTGTAGATGCACCTAATGAGTACTAAGTCAATGTGAATGCATAAATGTTCATAGGATTCTTTTCATTCTTCCATTCCTAGTATCAGAAATATTGTTCTAGTTGACAGCATGATGACTGGGGCAAGGAAAATGGGGCAACTGTCCTAGATGACATATACTGGGCAGGCAATATTGATCCCACATCCCATAAGCATTAGCAGTGCCAAAGTAATACTCAGTTTGTCAACTTCTATACAGGAAGTGACAGGGAGAGGCACTCTCTTCTATATTTTTGCCACTAGCAAAAAATGGGGCCGGTCCTGAATAGTGACAGTAGCAATAGAAAAGAAGCATTAATGTAACAGCAACAATAGGAAGCTAGGAATTGTGAATTTCATTGTTTAAATTCAAGCTTAATTCTTAATCTGGTCCTGCTCAAACAGATCATTTTGGTTAAACAAATTACTTAGTATTTATTCTATTTCTGTATTAAAACATATCCAGCCCTATATCCTATGATCTCAGGGCATCACACAGACAATGTACAATGAACTAAAAGGTGAGGTCAGTATTATTTTTTTCAGTGTCCTTGATTCACACTGCTATAATTAAAGCAACAGCCAAATTTATGACAAATTGGGCAAAGGTAGCAAGCAGTATTCCCAATCAGAAAAAAATACTCTAAGGAAAAACCAGTTCAGGGTTGTATTCACTTTCACAAGATCCCAGCATAGAAAGAAGACTCTAAAATTGGGGTAGGAATCATGTGGCCTGACAGATGTTGATGAAATATAATTCTCTGCATTCTTTACACTTGGCTTTGCTATCTAGAGCTGCTGACAGTTACAATTGTCCAGTGAACATCTGGACAATTGCACAATTCCTTGTAGCAGCTTGTGACACAAAGGTACGCCATGAGATTGTGGTCTATGCTACCTTATCCTCATTCTTACAGTCTCCTTGAATCCCTTCCAATGGCAAAGCTGCTCCTTGAAAAAGAGAAATTCAAACATGGCATGTACATTGGAAGTCAGCAATAAATCTCATGGCCTGTACCCTGGGCGTCAATTTCAGCCACAGTACTCTAGGGACATGATTCTTATGCTCTCTTGCTGATGTTCCAACCCTAATCCTGATTCCTTGAGGTGTTGTACAGAGGGATCATTTTATAAAACCAGGCTGCAAAAGTGATCTTAAATCATCTTAATCCCTTTGACTTCAACAAGATTAACACCCCGGTCATTTTTTTAAAAAAGGAATAAAAACCTACAACAGTATATAGCACATTGCACAATGATACATCTGTAGCAGCTTCCTACCATTCCTATTATTCCAGTTACTCTGGGCTAACTCTGATCAAAATATTCTGGAGGGTTTCTCTTAACATGGACAGCTGCTTGATGTTTGTTTGTTTGTTTGTTTGTTTGTTTGTTTAAAAAACATTAGGATGGTGTCCTGGCTTTTGTGGCTCCATCTGAAACTGTATTCTATCCAATTTACATATCATATAACTGCTTAACCAGGGCATTACAATATCACATCTGGTGCATATTCCTTGTACACTAGCATTTCCACTTCATTGTGTTACTCTGCTGCCCTGACTGATCAAGTGACCTGATGTCACATGAAAGAAAGCATGCTGCTCTGGCAGAGCAGACCTTGTGTGGCCCATGATAAACATTTCTTCACTGGAAGTTGTATTATATGGAGTCAAGCCAACATCAGTTTAGCTGAGTATGTTAGGTGGAATGAGATGGACATTTTCTTGGGGTAGGAAAGCAGCATTGCTCCTCCTCAAAAACTAGCAGGGGCCATGTGGCCCTTTTTACACTTATATTTGTGATTTTTGCCACTATTCAGTATCAGAGTTGTTTTTCTTCTAGAATGATCCTCTATGAGGGAAAGATTGCATGCTTGATATGTTTCATGCACAGTGCATACAACCTTGAGCATTGAATCTTAAGCATTGAAATGATTTCTCCCGTAATTTTTATCACACCACTTATGATTTTTAAATGAAAAATTATACTGCAGGTGGGTGAACAAGCTCAAGGCCACGGTGGCTGGAGAGGGTTTTTATAAAATGTTGCCATGCTTGTTTTAAAATCTACCATGCATCTAAAGAAATTCCCTTCCTGGGAATAATGGAAGCTTGGCTAGGGTGGTATCACCATTGCAGCAGTAGGGAATGCATTAAACTTCCCCTGCCCAATCTCTGTGATTCTGTTCCTGCTTAGGGATCCTCTATATTGACTATCATGCCCATCAAATAATCCACATAACATAATGCTTATTTTACCCCTCTGTCCTCTAACACCACACCACCCATTGTTTTTTTTGCTAAGTACACATTAAACAGCAGTCACATACTCTCTGGTGTTACTAAATGCATCTCTCTGAGTTTATAAATTAGAATGTGTTCTTTTATCCTCTTACTAACTTCAACAGAGAAAATAAACCAATAAATATTTTCCAGGATGAACATTATATTCATCATATTAGAAATAATTTGACAGGAAACAAAGGATTTATTCCCACAAAACTGAGCCTATAAGTGAAAGAATAAACAGCAATGCCTTTTCATTAACTTCTGACAGTAATCCCTGTTATATCATAGAGACATTTACACTATCACAGAGACATTTACAATGGTGAACATGCCTTTTGATAATAACTCCCTTTCATAGTCTGTTTAGAGGCTGATAATGGCAAGGGAGGTTATCTAAAAATCCTGGAATTTCTGCCTACTTAGTAAAGTCTGTGGTTTACTCCCTCTAATGGCAGACATGATACTGTGAGTACCAAGGATATTTAAACAAAAGGGGAGGGATGACATTGACAAACAGAAATTGGTTTCAGCCTGCTCCAGGGATGCCAAGATGAAAAAGTTTTTTTTTTAAAAAAAAATAAATAACAAAAATATTAAAGGAGTAAAACAAATAAATACAAACATGCAAATAGAACTCAATAAAGACTGCATACTATGGAATGTTTGCAGTAAGATGCATGAAAGGCTTTATTGTTGGTGATGTGAGAAAAAAACATCTTGCCTGAAAGGAATGGCTGGATGGACTCTCAAACAGGAGTGCTCCTGTTAGGTGGAAAGATGCACAAACTTATTAAGAATATTATGTATAAAATTACCTTTAGGTTATGTGTATGAGGTGCATCTAAAACATATAGGTCCAAGGTATCCAATTATGTATATAATGTTAGAACATCAAGGAAGTATTTGTTAGAATATCATAACACCAGATTAA
>JAIPUX010001880.1:80440644-80452489 GCA_020142125.1 Phrynosoma platyrhinos
TTCTTTTGGAATTCCCTGGTGCACTCCATTAGCCATCCTATGTTTGCATTATGGTCCCTCATGCCTCTTCCTTTCCTGAACCCCACTTGGACCTCTAGGATTTCTCTCTCCATGTACGGTTGAAAAGGGACTATCATAGTTAATATATGCTGGTCATTGACAGAATTTAGAAATATCACTTTTTTTGGATTATGATTCCAAGGACTTTACTGCCTAAGAAAAGAAATATGAAACTGATTGGGAGAGTATCATCTTTCCCTTTGTTGCTCCACATGCCCTCATAGCACTTCCATTCTCTCCCTGAGGAAAGATTGGCATCAAAGTGCCTTTTGCTCCCCTCAAGAAGAGAACAGAAATGCTACAAGGGTATGCAGAGCAGCATGGAGAGAGATAATACTTTCCCAATTGGTTGTGCTTTTCTTTTCTTGTATAGTAAAGTTGTAAGAGAAACCTCAAAAAATGCTGGGGATTCTGGAAGTTATAATCCAAAGAAGTAACTTTTCCAAGATTTTCTCAAAGGGTCAAACTTTCAGGTGTAAAGAACTGTATTATTATATTTAAGAGCTTGAATATTATGTCATATACTCTTCCTATTCTTGGCAGAGAGTCTACTTTTCCCCTCAGGGAGAAACCACTAGAAAGGTTGCCAAGTCTTTTCCATGTATCTTTAACTTCAACTCTGCAGAAGCCTGTCTCAGGTAGACACACCTTGGCTTGTCATAACATATCTTAAACTAGGCCATGTGCCAAATCACAGACTACTTTTCAGTCCTAAGATGCTTTTGTTCAGTCTCCTCGTGACAAGAATTAAAGAAAAGTCTTGGTGGAATATGACCTGGATTTTTTTTCTCTTCCACGAAAACACTCCCACTTGGCTAAGCAATCAAGTATGACAGTATTATGTCTGTGCCTTTCAATGGTATAGAAATTTCTATTGTCATGTTAGATACGTCAGAACAAATGTGACATTAACATGGCCTGTGAATGTCTCCAGGTTCTTCTATCCCCTACTTGTCCTCCATGCCTAGAAACACTTTGTCTTGGTCCAGTCAGGGATCCATGATAGAGTTTTGTCATTTATGGTGTCTTGACTTTTCAGTGCTGCCAGGAAAACTGACCTGATGCTAAATCTGGAGTCATTTCAGTGCTAAGTGAACACTTAGAAACAAAATATAAATGAATCGATCCTAAGCCTTATCTGCCAGGAATGAATATGTGTGTGTGTGTGGGCTTGCATTGAATTGTGTAGTATTTTCTGATCCTAATGAGAGTGAGATTCAGGGTCAGGGTTAAGGTTAGGATATAATGCAGACCTCTTATAGTTCCTGAGCCAAATGAGTGTTCCAGTGTTCCACTGAAGGAGAACAACTTGCCAGAGTACCAGAGTATGTCACTTCTTTGCTGCATCATTGCAGTGCACTGGAAAATGTCATGGGACATTTTTTTGGTCCCATTACATTACATTACACTGGCATGGACAAAAGTATCCCAATGGTAAGATTTATTGTGACTTTCTTTCTCTTTAGTTATTAGAAAGAAAGAAAGAAAGAAAGAAAGAAAGAAAGAAAGAAAGAAAGAAAGAAAGATGACAAGTAGTTGATACTTGAAAAAAAAAGTTCACAGTTGACAATGCCAAAGTGACCTACAATGTAGAGTTATTTCTAGGAAAGGTTTGCAAGAACATGACTCTGTGGTACAATAATGTCCTACTCTGGTGCAGAACCAATAATCTGGTTTATCTGTTTTTGCTCTGCTATTGTTTACTATGTTTATTGTTGCTCTACATTTTATTAAGAGTGGTTTTATCTGAAGGGTACATTGCAAATTTCTTGTATAAACAAATCAGATAAGTAATATAGCTACATGTGTAGGTCTCAAATCACAGGTTATTCAGGCATGAGCTACACAGAAAAACCACAATTTATCTTAATGCCTACAGACCAGAAAGGTCCATTTGCTCATCAGGCTTAATTCTCTGCAAATGAACAGCCTTCAGGCCTTTAGTAATGACACTCACTAGTCTCTCCATCTTATTGGGTGGCCAGTGGCAAGTGCTGTACCTTGATAGTCTAGGCTCCAAATGTCACATTTCTCATAAGAACAAAACCCTGGGCCAGTAATCATGTTGTTAATGTTTTATATAAATTCATCCTGAGGTTTGTGTGTGTGTGTGTGTTTTGCATAAAAATCAGTCAACACCCACTCATTGACTTACGTAACTGAACTGTGTTACTGTTTTAATTAACTAAATAATTTACCTGAAGTCATTGTCATAGTACTCTGGAGTGTTTGACATAAGATAACTGTGAGAAACTGACAGAGGGACTTTTATCAGTGCACTGAGAGGAGTTTCTAATGGAAAGACTGTTTTGTTTTCCTTTATGCTTTCAAGTTTTCAATGCATACAGATATTTCCTCCTGAGAATTAGATGCCATGAATTTCTCCTTGGCTAGACCAATCAAATAAGAGCAGACACCATAAAGGGAGCTCTGCCATGTTCAGATTTCTCTTTCCAGGTAAGGGTCACTTAGATAAAGCATAGGATATCTACAAATGAATATGCTATTTGTACGCTGTCTTTTTAAATAAAAAAGTGTAGTGGCAGTACCAATTTGGTATGTATTCTTCTCATGATTTAAAACATTTCTATGCTGTTATTTATTTCCAAACAAGTTGATAACATAAACAAGCACAGTTAAGAGCTGAAACAAAACCATGCAATGAAAGCTCACCTGTAAAGAACCGAATATATTCAAAAGATTACTCAGAACTTTTGAGAAATCTTAGGGATGTAACAGATATTTGCCTTCTTTTGATTCTAGGCTAGAATTATATCTACTGGAATTATTGCCAGGAAGGGTCTCTGGCTTGCTTTTTTCCTCATATAGCAGGCCTGGTGCAGGATACCAGCACCAGAAAAGAAAGAATTTTTGATCTGGACAATGGAGTTCATAATTTCAAGAAAATCCTCTATCTTCACATCCTTTCCCAAAATATCCCAAAGGTCTCCTTACTTTTTTACACCCCTAAAATCTGCACAGAAGTACATTTATACCTAACTCCACCACTTGATTAGAAACTGTTAGTGATGGTTTGAAAAGCAGATTCTGCATCTCATTAAAAAATGTTTCTTACTCACCAAGCACTTTCCCCTCATTGCTTCATGCCATCTGGACTATACCATAATCTGTTCTTAGGAGTCCAAGAAGTCTAAGAAGTCTGTTTTCTACCAGGCAGTTTCTGCACACTACCTGAGACTGATGACATTTTCATCTGAATGTTTAAGATTCTGGTTGTGTCAGTGGTACAAGAGAAACCTGGCCTCTGTAGCAACCTTTCCCAACTTGATGTTGAGCATATATTTTTGGCTACATTTTCCATCAACCCAAGCCAGGATAGTCTACAGAGAACTGCAGTTCAAAGCATCTAAAAGTCAACAGATTGTGAAATACTACACTACAAGGTCTCAAAGTTCTAAGCTCTGAAAAAAGTTGCTGAATTTGAAGGAATAACACCTGCTAAGTAAAATGATGGAACACTGGAAAACTACCAGAAATGCAATGTCTCATGCATATGCACCAAGAAACAGAGAGGGGGAAAGCTGCCAAACTTCACTAATCCAATCATATGACACCTGTCTCAGTAAATTATCTTTACATAAAAAGTGTGCTATGAGTAACAACTTAGGGGCTCTACAGACGGGCCCTTTGGGCCATCCTGGAGGCAGGGATGGGGAGTGGCAGCCACACGCCAGCCACCTCAACCTCTCCCCAAAGATATCCTGATGCCACATGCCATTATGCATGACACGTAGTGTCAGGATGTCCTTCCAGCGCAGCCTTTTGACACGCTGCACCGGAAGGGATGCCAAAGAGCCACATGGCAGCTCTTAGAGCACCCTTTTCTGGACCAGCAAAAGGGAGGATTGGGGCCAACGCGTCCGGAAGCCTTGGCCCCAATTCTCTATTTCCCGGGGCGGCCCAGGGCCACCCATCTCCATCACCCCTTACAATCTGTGAATAACTATCTATAAAGAATAATTTGTTTTAACCACTAGACCAGTAGTTCTCAGCCTTTGTTCTTCAGATGTTTGTGGCTTTCAGATCCTAAAAGTCCCAGGGTTATGGCCACTCCTCAGAATTTCTGGGAACTGAAGTCCCAAACATCTGGAAGACTAAAGGCCAAGACCCATTGTTTTAACCAAATAACACATTCCTTGCCAATGCAGTAGCCTGTGTCTTAAACTGTAATGAGTGCTAAGCATCAGATGAATATGGAAATCAGCTGAAACCCCTGCACAAAAGGATTAGGGCAATAAGATGTACCATGTGAGCTCTTCCTAGTAATTCATAAATAGTAACATGTACATTTGTCCTTGGACACTTGTCTAAAATTTCAAACAGAAATTCTGAGTGCTAGAAATTTCATCATGGAGATCCATTAGTATGTAACAAATTACATAGAACTGAAATAGAATCTAACTAGAAGGAATGTCTTTGCCAATGTTAATGATTTCCAAATATATTTGGCATGTGTGCAACACAGGAAAAAAATACCACAACTTCAAATCAGTTCGCATAGAAATAGAGGCACAGGGCCTCTACAGACTGGTCCAAAGGGCCAGCCTGGAGGCAGAGATGGGGAGCGGCAGCTGCATGCCAGCTGCCCCAACCCCAGCCTGATGATGTCCTAACGCTGTGCACCATTACACACGGTGTGCGGTGTCAGGACCTCCTTCTAATGCAGCATTTTTACGTGCTGCGCCAGAAAGAGTGCTAAAGAGCCACACACCAGCTCTTAGGGTGTCATTTTGCCACTCCTTTCAGGGGTGACAAAAGGGAGAATCGAGGCCGTGGCACATGGTTGCCATGCCCTTGATCTGCGGCTAGCAGGGGCAGCCCAGAGCTGCCTGCCTGCATAGCCCCATATTTTCTAATACAGGCATATATTTTGCCAGGCATATCTGCTAAGTAATTTGGATGTACACTAAAATCTCATGAGAAACCAGATCTCCCTTGGTGAACTAAGTGTAAAGAAATGTTATTATTTCAAGACCACATTAGTATGTTGCAATACTGAGAAAGCAGAACTTATACATGTTTATACATGTATAAGTGGTCTCAGTGTAACTACTCAGCCCAAAACAATTTCAATCTTTCTGATATTCTTTTCACAAGTGTATACAAGACACAGGCTTAGTTAACAAAACCTTGAACAATGTAGTTCATTTTTACAAAGACTTTTAATGCTTGCATTAGTACCCACTTTCCTTCTTATCCTCTGTTTAGCTGGAAGTTTTTTAACAGCACCAGCACTAGGAGAATTGTGAAGAACAGCTGGAGAAATAGAAAGTTTTGGTGGGAGGCTGCAAAGGCATGTCTGAAATAAGTCATCCATTACAGGTTGAACTGGGAAAAAATAGGACTCTATTGTAACCAATACTGCTGTAGTCCTGTTGGTGTCTCCATAACAGGCAAGGTAAATAGCAGCTGCCTCTAGAATTTCTTATTGAACATGAATGAACATCTGAGAACAAAGAAAAAAAGAGTACAGCAAATTATCCTGGCTCACCAGCTATCCCCATGATATTTTTTTAAAAAAAAAATTCTACATGTTTGACTACCAAAGTGGAAATCATAAAATCATAAAGAAAAGAGGAGGCTAATGAAAGAAAAAGTCATCCCTGATGAATTTTGGAAGAAGCTTTCAAGGGGT
This sequence comes from Phrynosoma platyrhinos, assembly GCA_020142125.1. NCBI lineage: Eukaryota > Metazoa > Chordata > Lepidosauria > Squamata > Phrynosomatidae > Phrynosoma > Phrynosoma platyrhinos. The sequence goes on from JAIPUX010001880.1 coordinate 80,446,361, forward strand.
CCCAGAAGGTTCAAAATGCTTATTTATTTTTACTTGACCTTGTTCTTTCATTAGACATATGGAAAAACATGTGTAGATATAGGATGGGTGACAGCTGGATTGATGGCTGTACATGCGAAAGGGATCAAGGAATATTAGTGGAACACAGGATGAACATGAGTCATAAATGTGATGTGGCAGCAAGGAAAGCTAATACATTCTAAGATGCATCAATAGAAATACAGTGACTAGATCAAGAGAAGTAACAGCCACTTTTTTCTGCTTTGGTCAGACCTTATCTGGAATACTGTGTCCAGTTGTGGGGATGACAATTCAAAAAGGATATTAACAAACTGGAACATGTCCAGAGGAGAGTGACCAAAATGGTGAAAGATCTGAAAACCATGTTCTGTGAGAGATCTGAATATGTTTAGCTTGGAGAAAAGAAGGTTAAAGGGTGACATGATTGCCATGTTTAAAGATTTGAAGGGGTATCTTATTTAGGGTGGAACAAGCTTGTTTTCTGATCCTTCAGAGAGTAGGACACAGAGCAATAGAGTTAAGCTACAGGAAAATAGATTCCACCTAAACATTAGGAAGAGCTTCCTGACACTAAGAACTGTTTGACAGTAGGACCTGATGCCCTAGAATGTGGTGGAGTCTCCTCCTTTGAAGATTTTTAAATAGAGGATGGCAGGAAGTTAGAGTGGATGGCCTTTGTGGTATCTTCCAGCTCTATGTTTCTATGAAGATTGTCGCACATCATTGGGCAGTATGCAGCCTATGTGCAACATGGGTTTCTCTCGCAACTTTTCAAAAACGGGATTTTCACATTTTTGAAAAGAAGCAGAAGCCCAGAGAAGCCCAGGTTGCATATGGGCTGCATACTTCCCAACAATGGGTGAATGCGATAAGATCTGCCTTAAGAAAGTTACATCCCGGGTCTATCCCAGCAGTGAAGTCTCCTATGATTCTATATTGTTATGTCTGAATAAAAAGTTTGCTGAAACATGTTCAATTTGTCCTTTTTTTGTGTGATGTAGTTATTTCTGACTTTGGGTATCAATTTTCTGTTAAAGAAGTAATGTTCAAGACCACATCAACATCTATATACACACACTTATATTGGTGTCAGATAGCGAGATTACACCTTTTCTCATTTTTTCACAAGTAAGCTAATAATCACTTCTTTACTGAGGCTTGAAAATCTGCAAAACTACAGACTACAGTTCATTGGCTTCCTTCTTTATCCCAAATTTTCCTCCCACCAGCCCTTCATCTAATGTCTGTGGTGGGTCCCATATGCTTTAAAACCAGGTAACATCTGATGGCCTTTGTGTGGTGGCAGCAGTATATTTGGCACCAGCCCTTGTGACAGCATGACTTGGCAAGAACAGATCTAATGCTTTCCATCTGTTTCCCTCCCCCGGCTCTCCCTTTAATTCCTGTAGCATTAGAAAGAAAAATTAAGAATGGCAAGTAAAGAAAAAAGAGGCAGCTCCCTTGAATCACAACCACAGCCTCAGCCCAGTTAAATCAGTATATTTAGTTTGAAGTTGATGGATTCCCACCGACTTCACTGGGACAAAATTGGCTTTAAAATCAAAATATTCTGGCTTAAGGGTTTTGCAAAATGAGCCGTTATTGAGACTTGCGAACATGAGTGGCTTCTTGATGCAGTTCCCATTGTCTGAGAATCTAGCCACAATACCTCAAGTGTGCAAGGATATATGGAGAAACTCCAAAAAATCATTAAGCCACCAAGCTGGTTTTAGTCAGGATCCAGTAATCTCTTCTGAAGAGGAAGGAAAGCTTGGAAACTTCCTCCTTTAAGCTTTCATGTATCATTAGACTTGAGTTTATATTCCTCAAATAAGTAGGAAGAAAAATGTTGTGTTGTTTCATTCCACTGCAGTCAGTGTTGGTAATAATTCTTCTAGTAGTTTAGGTTCTTTTAATACCAATGTCCAAAAGCTGTTTGCTTTTGTTTTCACAAGCTATCTGATGCTTTGATATATATTTCTCTCCTTTCCCCCCCCCCCCCTATTTTCCAACTTCCTGATATGAATCCTATGGACAAAGTAAACAGAGTGCTCTGTTAGAGTTTCCCATTTTACAAATGAGCCATAAAATTGTCCATTAATCACCCTTCGCTCCCTAGGGGTCTGTCTGCATTGTTGAGGTTTCCTTTTCCAATTCTGATCCCTGCTTTGCAGAGAAGATTACAAGGACAACAAAGTCACACCAAAGAAGAAAAAAGTTTTGGGAAATAAAAAATAGGAATGAAACAACCCTCTCTATAGCTAAAATAGAATTTTAGTCAGAGTCCATTGTCATGTTCAGAAATTCAGCTCTGATAACTACCTTAATCTTTGGTTTAATCATTTTCTCTCTCTTGTCACCTTCTCTCATCTAGAGAACATTTCTTTAAACAACTATAAGTTCCTAAGAGCAGTAAAAAGGTCCTTTAGATACTCCTGAGGTAATGCTTCTCAGTCCTAAAAAAAAAGTAATGAATGGTGTGAGGGAGGCATATAACTAGTAGTTGGGTTTTTCAAGATTATTGCCACTTGTTAATTCCTGAGGAAAGTGTCAGTTCTGGCAGTACTCAGCTTTTTTTTTTTTTTCTGGAGGGCATATCTGGGAGGAAATGCATGTCTACTGTATTCATCTTCCACTCTACCCTGTTCTATGAACTCACATGAAGTCATTTGGTAATTCCCAAAACATTCATTTAGCCAAGAGTTATCTTCTAAAGACATGTGCTTGTATTACCAGTTTTTCACTTGAATGTTTTCTTTATAAAGACAAATGCTTTCTGACAGTAAGTTGCCAAGGAACAGGGCTAGTCAAGACATTTTGGTATCTGAATTTAAGAAAAACTCAATGGCCCTTTCTCCAGTTTCAAGTTCAGAATATTGAACATTACTTCAACATTGTTGATGAGACATCCCGCATCGTAACTGTTGGTAAGTAGAATAAATTTGGAGATGTAGAGTGTGTTGAGAGCCAGTATGGCATAATGGCTTGACTGTTGGAGACCAGGGTTTGATTCCCAGATAGGCCATGAAACCCACTGGGTGACCTTGTGCAAGTCTACTCTCTCAGCCTCAGGGGGAGGCAATAATAAACCTGTTCTGAATAAATATTGCCAAAAAAACTCCATGTTAGGGTTACCTTAGGGTTGCTATAAATCAGAAATGACTTGAAGGCACATAACAACAGCATAGGATTATACAATTATACAAATTCAACATAATCATTTTTTCCAGATCCAGCCCCCACTCTCTCTGTATGCCCATGTGACCCCCCCCCCACACACACACAGTCACATTGGGACAACCTGCTGTCTCTGGCACTACTCTCCCTCTCGCTTTCTCCTCAACTCCTGCAGCACTCCACTTTCCTGCTCTTCCTATTGTTCCATTTTACCTCCTTTTCTCTGGTTACTCTTTTCTTTCTCTTCCGCAATTCACATTTTGCCTCCTGCCCTCTTCCTCTGTCATTCTACTTTTTCAGAATCACAATATCTATCTATCTATCTATCTATCTATCTATCTATCTATCTATCTATCTATCTATCTTCAAGGATGTCTTTCCTTGTACCATCTTTCCCATATCTTTACATCTGAGGTTTCCTGCCCATTGACCAAATATTAGAGGAAGCACAAAGGAGTATAACATGAGATAGGACCTTCTCCATAGTGCATTTTCTATGCCTTACCCAAATACTGTACCTGGTGCCAACTGTATTGGCATTCTGAGATCAGGCTAAGGCCTATACACTTATCTTGGTATTTATGAGTAACCAATGTTGATGATACAGTGCTGTAGGTTTTATTAGAAGCTTGTTGCATGAACTCCCACTGCTTATCTGCTGCTTATCAAAGCATGAGGGAGACCTAATGAAGGATATGACAGGAAAAGGCAGTCAGGAGATACAGAATGTATACAGATACAGGGCTGCATACAGAAGAATGTGGTAAAACCCGTTAAACCCATATGTATCCCAATGGGAAAAAGACAGGATAATCTGCATGCAATAATCTCCAAATAATCTATATCTGGGAGCTTGTCCCCAAGGAGGCAGGCTTCAAGTATGTTCCCAACAGCAGACTGTGTGCCTGCTGTCTAAGATCCAGCCTAGCTAAGTTCAGAGAAAGTTATCATTGGTAGGTTTGGAGATTATTGCACACACATTATCCTACCTTTTTCCCATTGGGATACACATGGGTTTAACGGGTTTTACCAGATTCTTCTGTATACAGCCCTGTATCTGTATACATTCTGTATCTCCTGGCTTTTCAAGGATGGGATTTTTCCATCCTTGAAAAGCCATGGGATAAACCCAGGTTACATACAGGCTGCATACTGGCTGTATACAAGAGAATGTGGTAAAAGCCTTTTTTGAAGTTAAGCACATGTGTATCCCATCAGGGAAAAGATGGGATAAGCCACGAGCAAAAATCTCCAATCACCACCAGATGATGGTCAAGGCAACCATAAACAGAATAACAATGGGGAATAGCTTATATCTGTATCCATGGAAGAAATACACATACTGGAGAAATCACAGATCTTCAGGGCACTCAAAATAACATATTTATTCACAGTATGTTCTTTCAGTTGTTTATCCAGTCTAGAATTGTTATGAAGAATGAGATGGAAACAGGGATGAATGGATGGAAAGGATAAGCAAGTTAATAATCCAAGTCAGAACTTGCAGATAAATTGGTATGTGGTTGTGAAAATTGTAATCTAACAAAGGAGATAAATTGTTAGATGATTTTGAAATTCATCTTGCCTGAACAACAACAACAACAACAACCATTCTTTTTAACATAGAAAACCATTCATAGTTTTTGACACCCAGAAAATATTTTTTGATTATAATTTATAATAATAGAAGATAAATTACAACCCTGTATCCATATTGTACATCTATGCTTATTATAACAGTTATGTACTCCAATAGATTCTAAGGCAGGAAGTGATGCAGCACAATAAGAAAAGGACTGCCTTGAAATGAAGTAGAATCATTCAGTCAAAGAGTTGAAAGAGACCACAAGGGCTATCCAGTCCAATCCCCTGCCAAGCCAAAAGAAGCAATCAAAGCATTCCTGACAGATGGCCTCTGTTTAAAAACCTTCAAAGAAGGAGACTCCACTACTCTCCAAAGCAGTGTGTTTCATTGTCAAAGAAGCTCTTATGACCAGGAAATTCCTTTTAATGTTTAAGTGGAATCTCTTTTCCTGTAGCTTGACTCCACTGCTCGGTGTCCTAATCTCTATAGCAGCAGAAAGCAAGCTTGTTCCATTCTCAATATGACTTCCCTTCAAATATTTAAACAGAGCTATCATGTCTTCCCTTAACTTTGGGGGGTTGCAGACTGCCAGAAATAGTGCAAATTGAGTCCACTTTTAGGGTTAGGGCTAGTGCTAAGAAATCATGAGAACTGTATTTTATTGTGGCACCAGAGCTCTCTGACAGAGAAGGCTCAATGTCTCAGAAAAAAAAAAAAAACAATTCCCATGATTCCCTAGCACTAACCCTAACCCTAAAAGTGGACTCAATTTGCACTATTTCTGGCAGTTTGCAACCCCCCTTTCTCTTCTCTATTGCAAACAGACTCAGCTCCCTATGAGCAAGCTGTTCCTTAAAAGGCATGGTTTCTAGACCTTTCACCCTTTTGATCACCTTCCTCTGGACACATTCCAGCTTGCCAACATCCTTTTTGAACTGTGGTGCCCAGAAGTGGACACAGTATTTCATGTGAGGCCTGATCAAAGCAGAATAGAGTGTTACTATTACTTCACTCGATCTAGATAATTGTATTGATGCAACATTGAATCTCATTGGCTTTTTTGGCTGCCACAACACACTGCTGATTTATGTTCAACTTGTGGTCTACTAGGACTCCTAGATCCCTTCCACATGTACTGTTGTCAAACCAGGTGTCCCTCATCCTATATCTGTCCATTTCATTTTTTTCTATCTAAATGTAGTACTATACATTTCACACTGTTGAAATTTATTTTATTAGGTTTTGTCCCAGCTTTCTAATCTATTATGGTCATTTTGAATTCTGATCCTGTCTTCTGGGACAGATGGCCATCCAGCCTCTGTTTAAAGATCTCCAAAGAAAGAGAC
>JAIPUX010001880.1:80488404-80507217 GCA_020142125.1 Phrynosoma platyrhinos
CATGACTTGACAACCTTGTCAATGGGGAATACCTTTACCTTTACTAATGAGTCTACTCTAATTAGGAGTACCAGCTGGATTCAGGCTATTTTTTCCCATTGCTGGTGCATCTTTGAAGTAGCTTAGGCCAAGATTTGATGATGGATTCAAGATCATTATCTGAGTTTTCTGACTGATTAAGGACAGAATTTACTATAGTTGTGTCTTGGATAAATTGTATGATGGCACAATGGGATGAGCAGGGTGGGATACTCATAGATATTGCCAGCCAACACAAACTTGATCGCATTACAAACAGAGACTTACACACACTCCTGGATGAGCCAACTTGGCAGTAAGTCCCATTGCTAAGCACAGCAAGAGATAGCACAGTGCAGTTTATTGTTGAATACTAAAACAACAACAACAACAGGCTTCACTGTTTATTAATTATATCTGTCTGCAACAGAAGTCTTTTGTTGTTGATGATGGTGATGACGAGGAAGAAGAAAGAAAGAAGAAAGACTATCAACAGCACTGTCTAAACCAGGGGTGACATAATGGAGTCATCTGATGTTATTTGTCTGCAACTGCTACTATCATACCCTGCAACATTCCTGATCTTGTAGGGACAGTCCTAACTAATCCTCTGTCACCCTTCTTTTTGCAGCTACTGTTAAAATGTTCTCTCTTCTCCTCTTCTCCCTTCCCCCTTTGTGCTCAGTTTACTTCAATTGATGCAAATTAAGTTCAAAGTGCAAAAGTACTTTGCACTCAAATCATGGGAGTGGGGAAGAGGTGGAATTTTTCTTTTTTCCTTGGGCAAAAATAAATTGTTGAAGCCTCTCCTAGCAGGTCTGTTCTTCCTCATTAATAACTTTTGACACCCTGCCCACACTCTGATGTTGCTTGTTTGCACACATCCAGGTTTTTGTCTGTGAAATGTTGGAGGCTATGTACTGTTCCTCGTCACTGCTGGCTACAACTGATAGCTGCGTCAAGCATCTTGTGATTGTTCCTGACAATGCACACACACATACACACACACACATGCATGCAGAGGAAATCCTGTGATAATTACATGTGGGTAGCATACAGTACTAAATGTAGGTTACTGGATTCTTAATGTTCATAGTGTAACCAACGTTATTCTTAATGTTCATAGTGTAACCAACGTTCCTTGGGGTGAACGATGCCAAGTAAAACAGAGAAGAATTAATATTGGCTCAGTATTCCAGTTCTTCAGGCATGCTTTGGACTTAGAAATTATCTGCTTACTATAAACCAAGTTTGACAGCATCAAGAGTTTGACACTTCTAATGTCCAAATCTTCACTCAAGAATGATGTTTGGGGGTGCACTGGGAAGTTAGGGTGGGAAGAAAGAAACATGTACTCCATTTCTGTACTTTTAGACAAGCCTTTTTTTAGGGCAGGCTGTCTTCTGAAAGAATGAATCTACAACTACTGCTGCATGCTGCTCTTGTCTGAGCTCTGAGACTGTTTCTTTATTCCTCTCCTGAGACTTCAATGGATTTGATTCAAGCACCATTGAATGTGATGCTGTATTAATTGCCCTGGAGGGTAGCAGGCCCTTTGAACTGTGGCTGTGAGTGATATTTTGCTGTAAGACATGTGTCAGCACTTGGCTGGTTAACTCTGGGTCTGGGTTGTATGGCATGCTGAGACCAAGTATCTGGAAAACTACTTTGCATCCTAATCTTACATCTGTTTTCCATCATGCTGGGAGATTGACTGGCCATTCTATCTGAGAAGTGTCATTCCAGAATCATAAGAGTTTATGTATATAATGTGTCTATGTACTCTCTTATGTTTCTAACAGCACACGCGCACGCACACACACACACACACACACACACACACACACACACACACACTGCACACTCAAAGAATATAAAGGATTTCCTAGCATTTCTCACAGCTCCCCAGAGCAACTGGCAAGCACAAGTGATGAGGTGACAGAATGGACAGAGGTGCTACCCTTCAACCTTTGGAGGCACCATCGAGCATGAGTAAGATTTCAGCATTCTGATACCATATGTAAAATTAAATCTGTATGTAATCCTATATCAGGCTTTAACGTTATAGAAACTTACTGTTTTGACACTGAGGAATCATCTATATACCTCACATTTTGTGTGTGTGTGTGTTTCTTTAACTATTCTGTCCCAGGTATTGTGATTTTGGCAAAGTCTTTGATTAAATGGATTCAGCAGTAGTGTTCTTCTTTGGGTTCACAAACAATATTGGTGACTTTTCTTGTCACGACAGAAAATATGTTTATATATATAATATGTCACAAAACCAACAATCCTTTCAAAGAAATTATATCTTGTTGCATAGTTTGTGGTTAATTTTTTTAAAAAATCCAAACTGCACCCCTCATAAAATGTTTAACAGAAAACACAGTCTACTGGGAAGATCTTTTCTACAAGGCTTATTTAAGTAAATGGGAGTTTCCCAAACCTGTACTGTGAAGTATATTTCCACTGGTTAAGACAAATCTGTTTTTATTTTATGCACCCAGAATGCTCTGCATGTGATTATTACATCAGGATGCTTCATATCAAGCTATCTGTGCACAAATTCATGGTCCATATGTTTACCTTTTTTAAGAAAAATGTTTGGAGGAAGTAAGTTTAGAACAGTAACATAAAATGGAACTGGAGGTTGAGTATGAGATGGGTAAGAAGTGGAAAGTTGTGCTATGTTCTTGATTGCAACACATCAGATGGGTTATAGAAAAATTCTCTAATCTTTGATTTCATCTAAACTAATTCACATAACTAAATGATACCAGAACTGAGATCCTATTTGATGTTTGAATTCATTTAAAGTTCTGCCACTGTACTTACCCTAGAGGTTCAAGGAGGGCAAATACTCCTTTTTCTTTAGATGCACAATGACTGCCAGACAGAACCCAGAGGCACTTTTGTAACCAATTGGTGGTTATTTGGGTTGCAGAAAACCTGGGTTTCATATGTCTGTTATTGCACAGAAGAAAAAGCATTGTGAAATGAGTTATTTAAACTTCCTTTGATAACATTTAAGAAAGTGCTTATACATGTGGTGCCAGTGTAAATTACCAAGAGAACTGGTGAATTGTAATCCATGTGATCTGACAATGAGCTGGTATTAAAAATGATAAAAAATTACATTTCTGTTCACACATGATTAGGTTATTTTGTTCACTTTGCTCCACTTTTTCTTTTCTTTTTTTAAAAAATAACTCAATGAGAAGTTTCCCCTTCTAACCTGAAAAACAACAACCCAGAAATTTATTTCTGAACTTTGGCCAATCCAAGTAGCTGAATGTTATGTGAAATACAACATGAAAATTAATGTCAACTGTTTTAAAGCTTTTATGTGGAATTTAACTACATTCAATAAAATTCTGAATACCTGAAGACTTTCTTCTGCTAAACTTTCCCTCTAAACCATCATTTTTAAAAAATATCTTCATAATATTTACAGCTACAGACTGAGAGTAGTTGGAAACTTTGTTTTTGTCATATCCATCTGTCTATGGGTCTGTCATGATAAGAAATATGGGGGAATGTGGTGATATAGAAATAATTTGATATGGTGAAATAGCACTTTGTTGTTGTTCTTAACTGCCCTTGAGTCGATCTCAATTCATGGTGACAGTATGGATGAAATATCTCCAATACCCTCTGTCCTCCACTGGTCTGCTTAATTCCTGAAACCCCATACCCATGACCTCCTTAATAAAGTCCATCCATCTGGCATGTGGCCTTCCACTCTTCCTACTTCCCTCCATCTTTCCCAGCATTAGTGTCTTTTCCAATGAGTCCTTCCTTCTCATGATGTGTCTAAAGTACGACAGCCTCAGTTTTGTCATCCTGACTTCCAGGGAGGTTTCTGGCTTGATCTGTCCTATGACCCATTTGTTGGTCCTTTTGAAGGGAAGTGCAGAGGGAAGGTGGCAATAAACAGAGGTGAATCATTGGGAACCAAATAGATAACAGGGTATGTAGTTTTATGGCTTGTTTACTTCCTGAGGCAGGACATTGATGGTGAACAGGGGACACCTTCTTTCCTGTGACAGATGATATGATAATGAAGATGGGAAAATGGAGGAAAGGAGGAATCTTCAAAAGACCTTTTGATCTGGTTCAAAGCTGGGGGCCATGAATTGGGAAGGAGGGGTTGGGAAGAGGGAATCCTTAAAGGATAGTACATTTGGGGAAAATACAGATTTGACACTGCCAAATCTGTGGTGAATTTGTGTCTAGTAATCCAAAATGAAGCTGTAGTTTTTGAATACTATCATTCTGTCTTGGTTGCTCAGGTCTGAGTCCACTAAACATGACAGCTTTTATAGAGTGGTATGTAAGGGTAGTCACAGATTAGGTATAAAACAATTTATGCTCCATTGCACAAATATTTCTATTACAATACTCACCTGTAAGCACCAAGAGACAAAAACAACCTAGGAGTGTTATCTCTTTCTGCTTCCACTGCATAAAGCAACAGTCAGATAAGAAACTAACTCAAAGATTGCAGTCTGGAATTCAAACATATTATGAATACCTCATATTATGAACTACAGTATGAGCCCTGGTGATGTAGTGGTTAAATGTTAGTACTGCAGCCACAATGTTGTGAGTTTGATCCCAAGGCTCCAAGGTTAATTCAGCCTTCCATCTTTTCATAGGTCAGTAAAATGAGTACCCAGCTTGTTGGGGGCAAATGGCTTACAGATTGTAAACCACTTAGAGAGTGCTGAGTTCACCATTAAGCAGTATAGATACGTAAATGCTATTGCTACTACAGGACAATCCTGAAATAAATGCATAGACATGATACCTCATCCAGATTAGGCAACTCTGATTATTTCCAAATGTGCTGGTGATTCATACACTTTTAAGTGGCTTTTTAGATCCAGTTAATTATCTTCTGATGCCACCATGCCTAGAAGGTAGCAAAATGAAAAGAAAGCAAGTAATACTTTTGACCAAGGTGGCATTTTATCATGGCATTAACTTTTACCATCAGGTCTCCGTGTATTCCAAACCTAAAGTAATTTCTTGTGATCAGCATGCAGCTTGAGCCGATCCTGCATGAGAAGCTGCAGTGTATCACTTGATAGTCATTCTAATTAAATGTGGTGATAACAATGGGTGCCACATCAGAGTGAACAGATGTCCTCTTTTTCCAGGACATGTCCTACATTTCAACCTTCTGTCCAGGAGGAATTCCAAAATGTCCTCCATTTTGAGTATGACTAAGAAGTGCATTGAGTAACATCACATTTGCTGTTCCCCTTTGAGAAATTAATCTATTTCACAGTCTGTCCTTGTTTCAAATAGGGGAATAGGATGGATCCTTCTAAAGTTCTTTTTTCCTAGGAACAGCAGCTGACAAGACATGCCCCAAGAGCTTGAGATAGATTTGTTTCTCAGAGGAAAAATGTACAGCAAATGTGTTAGGTAATGGGCTGTGAGACAGGAGGATCCCTCTAATGCTAGTTTTCAAAGCTCCTCACATATGCAGCAGACACAGGTTGTCGAGTACAGCTCAAGAAGCCCTTTGAGTAACACCATTTTTGCTGTTCTTTCACCCTCTGAAAAACAAATGCTCCCTGAGCTCTGGAAGCAAGTTTGTCTGCTGCTCCTCCTAGGAAAAAAGAACTTTGCTGTTTGCTGTACTTTTACCCTCTAAGGAGATTATCAGATGCCTGAAGGTGACTAGAGCAAAGCAGGACACTCTCATCACAAGGGTGCAATTGGGCAAGAATACCAGATGACATTGCCATTATCCCATCTTTGTCCCATCCATGGGGAGGAATTCTCCCATTGCTTTTCATTAACACACAATAATTGTAAGCAACAGGAGAATTCCTCCCCACGGACAAGACAAGGATGGGACAATGGCGACATTGTATGATGTTGTCTGACATTCTTGCATGATTGTGATGGGAGAGTTCTGTTTTGTTCCCGTCACTTTCAGACATCTGATAATGTTCTAAGAAACAAATGCTCCCTCAGCTCTGGAGGCAAGTCTTGTCTGCTGCTCCTTCTAAGGGAAAAAAAAATCCTATTCTCCTATTTGCAGTGAGGACAGGATAATAAAATGTAATTTTTTTTAAAAAAAAGATAATAAAACATAGTATATATTTTATCCAGCATAACTGTAAATAAACCATATGAAATGAAACACCTGTCCCTCCACATTTATGGCTTTGACTTTTGTGGATTTGATTATTCAAGAATTTTATTAATATGTTCTCTCTAGGAATCTCTAGGTCTTCCAGTGCAGCTCTGTAGTGAACTTTAATCAAAAGTCACACTGAAGGAGCTAGAGATTTCTAGAGAAAACACTCTACTAGGCCTTTGTAGCTCCTCCAGCACAATTCTGTGGTCAATGTCTGGCAGATGTTGACCTCAGAGTTGCACTGGAGGACCTAGAGCTTCCTAGAAAGGTGTTCTCTCAGATAAAAAAATAGTGTTTTTGTTATTTGCAGGTTTTCCACATTCATGGGGGTCCTGTGCCCTTAACCCCAGTGAATGTGGTGGGACAAGTGTATTTATAATAGTGTTTGTAGCCTTATTTTGTAATGCTCTACATTTTTTTTTAAAGTCCTACATTTTGTGGTAAAGCAAAGCAAAGCAGTTTCATTTATATACCACTTCATATCACGCTATGGGATGTCTAAGCAGTTTACAACTGTGAGCTGATTGCCTCCCAACATCTGGGTACTCATTTTAGCGACCTCGGAAGGATGCAGGCCTGAGTCAAGCCTCAGCCCTGGCTGGTATTGAACTTGCAACTTTGTGGTCTATGAGTGAGTGGCTGCAGTACAGGCATTTAACCACTGCGCCACCAGGTACCTATTTCTGCTTTCCTATTATGACATCTGGTCATTCTTTGCCATACATAATGTCCCACTGGTCAACAAGGACTCCCATTGCATATTGGGACATATTGTACATGGGAACATTGTTTCACAACAGGAAATGTTGAGCATCTGGACACATTATGCATTCAGACTACTGCACAACAACCACACTGGCTCCACTTGTGCAATGGTCCTGATCGTGGTGAAATATTTCCACTCGACTTTTGAATAGACAAACATCGAGCAATTGTGCAATTCAACTTTATGTGATTATAAGTCAGTTTATGGTGACAAAATTTCCCAACAGGATGCCAATCCTTATTTTGAGTTTCCAAATCTAGTGAAGAATGAAAATAAGCTTTGGAAATAATGCAGACATTGTTTCATGAAATCTTTACAGACTGAGCAGGTCACAATACATTAAAAAGAGGTAATATTTAGGTGGCATTCTGTTCCTATCCTGGGAAATCTCAGTCACTGAGTTTGATGAAGAATGGGATACCAGGAGAAGCAGAAACAAATGAGAAAAACATATTGAAATAGGACTCAGCCAGCTGGCCAGACCCTAGTGCTACGTGCCAGATGCAAATTCAGAAATATATATATTCAGCTAGGCTGTCATTCCCATATGTGAAGTGTGCAAATGTAGCAGAGCTAAGATGCCTTTCTGTGTTAAAAATCATGGAAATCTATGTGGTGGCCCTGCTAGTTTGAGGGTATCTGGGAACTTTAGTTCAAAAAAGGATTCCCCCCCCCCCCCATCTCTGAAATAAATGTATCCTACACTGTCTCATGGCATGAAAATTAATTAATTCAGAAGTGGCTGACATAGTTTTTTCAAGGTGCATCCCACAAAAATGCCTTATATTTGGACTTTGATCATCACTGTGGAAATGAGTCAGTCTTCTCCAAAATGTTGCCCAAGGGAAAGTGGCAGAGAAACATAGGATAAGAAATTGGGCAGAACTACAGCCTTTGAACACATAACATATTTTATAGGAACATAGAGAACTGATTTATACAAACACAGTTTAATATGACTGGCTATAACTCTCAAGTGTGTTCAGATTCCCTCCAAGTCCTCATCCCAGGAAATTCATAGATTGATTAGCAAGGTATGCTGCCTGTTTAATACACATACACACACAGAGAGAGAGAGAGAATTATGAACCTTTTAAAAGTAAAGTTGCAGAACAAGTGACCAATAGCTCTAGCCTAGTGCTATTTAAGGAATGGGGGGGGGGGGACTAAGAACACCATGCATTCAGAGAAATGTTGAGAGCTGCAGGAACTGTGACAGGATGACTGAAGATGGGATTGTTTGGTGTGTTTTGCATATATCTGTATGGACGTTATCACACGGGGAGTCGCAGGAAGAAAGTGGAAATAAACGGGCACAAGCGGAAGTCTTTAATTTATGGGATTTGTCCTGTTCTGCCTTGTCTGATAACTAAATTCGAATTTAAAGGGGGGTTAATTCGAACGCAAACCTGATCTTTTCATTTTTGGGATTTTTGAGGATTTGAAAAGATCAGGTTTTTGTTTGAATTAACCCCCTTTTAAATTTGAATTTAGTTGTCAGACGAGGCGGAACAGAACAAATCCCATAAATTAAAGTCTTCTGCTCGTCTGGTTTATTTCCACTTTCTCCCAGCAACTCCCCGTGTGATAATGTCCTATGAGAGGGAGGGAGGAGCACATGTGTGTCTCTGTGTGTGAGAGACTCAGGGAAATGTGTGTGTTTGTATATCTGTGTGAGCATGAGACGGGGGAGATAAGAATGTGCATGTGTGACAGAGAGAAGGAAGGGGAGAAAGAGGGGAGTGTATCTGTGTGTGTATTGAGGAAAAGATTAAAATCTGCCTCTACAAAAGCAATTTCCATTTAAATTAACAATGCAAATATATGGCTATCTATTCAGAAACAATTCCCAGTAAGGTGAAAATGTATGAAGTTGTAGCCTAAATCAATTTTCCTAAAAGGCTGTTGGAAAGGCATTATTTTTTTTATGACACTCATGTGTTTTTTTCCATGTTTTATGTTTTATGTGTTTTAGCTAATTTCATCCCATTTATCTCCTGGAGATGAAGATGTTGTATGTTATTTTCCCCCAAACACACTTTTATCCTAGCAACAATTGTGAGTAGATAGTTGAGAGACTGCAATTGGCACGTGGTGACTACATGGGCTTATGGGAAAACTGGGATTTGAACATGATAATACCATTATGTGACTCTATACAGCCTTAGAATTGTTGACTTAAAAGAATGCTGTCTCCATGCCTGTGCAGGAGTCAAAAGCTATGATATGGCTCATTTTGTGTTCTTTCCATACAACTGAAGTGGGAAACGATAGAGCCAAGAAAGTTGCAATGACAGTGAACAAAAATATCTAAGGATTGGAATACTTTTTTTTTTAAAAAAAGTGAAAGCTATGTTGTTCTGTATTTCTACAATTCTCTGTGTGAATCCTATGAAGTGAAGCTGGGCTGTTACTCTGAGTATGGATTTGAGTGTAACTGTTAGTGGGATTTACGATCTGTAATTTTGGATTTTAATGGTATTTTTATTGTATTTTGTGTTTAATAATTATCATGTGCTTCCATGCAAGATTATAGAGAGCACTGTGCTTACAGGCTTGCTACCTGCCTTCAGCTTTTATCAGCCAGAATTGTTGTTTGGCACATGACAATAGGTGTGTCTGTATGTGTGTTAATGTGTTTACTCTTTGTTAGAGGTGTTTGGATTTTTTGTCTCAGTTAGCCAGCACTGAGCACTATGCACTTTGACTTGAGGAGTGATTGTAGTGAGGAAGTGTACCAGTTACTTTTCTGTCTATGAGACAGCAATTTGTCTTGGGCCAGCTCTGTTATGTGGACATGGTCACTATCAGTGGTGCATGCCACTGCCAGGAAAATGGAAATCACTGCATACCAATGTTCAGGAAGGAGAAATGTTGAACAGGAGGGAGGGAGCAGACACAGTAGTAGGCTGTATCTGATAAGCCAACTGGCTTACAATGAAGTGAATTGGGGAATTTGCCATGTGATGTCCATTGTTATGTTACTATATATTTTATAGTTTCCTGATAAAGGTAGGTGCCTGAAACAGGTGAACTACAGTGACATGAGGAAATGCAAGCAACTACTTCCACCATATTTGGGGTTATGTGGAGTGAGCTGATCATGCCAGTAAAAGCCTCAGCTGGAAGCAGAGAGGAGAGGAAGGGAGAGGTAGATGAACAGTTGTTGAATCTGCCATATCAAACATTTTTCTACTTCCTCCTCTTAGTAAAGAGCAGAGTAGGTCAGTAGGCATTTATCCAGGCAGCCTATCAGAGTGACACTTGACATGTAAATTGTGCAGCAAATTTGACAGCTAAAATATTAATGCATCCACCTGGTTCTGTCTTATGCAGTATCCTCTGCAATGAGTTCACAGAAACCATCTTCAGTATCTGTCCAAATCCATCTCATTTTTTAGGCTCACATGATCCTATTCTAAGCTTTGGCATTATTTGGTCTTTGATTCTATTAAGGGACAATTATTTCACTTAGTGCCATTTTTTTTAAAAAAAAATCACAAAATGTCGCACTTCTCATTAACTATTAATGTGCTTTATGAAGTGCTGAGGTTAAAAAGCAACTCATTTTTATTATATGCTTTAAATGGAATTGTTAGTAATGTTGTTGCATATGAAGAATAGGGTTATAGCTAGGAATCTTTCTTACCTATCAAACTAGTAATAATGTAAGAAATATTCCATGTCCAACTTGGACTTTAAAAAAAAATGGTTGACATATTCAAACATTTTACATTTTCCAGGTATCCTATCCTCCAGATAATTTCAAATGCTTAACTATATGGTCATAGTAACCTTGTCCAGCACATTCATCCCTTGCATATATCTGTCTCCTAAACACTACCTCTGCTTTGACAGTCCTCAGCATCAGTCAGTTCCATCACATGGTCTTTCTTTCCAGAATCCCCAGAGCTTTTGTGCTCTGTACTCCTGTTTTTCTTTTCCTCCACCAGACCTATATTTTAGTCTTCCTTTTGCCATAGGGGTATCTCACATCCTGGTTATCCACTAAAGACTTATTTCTTCATCTGGATACATTACAAATGTTGGGACAAGATAAGTGTGTCATGGTTTCCATTTTCAGTAACCCTCCCTAATACAAAGGTACATTAAGCAACTGTAGTTCCATTTTTAAAGTGTTTGGCAGCTAGCAAAATTGGGCTCTATGGGAGCTGTGTGATGGCTCACAGAAAGACATTATTGGATTTTCACATGTCCTATAAAAAGTTGGTGACTAAATTTTGTTTGTACTAGCAGGAGTCCTTTGTAATAGGTGGGTTTAATGTTCCCTAGGAAGCATGGGAAAAACATTATTCTTAAACGCACATTGTAAATAGCAAATTGTAGGCTTTGAGGAGGTACAAAATTGAAGAGAGTACCATTATACTGAATAGGAATTACTTCAGCCTTCCTTAAAACTAGCATTTGTATTTACCTTCAGATTGGAGGAAACAATAATTACTACCTTTGATACCTACAATATATTTTCAGCAATTTTGTTCTTCCAAATACTGCTGCATAAGATTCATTCTGCCATTTAATTATACAATACAAAAATCATTACACTCTGGTAACATAATAAAGCCAAATCATAAATTATGTAAGACAGTTGCTTTTATAATATTATTGTGTTTCTCCCATTTTCAAGTTAGTGTTAATTTAATCTAAAATAAGCATCTGCACTACAATCATAATCCAGTTAATACCACTTTAACTGTCATGGCTCAATGCTGTGGAATTCTGTGATTTGTAGTTCTGTGAGATATTTAGCCTTCTCTGTCAGAGAGCTCTGGTGCCATGACAAACTACAAAACCCAGGATTCCACAGCATTGAACTAAGGTAGTTAAAGTGGATAATTTCTGCAATGCAAATGCAGCCCAATCACTTTTTAAATATAATAAACCACCACACATCTGAAACAATATACTCTGACAATTGAGAATCAGTTTATATAATTCACAGAAGTTTTTTGATGGGCAAGACTGGCTTGGAACTCCATTTCCATAAATCATATCAAAACAGTGTTGGGAATTCTCAATGTTATAAACAACAACAAATAATAATACTGTGAGGTTTGTTTGTTTGTTTGTTTTAGTATTCAGCAGTTGCAGACATTTCATTTAAAGATCAAGAATATTGCATTTAACCATCAAAACGTGAACACCTCACAACTGCTGTTAGCATATTGTTCCATGGCCATAAATCCTGCCCATCTCTTGAGGTCCCAGAGGACTTCTCACTAACTCTAAAGCACAAATCTAGATAAACATCACAACATGTTCAAGTTAAATCCATTCAGAATCTTAAGAACTAAAACAACTCAGTCTACAAGCCAGTTAATCTGGGACACCTGGAGTCCAGACAATTTAATTACACAGCTTAAATGTTTCACAGACATTGGCTGTTAGCAATCTCTTTAAAAGAAAAAAATAAACATATATAATAGTAAACAAAACCAAACCAAAATGAAGCTGGCAGGAAAGCTTCAGTCACAACTGGCATACTTCTTCAAAGTGATTCCATGTTGACTTCCTGTCTTGGAGAAAGAACAAAGAGAACTAGATCTGGGCATGGGAGGCCAGTAGTTGAAAGCATCTGTTACATTTATATTCCACTTTTTAACAACAAATTAGATCTCTGCAATTACCACTCCTGCACCATTTTATCCTTACAACAAACCTGCAGGTTAGGTCAAGATTCAAAATTTTGACTAGAACTACCCCAAGGCTAACCGATGAGCTTTATGTAAGAATTTCATTCTAGCTCTCTCCATTCTTACTCCAATGCTGGGGGTGGGGGTGGGGGTTGTGGCTTCTATGTCAGCAGAATGGTGAATCTAGTCTGTGTTTTAAGGAATTTTAAATTAGCTATCTACTGTGCTAAAGCCTACTTCCAAAGTAGGTTCAGTAATTTGAATAGCTTCATTAGTTTGGACTAAAGTCTGGAGTGAGTGCTGCAGAACATGGAAGCCATAAACCTCTATTGACTATATGATTCCAGCTCTCCCTTTATTTCGCCACATTTGAGCTTTACTTCTTTCTAGAATTCCAGATATCAGCCTTTTCCTTCCCTTTACTGGCAATTCAGAAGTATACAGTATTTTGACATCAGCCATTGACAGAAATGAAACCTGAATGGTAACAATATGACAACACCAGACATTTAATATTTCATTTGAATATGCATGAAGACATGTATGCATAACATTATATTATGCCTTTAATAAAATCCCAGGCTGGACAACAATATGAAAGCATTAAGATACAATACATCTGATGAAACCAATAACAATCAAGAATCAAATACATGAGAAATTCAGTTACATTTATTAATTCTAAATGCTCACATAAACAAATAGTCTTAGCTTGGCATCAAAACACAAATACAAGTGTACCTCTTGAGAAAGAACATTTGAAAAGAGGATACCACTAGGGAGAAGACCTTTTCTTGCAGTAACATTTGATGTACTTCCCTTACTAGTGAGACAATGAGAAGGACTTTTTGTTGTTCGTTGTATTGTTGGATCATTATCTATTGTTGGATCATTATCTATTGTGTTATGTTTTCGGAGCATGTTGTTTTAATTAATAATCAGTTTAATATTGTTTTAAGGGGTGGGAGGGCTGGATGGGTATGTGAATTGTTTTATCCTCTGTATTTCCTGTATTTTAACTGATGTAACCCGCCCCGATTGCTCCGCAGAGGGGCGGGCTATAAATAAAATTTATTATTATTATTATTATTATTATTATTATTATTATTATTATTATTATTTTCCATAGATCTAAGAGCATAAGCAAGCTGGTACAAGGAGAGGCCTGCTTTCCTTACATAAAGACAGATCTAGGTTGTTCTTATATTAATATTTCCACACAGTTTTAGCGTACAGTATGCTGAACACAATATCATGCCTTGTCCTCTTTTTTTAAAAAAAAAGAACAATTTATTCAGAAAAAAAATCAGACATAAAAGTATACTGCATCTCTCTGCTCTTTCTCAGCTTTATTGAAAGTGACTGCATGTGAAAATTGTGTCCTTCAGCTTGACTTCTGCTTGAACCCAAAATCCTATATTTGTGATCAAATGTTAGATTGACATGACTATGTTGTACTGATTTGTCACTTCTACTAGCTTTGTTGATCTGATGATAAAAAGGTGTAACTTAAAAAAAAAAACAACCTTCCAACAGAAAGATGAAGGATTCTATGTCCTTCTGTCACTGTTGCATCCCTGATGACATAACTCTTAACACTTTCTCTCAAATTCTTTAAAGCACAATCATTGTATTGACAGGGGAAAGGTGACATTAGTCAATCTCCTATAGTGACACTAAAGTAGACCAATGTTCTGTTATGCCAGTCTTTTCATGTTAAATGATGTGGGAGACCTTCATTTCCCCCCAGTGTGCCAGAAAAAAATGGGCACAAATATGGGCATATTTGTGCCCACTAGCTACAATTTTTTTTTTTCCCTTGGAAACTCCTTGATGAGCAGTAACCAATGGCTCAAGAACTAGCACCACTCCAAGGACCACTTTGAGTTGCACTGCTTTGCACTGTCTGTAACATCATACAACTAAGGTGCTGTCTGCATGGGCACAATACTCTGGGAGCAGTCTGGAGTATTCTGGGCCTGGAGCTGCCCTGACATCCTCCAGTTATCTAATGCTGCAATGGGCAGCTGTTTCTACATGTTTCCCATTGTGCTGCCTGCTGCCACAGATAGCTCCCTTCTGAGGCTGAAAATGAGGTACCCAGCCTCAATCACATGGCTGAACACCTCACTCTAACCTCAGAAAACATGATGCATGGGGTGACAGTGGTGGTGAGTGGCACAATGGAATGTGTTGTAAACAGTTGCCTGCCATAGAAGAAAGTGCATAGGTAGGCTTACTGCTGAACATAAAGAAAATAATGACCAAAGAGGACCTATATAAATGCAATCTAAACAATGAGGAAATCAAAATAGTCAAATATTTCCTGTACCATGAATCAAATATTTATTTGAACACAGGCTACAGTCAAAAGGAATCAGAAAAAAGACAGCTAATGGGAAGGGTAGAAATGAAAGAAGTTGACAAGATCCTAAAGTGTGAAGATATACAACTGAGCACTAAAGTTAGAATTATCCAAGCCATTATATTCCTATTATCATGTACTGATGTGAGAGCTAGACAACAAAGAAAGCAGATAAGAAGAAAATCAACTCATTTGAGATGTGGTGTTGGAGAAGAGTGATGAGGGTACTATGGACAACCAAAATACAAATGGGTCCTAGAACAGGTCAAGCCAGAACTCTCCCTGGAAGCTAGGGTGATTAAACTGAGACTACCATATTTGTCCACATCACAATAATGCTAGGAAAGGTAGAAGGTAATAGAAAGAGAGAAAGAATGCATGGCAGATTAATTTACTGAAGGCCTAAGCAGACTGCCAGAAATAGTGCACATTAAATTGAGGCACTGCCCTGGCTCAGTGCTAGGGAATCATGAGAATTCTATTTTTTTCAGAGACATTGAGCCTTCTCTGTCAGAGAGCTCTGGTGCCACAATAAATTACAGTTCCCATGATTCCCTAGCACTGAGCCAGGGCAGTGCCTCAATTTAATGTGCACTATTTCTGGCAGTCTGCTTAGGCCCTTAATCAAGGAGGTTACAGGCTTGAGCCTGAATCTGCAGGATCTAAGCAGAGCAGTGGAGGATAGGGTGTCTTGGAGATGTGTCATCCATACAGGTGCCATGTATTGGAGTCAAATCAAGAGCAGTTAACAACAGTCATATTATGCAGAGGTACTGTACCTAACATCATTCCTTATATTTAACTAATTTGTGCAAAGAACTTGGTCACAATTCAGTTCTGTAATCTATGATATTGAAAGCTTGAGTCCTTCTGGTGCCATAAACTGAAACATTACTTAAATCAAGTTTCCAGAAAATAAAGAAACATTTTTAGCCAGTTGTGATGATCCCTGGGCTAGCAGCCAACCACAGCCTCCCTGTTTTGGCTCTTAGTCCACAGCAGATCATTAATTCCCCTGGTCTCTTAAGTTGCCTTTCCCCACTCTTGCTGAGCTAAAGGGATCTCTGAGACCATCAAAATGTAGCTACCACCACCTGACGAATTATGATGCCCTTCTCTCCTAGCCACACACCAGGATTTGGCTAGGAGACTTGTAGTTTCCTACCCTTGCTAACTTAAGCAAACAACAACCACGCTAAAGGCACATGGAAAGAGTGTAAAGGAAGCCAGGCATTTCTAAGAAAAGTTTTATTTCTAACTAAGAAAATATAGAGCAAAGGTTTATCATTTCATACAAGGCCTCCTTGCCTTGTAGGCACAGAAAATAAGTTACAGAAATAGTCATTTCAGTCAAGCCCCCAAAAATAAACAAGTCTACTCATGCTAACTAACATATGTTTCTAACTACTCACAGTCAGATGGGATTTGCAGTCCTTGATGTTCTGGATGCTGTGAACTTGGCGTCTATGGCAGGTTCTGACCAGCATCCTGCCTCCCCAGGCCACACCCTGCAGCTAAATACAAGACTCTGGACACACAGCCCAACCACTGGTCAGACAGACAAAGGAAAGTCTCCAAACCACATGATCTGTAGAAGCTTTTTAAAATCTCTGATGGGAATCTCTAGAAGTTCCCAGGTATGGCCAGCCAATTGGGCAGTTGGTATCTGCATCAGCTGTGATGTAATCTCTTTAGAATGTGATGTAACTCTCCTTAGCATGCAGGACCTTCCTCCCAACCTTTAACCCTTTCAAGTCCTCTGAAGAATGGAGGGCCTCATTCCTCACACCAGTGGGCACAAATATGGTGGCAGTCCCTGGCACACAGGAAAAGTTAATTGCTGTTTTCCTAAATCAGATAGCCTGAGAAGCACAGGGTTTTGTTTTAGGGTTACAAAAGTGACAAAAGCCTATATGAGAATAATGCAAAAGCAGCAAAGAGGAATGTTTTGCCTATAATTACTTTGCACCATCCCATCTATCCCTTTTGGTCTGTGTATGTGATCAAGGCTGTCAGTTGGATACTTGTAGTTTGGAATTGTAAGTTCATCTGTATAGCCTCCATGTCTAGAATCCTTTTTCTGGCATAAGCTGGAAAAAACTCTGGTTATACTAGCATATGTACATTTGGATGCATTGCAAAGTGATGTATCCCATGCTTTCTACCATAATGTTCTTCAGTCTGAGTGCACAATAGCTTCTGGGGGGCCCTCCAAAGTGCAGCTTCACCACTATCCCAGTTCCTAATCAGCTTTGTGTGTGTGTGTGTGTAGAGGGGAGTACCTAGCAAGCTCAATCTTTCCTTGAGCACCCAGAGATGAAGAAACAGAATTGTGTTGGGAGCTAAGGCTGGTGCTTCTCCTCCAAATGAGACTAGGGAAACAGGATTATATGTGAGAACCCCCCAGTTTCTGCTTCTTCTGTTGCTGCATTCTTTAAAAAGAAACAAAGAAAGAGGCAGCACCTGCAGCAGTATCCCAGATGATCAACATATACATGCTGCCAGAGACTTGGTCCATGTGACTATTCCAATGGACAAGTATATCTGGGGCTTAGGTCCACTCTACCACTGTATATCTGGGGCTTAGGTCCACTCTACTACTGACAGCCATCCAGCATCAGGGCCATGGTGGAATGAAACTGACCACAATATATGATAGCATAGTTCCTAAACAATGCTTCCTAAATAATATCCAAGGCATATGTCTCCATCAGCCAGCTCCCCAGCCCACTCCTGAGCTAGGGGGTTATCCAGGAGATTGCATTTCTGTCCTTGTGGAATCTTCCATTTTTTATATGCTTAGAGGAGATGATGATGATACATCCTGCAATGACAGGAGCACATACAAATCATGCTGCTTATGGTCACCCATCTTTGCCAGAGTCTTTATGTTGTTGTTATTGTTGTTAGAGGTTTGTAAAACATTTTTTGGTCAAAGAATTGAATTGTCTCTGGGCAAGCACTCTGGAGCCCTTTCACATTATCTAAACTATATTCACATACAATTACTCAATGCTAGAGTCATAAGCTTACATTTTGTCAAAATGTTGTTATAGTTGATACAATTTAAGATGGTAAGGAAGGATATCATTGTAGTCAGATGCCATTTTCATTGCTCCCAACTGGCCATTTTCAGTGACATAGGGGGGAAGCAGACGGGTGACACGGGGCCACCCCAGAAAGCTGCGATCGGGGCCGAGGCATCCGCATTCCTTGGCCCCATGGCGCAGCTTCACTGCTCCAGGAAGGAGTGCTAAAATAGCACTCCTTCCACAAATTGCCAAAATTGTGTCACAAAAGGCTGCCAGTGCACCTTTGGCGCCTTTTCCGCCGCAGTGTGTGTCCGGCACCCCAACGAAATCTTCGGGAAGGGGTTGGGGCACCCAGCGTGTGGCTGCCCCTCCCCTTCCTTGCCCTGCTTAGGCCCATAACTTCCTCCTTTTTGCATGCTGCCTCATCTCCCTGGTAACTGGTCATACTCATTCCCATTCTACCTCCTCTTCCCTGGCCTTTGCTACATAAGGTTCACTGCATAGGCAAAGGAGGATGCTGCTGGGTGTAACTGAGGGAAATGTTTATGATTTCCATAGCCTAAATGCCCCCCCCATAGCTGTGTAATAATAATATTAAAATCTACAGTTATGAAAGATATGATGATATCAGGGATGTGCAAAGTGTGGCCCTCCAGATATTGCTATAGTTCCCAGCATTCCTTTCTATTGGCTGTGCTGCCTAGAGCATCTAGAAGGATCAGGCCAACAAGAACTGGTGGATTGAATTTATGAAATTTGTCATCTAAAAGTTGCTGTAAGAGCCCTGGTGGTGCAGTGGTTAAATGCCTGTACTGCAGCCA
>JAIPUX010001880.1:80516991-80533916 GCA_020142125.1 Phrynosoma platyrhinos
TTCCCTGATTCATGTCACTTTCTGTTCAGATTCTAAGCAGTTTGCGCATGACATCATGTGAAAACCATTTGAGCAATTGTGCTTAATACACTGAATAACCACAGGTTCTGACCCATTTAAACTTCCAATTTCCTCCATATGATAAATTCCATAGGCGCTAGATACTGAACATTTGCTTGTTGGCAAAAAGGGCTAGACTGGAGTCCTTTTACCCATTCCTATTTTTATAGGTGTGAGCTTTATTTTTATTTATTTATTTGTTTTGCCAGTGGAGCAGTATTTGAATGTGCAAGTCCCCTTCTGCAATCTAAAGTTGTAATGTATAGATACAGATTTACTACCTCATCTCATGTTTGGTAGAACAAAGTTAAGAGACTGAAGTCCAGAGTCTTATATAAAACACCCTTATGTGTCTTCAGTCACAAAATGCCAGCTGTACACTGAAGATATTAACTTTGAGGTTTCCTGTTGGAAAGAGCTAAGTCCTATTAAATAGCAACCCATAAGCTATTTGGTCAATCCACCGCATTAGAGCAACAATCAATCTTATCAGTACCTAGCTAGTGGGGAGCCAGCAGACTTTTTCTTCATTATTACTTCTCTCTTTTGATCTTTCTCCCCTTTCAGCTTTGCTCAACTTCCTCTTACAAGCTATCAAGCTCTTTGGCAAAGGTGTTCATATCAACACCATCTGGCAGCATGCAAAAAGGAAATGTTTCCCTGGCTCCCAATAGACAATCCTGTTGTGCAGTCCATGATCTGTTGATGTGATTTCTAGCTCAATGTTTCTAAGAAATGTTGCTCACACACAACTGGTGGCATTTCCTAATGACCGAGAAGAATTAGCTTCCCTCCCTTCTGTAAAATTGGGAAATAAATGTCTCAGGTTTTATAGCTGTAAACTCTGTATAGTATATTTCTAGCTAATAGAATAAGTGTCACTGTTAATTGCAATTATTTTTTAAAATATTAATTGTATATAAACAAAGCTTGTGGTGATGGGTGCCAAGTATTTAACAGGCACAGTGCCTGCTTTTGTAGACCACTTGCTAATGAACACATGTTGAGTACCTATTAACATGGGAATATATGAAACATAGCATTCAATCATGCTTTGTTTCTACATCACATTAGGAAGCAGGACAGAAAACTGTATGGTCTCCCAGAAGCATATGTGTGGGAAGAATGGTGCTCCAGACAGAAGATGGCATCTTTTTGACTATTTAAAACTACAACATAAAATGTTACTTTGAAATTATATTTAAATATAGGCAACAAAGAGGAAGAACAGACAGAACAATACAACAACATCTCTAATTATGAAGAAAAGGGAAACTCACTGATTACAGTCCTTAGTACATCATAGTGTATTTGTGGAGAAATTAGGGAATAACAGGCTAAGGAAAAGCTCACTATCCAAAATTTTTGGATGTATACATTATATAACTGAAATGTGGAAAAATACACACACACCAGCCCAAATAGAAATATTTGACTAAAATGTGAACAGATGCTTGATGGGCTCCCTTATGGTTATCAACCACCATGGTAGAAGTGTGCGTGTTTTTTTTTTCTTACTACAACTCACAAAAGATCCAACCTACATGACCAGTGGCTTATGGGGGCTAGGGGAGTATGGAGTGACATCTAAAAATGTAACATTTCTGACCTCTGAATATGGCATCGCAATGTGTTATTAAAAATCAAGATTCCTTGTAGTCTAAAAATTAAATTCAGTAGGAATGAATTGGAAAAATGTAACTATGATTGCAATCCTTTCTTGGAATTAGATAGTTCAAGGGTAATTAGCTCTGTATAAACATCTGATTGAAGAGGAAAAGGAAGATGAAGAAGCAGAAGCAGAAGCAAAGGTAACAGTAAAAATAGTAGTAGTATTTCTTACCCACCTCTCCCCAAGGCTTAAGGTGCAGTACAATGTAGAGTAAAACACATAAAATCATTTAAATACATAGGTTAAAAAACATAAACATGGAACACATTAAAATAATTCATATGATTAGATCAGATTAGATTAGGTTATTTCAATGCACTCTAGGTGCCAACACCCTTAGAGAGTTTTTGGAAATGTAGCTGGTAGAATTGCAGCACTCTGAAGGCAAAATTAGGCAAAGTGAACAATTAACCCAGGTAATTAGGGTGGGTGTGAAGAATTCCTTTGTCAATATTGCATAAAGTTTTAATTGGTGACCCCATAAGTTCCTGCACATGGAATGGGGAGGTGGTACCTACTTCTCCTCCTCTTCAGGCACCATACCCCATCTCAGGCACCATAGCCCTACTATCTAGGGGTGTGCCTATTTTCAGACAGTTTCATGTTTCCTTCTAGGGCCAGTTGGCCAATAGCTCCTGGGATTCTGGGAGCTGAAGTCCCTCGGCCCTTAAAGGGGAAAGGTTTCCTACCCATGGTTTATATAATGCAAAGGCTGACCAAATCATATCAATAAGCCTTAAGGGAAAACCTATCAATATAACCATAATGTAAATTATGTTCTTCTACAGAGGTAGAAGAAGAAGAAGAAACTGAAATATTATTTTTCCCAGGAAGAAACTGATCACACACTAAAACAGGACTTGTTGTCAATCATAGGTGACTGTAATGCAAAAATAAGAATTGTAGAGAAGATTGTAGGAAAATTTGGCCTAGGAATAAGAAATGAAGGTTAGTGAGTGAGTGAGTGAGTGATTGAATTTAATGAGACCATTGTTAATTTTAAACACATTCTTCAAGAAATCCAAGCAGCAACTGTCTACATGAACCAGTATAGAAATTAAATCAACTACATAATTGGAAGAAGAAGATGGAGAAGTGCCTTTCTCTCTTCAAAAACAAGAAAAAGGTCAGACTGTGGGATGGACATGAACTGCTAATATAAAAAAATGAGAGTCAAGATAAAAAACAACACTAAACTAACCATCATGCCAAAATACAACCTGATGAACATCTCGAACTGTAAAGGTATATCACGGAATACTAAAGTTAGGATTGTCCCTGACATTATATTCCCAGTTTCTGTGTATGGTTGTGAAAGCTGGACAATAGGGAAAAATCAGCTTATTTGCTAATGTTGGATAAATGTTCTGTAGATACCATGGTCTGTCAAAAGGATAAATAAATGGGTCCTAATGCAAATCAAATCTGAACTTTTCAAAGAAGCCAAGATAATTAAACTGAGACTGTCATACTTTGGCCATATCATGAGAAGACATGACTCACTAGAAAAAAAATCAATAATGCTTGCTAAATTAGAAGGCAATATGAAAAGAGGAAGACCGCATTACAGATGGATGGACTCAATCAAGGAAGCTACAGCCCTGAGTCTGCAAAACCTTAGCAGGACAGTTGATAATAGGATTATTTGGAAGTCTCTCATTCATAGGTTTGTCATAGGCTCAAGTTGACTTGGTGGCAGCTAACAACAACAACAAGCTATAGAGAAGGTGGGAATGAATTTGAATGCAAGAATTATTAGCAGTGACAGTTACTCCAACAAAAACATTCTGGCAGAAGTTTGTTTAGCAACATTTGAACATCTGGTCAGTGACAGAGCTTAAGGGCCAATCATCTGAGAGCAACAAGTAAAAATAGCTTCTCAACACTTCCTCCTACTGTCACCATCATCACACCCACACACTGCTGCCCACAATACCCTGTGAATGTGGCCATTTACACCCACACATACCTCTGCCTTCACCCTCCATGTCATGGAAAGAGGAAAGGAAGATGGTGCTCACATGGTACTGAAAGAGAAAGAAACAGGATGGTACAGAACCTAGCTATTAGAATCAAGAAACTATCCTGGTAAGCCTTTCAAAAGTGTTTTTGATACAACATGCATTCAAAATAATAGCTGAGCTCTTATGTCCTCCCATCATTTCCTTCTTTCTCAGCCCCAGGGGACCCACCACTGCTAGAGGAACAGAAGTTGCTGTTGCTTCTGCCTCCACAATTTCTTCATTCCAGCAATGTACACAAGTGCTGTAGGCTATATTTCAGAGAAAACAACTGGCAAAAACCACTTCTGGGTATTTCTTGCCAAAGAAAACCCAATGAAATTCATGAAGTTACCATAAGTCACCAGAACAACTTGAAGGCACATGCTCTCACACATACTGCTTCCTCCTTCCATAGCAAGGTCTGAGGAAGTAAACAGATGACCTATAACAGCCCTGGTTGGCTGGTGGCCCAGGGGCCTAGCCATCTTCAAACTGGTCTACCCCTGCCTCTACTGACATGCTTGAACTTGATATTAATGCTTCTTTTTCCCATGTTCTTAATATTGCCTCACATTGACACAAAGTGATAACAAGTCCAGTTTCTGAAGGGGTATTCTATAATGATTGTATCCTTATTGTTGTAAACCACCTTTAGAAAGTGGTACATAAATCTTTCGATAAACAAGAAACATTATATAGAGTTGATCTGTACCACATTTGCTACAGAATTCCTCCTTTGAAATCCAGCACTCAAAAACAGCATTTCTGCATGTGAAATTGGTTCATTGCCAGCCAGCATTAAACAAAGTATTTGAAATGAGGCTGGAAGAGAGAGGAGCATAGCCAAGTAGTACTAATCTGCTCATTTTCTATGTCACCCTTATGTTAAGGGTTTTTATTATCATTAATAGCACAGGGAGGGGAGAACCTGGGCAAATTTGTTTTTTCTTCCTTTCTTTTCATGTAGGGCAAATATTTCACAATTTGCTACCATACAATTTAGTGCTTTTCATATCTCACAATGCCTCGATAATGATAGCCTATTAAAAATATCTGTTTAAAGTTTCTTCCTCCATTTAGCCACATGCCAACTACTTACCTACGCTTATTCCCTACAGATAGTTCTTTAGTATTGATGAAATGTATATTGCTTTGGTACTGAGCTGTGAGATTCCTGCTGATATAATGTCAGAGAGAGAACTGTACTGTGTCAAACTCCTGAACGTGAATGAGAAGTATTATGTAGCTCAGTCTGGCTAATTACCAATACTTAGAAGACTGGAAGTCATGTTCTATTCAAACACACAATTCTCAAACAGCAAGATATATATTGCATAGCATTAGCAAAGGGCTCTATGTGCCCACCAACTGCAACAATTATCAATAAATGACTATGTAAAATATTGCCCTACGTGAGTACTATGAGAAACTAAAATCCTATGGGGTTAGTTAAAGCACCACCCACCTGTAAGTGTCCCTGCTTTACAGGACTTTAATGTAAATAACAGGAGTGATTGAATGAGTGGGATCCAATGGAAAATAAGTGTCATCACTCTAACAAGGTTCCTCTGGATGTAGTAAATAAGTAGTTTCCATAGCCCTACATGCTTGTTTAATTTGTGAACCAGTAGTGGTTAGAACACTAGTCTATGATCTGTGTGATCCAGTTTCAAGTCCTGAGGACAATCGTCTTGACATTGGGGAAAATGCTCTGTTTCAGTTTGACCTATTTCACAGAGTTATGGTGAGGATTTAAAAGAAAAAGGAACAATAGCTACAGATATAGGAATTGCCTTAAATGTATTGGAGGACAGGCTGAGATAGCTGTTGTATGCCTTCTGACTTATGGCAACCCTAAGGTAGACCTATCATCTGATTTTCTTGGCAAGATTTGTTCTGAGGAAGGTTGCCTTTCTCTGAGGCTGACAGAGAGGGACTTGCCCAAGCTCCAGTATGTTTCCATGGCCAACTGGAAAATCAAGCCCTGATCTCCCAGGGTTTTAGTCTAATGCTCAGACCACTACACCATACATAAATTCATTTTTTAGATCCATATATATATATATATATATATATATATATATATATATATATAATCAAGGCTACCATATCAGGGCCCAAAGTGAATTCTTTGTTTATTTTTTTTTAATTTGCCATATAACACTGTTAATATTTTCAAGGCCATAATTCTACAAGTCCAAATGTTCAGCTTTTGCATTCATAATCTGAATGCCAAGATGTACATTTCTCCTCCCAGATAGAAGCACTTTCTGAATCTGTATATATAAATGAGATACTTTTGCAAATAAAACGTTGAGATAAGTAAACCTTTAATAAAATGAATTTCACTGGCTTGTAATTTGGTTTCCATAGAGTAGGAATGGAAGAAACAGATGATGACACAGTGAGCTGTAGTTACACCCCCTTCTCTCCTGGATTTCTTTTGCATTCTAAGTATAATATATTCTGTCCTGAGAAAGGAAACACAACATTTATTCATGGAAGGCACATGGGAAGGGGCCTTTGCAAATCACAGCCCTCCACTTAGCCTGACCTTTTGTCACAGTTTTCCTATATTTATACAAACATTTACACACATACCTCTTCTTACTTCAGGTCATATTCTACTCTAACTTAAAAGAGTCAGATTGTCATATTTTCCAAGTAGCAGATGTTACCAGAGTCTTAATTCAGATCATCAGTTCCAATTATCAGCAGGGAAGGCTACAGTGTTTATCATTTATCTAAACTATCAGAGACAGAGTGAAGATGCTTTCTTGCTTTCACAACTGTGCTACTTTTGCATTTCTCACCATCTTTGGAAAAACATCATGTCTAAATCATGTGAGGTTTCTGCAAGCTGGTCAAACTGGGTGTTTTAAAAACTGCAAAACCCACATTTGATAGTTCCTTATGTTTCTCATCAAGCTGTATACTTCTCTCATACAGACTCTCTCATTGATTAAAATATGTACAGTTTTTCTTTATTTATTTGCATAAATTGTTTCTTAAATTAATTTTAAATGAACAAGCTAATTTACAATCAAAATAATATACATTCATAACATAAAGTGGTAGAAATAAAAGAGAAAAAAGACAAATAATTTTTACACAATAAGGCTCTGATCCCCACCCCCATCCTGACTGTAATGAAGAAAAAATATTATTCTTCAAATTATACAAATTGACCTCAATATAGTTGCCCCTCTGTTTTTATGGTCTTAGGATCTGTGTCCCTTGCTCATGCACTAGGGACAAATGGAGAGGCATACAATGGGGTATGTACCCAAGGTGCACCCCCACATACCCCATGCCCCCATACCTCCATTCAAGCCTATGGGGATGGAATATGTACAGGTTTCCATTTCCACTGAGGGGTCTGGAACTGATCTCCTATAAAACAGAGGAGCAACTGTAATCCTACTAAAAATAACTAATAACCAAAAGCACATATTATTGCATTGTTAGATTTCTTATTAATTAAAAAAATCCATATAAATTACTAATACAAAGAAAAGTGATAAAGGAATATATGATATATTGGGCAAGGGATATTGATAATGAGATTTCTTTGGAAAACTGGAATAAAGCCAGGAAAGCAACATATAAGTTTACAAGCAATCAAATATTGAGAGAAAATTATTTCAAGTTAGAAACTAGATGGCATCTTACCCTGGTTAGATTGGCAAAAATGTATAAAAATAACAATGATATATGTTGGAAGTGTAAAATAAATCACGGTTCGTGGATCCATATTTGGTGAACTTGCCCGG
This sequence comes from Phrynosoma platyrhinos, assembly GCA_020142125.1. NCBI lineage: Eukaryota > Metazoa > Chordata > Lepidosauria > Squamata > Phrynosomatidae > Phrynosoma > Phrynosoma platyrhinos. Next base: position 80,524,500 of record JAIPUX010001880.1, read on the forward strand.
TTATAAAAATTTTTTGGCAGAATGTACATAAGATAATTATGGAAGTAACGAATTTAACATTTGACTTTATGCCTGAAATATTTCTGTTAAACATGGTACATTTGATAAAGGGATCAGAAAAGAATAGTAAATGGAAGCTAATCTTATATATGATCACAACAGCTAGGATCTTAGTAGCTGCTAAATGGAAGACAGAAGAAATGCCAACCATGGATAAGTGGTTGCTCAGGTTAATAGACGTTGCAGAATTAGATAGAAAAGAGCAGTTACATGAAGGGAAAACTGAAAGTGAGAGTAGTGATATGTGGAGTTCATTAAACACTTATTGTAAGAAAAGATGGAGAATATAACTATATAATAATATTAAAAGGAACTGTATTACTATGAAAACATTATTTGGGAAAGTTACTCTAAGCAAGAGTGGAAGTTAGAGACAACAAGAGAAACTTGTGAAATAAGAAGTACTGAATGATAAGACTAATTAACAACCTATAGACGGGATATGTCAAAGATACTAGATTATATAATTAGCCGAGATAGAGACGTAATGACAATACTGTAATTTAAAATTCTGTTAACTATTAAGGTTGTGTATTTTGTTATAAAGTTTGTAAAATATTTATGTTATAATAAAAAATTAAAAAAAATTCCATAACTGCTTTCTAATCTTTCAAAAAGTCTTCAAATGGCTTACCCTTTAGAACCCATGTTAATTTCACAATTTGGGCCAACACAGTGAAATCCATGCATCCATTCTTGGTGCTTCAGTCTATTTCCAAGGCCTTGCCTGCATGTCCAAATAAAAGGTCCTATGTCCTCTCAGCAGGGAGTCTGGACAATGCACAGGCCAAAACCTGTTTCTGATATGAACTGTCCAGACAATGTCCAGCCCGTTCAGCAATGAACATGCTCAGCACCAAACACATTCTATAACACCCTTAAAACATTTTTAAAGTTACCTTTGCTCCAGATATTCTCAGATTTGTAGCCCTCCAGTGTGATGCCAGGCACATGTTTACAATTTGTCCCACTGTGCCACCCAGCATGGCATTACCACTACCACCATGCATCTCTCTCTCTGAAGTTTGAACAAGGTGCCCAGTTATGTGATTGAACCTTGGTGCCTCATTTCAGAGCTTGATATAATCTATGTATCATCCTATGCAGGTTTTCTTTTAAATCACTGCACAATGTAAATTTTGTATCTTCAAACCACATCCCCCCCCCCTAAATCCAGAGAAATATTATGCCCAAAATTTTGGTTCCATCATCTCATATACCTTATTTTCTGGTGTATAAGACTACTTTTTTACCTGCAAAATCTGGGGTTAAAGTGGGGGGTCATCTTATACACCGGTATAAAGAGGTTCATGGTAGGTTTGCCTTAGTGTCATCATCAGTTGGAAATGACTTGAAGGTGCACAGCAACAACAACAACAGTTTTGGAAGTCGTACTCTTCCCAAACTCTATATTTTAACTGGAAAAGTGGGGGGGGGTCATCTTATACTCCGGAAAATACAGGTACTTTTTAACAGGTTCCTATAGTTTCAGAGGCTATTTATACACTAGTTTAAGTACATGGTCATAATCTTTACACACTTCTAAATAAAATTAGTGTTTTCTCATTTTCTCTAACCTCTATGGCTCTGTTCTCTTCTCCTAATTAAATGTGCCTTTAAATTGCAAAAAAGCAAACTAATTGAAATTTTTGCCTTCCATAAGAATAATCTCTCTTGAGCTAAACATCCTGCTGTCTTTTTCAAGATACAAAAAATAATCACATTTTTAACCCATTCTTCCCTTAAAATGGGGGGCGGGGTCCTGTAGTGAAGTAGCTAATATTGCCTTAGTGGAAAAGTCTCTGTACTTATACCAAGCTCATAGAAGAGCCTTTCTAATACAATAATTTTTAAATTCAGCATGTGCCTTAATGCTATCATACCAATGAAAATAATGCAAACCAAATTATAAATTATGGCCTTCAGCTTCCAATACTCTTACATCTCTAAGAATATCCATTCCTTAAACCATACAAAACAACAGGCTTTGCAATACAATTCAACATCAACATCAGGGACTCCCAGGCAGCCCCTCTCCTTAACATTGCACAGTGTTGTAAAATTTATTCTGTCTTTCTTTGCCTGCCAAATAAATCTGGAAATATCTTTTTGCCATTGCACAAAACGTATTCTGTTTCTTATAACAGGGATCTTTTGAAAAAGAAATAAAAGCCTTGGCAAAACATTTGCTTTTATTACTCAATTCAACAAAAAAGGAATAAATTTAATTTTCCCCATTCTCTTTTCTTTTTTGACTTTGTCATAGATGTTATGCAATAATAAACTGTTATTTGTAACTATAGCTTCCTAATATTTAATCTCTTTTTCACCTTTATGTGAATTTGAAGGATTAGTTAGTTCCTTTTTCTCTTCTGAAGTCATATTTTAAGTTAGCAATTTTGTTTTATCACAATTCATTGTAAAACCAGAATATATCCTGAAGCCTTCTTTCCAGAGGAGCCTTCATTGAATCCAGTGGGTTCTGTGTCATTATTACAAGATCATCCGCATCTCTCAGGCTATATCATGCCAACAAAAACTTAAATTATAGCCTTCAAGTTCCAAGAGCTCCAAGAGATCAAGTGGGTAAACAACAGATACAAATCATACAGTAATACAGAGCAATGAAAATCAATGGAACAAGCTTAAAATGTTTGGGTCAACCAAAATGTTTGACCTGGCTCAAAAATATTTGCAATGTCAGTGTCAGAAAGGTTCTTGAGAGACAATTTTATGCCTTTTCTCACAAACTGCAGTCCTCATAACCACTGACTTAAGCTGGCATCTGCACTGCAGAATTAATGCAGTTTGACACTGCTTTTTAACTGCCTTGGTTCAATACTATGAATTCTGGGATTTGTTGCAGTGGCTTAGCAGTTAAGACACTGACTCTGATGATCACAAGGTCAGCAGATCAGCAGTTCAAGGCACAAGTGCCATATGATCGAGTGAGCTCCCATCACTAGACCCAGATTTTGCCAACCTAGTAGTTCAGAAGCATGTAAAAGTGCAAGTAGATAAATAGATAGCACTTCAGTGGGAAGGTAATAGCATTCTGTGAAGTCATGCTGGCCACATGACCATGGAGCTGTCTTTGACAATACTGGCTCCCTTCACTTAAAAATGGAAATGAGCACTGCCCCCTACAGTTGAACATGACTTGACAATCCTGTTGAAGGGGGAAACTTTACCTTTTAAGATATTTAGCTTTCTCTATCAGAGAGCTCTGATGCCATAACAAGCCAAATCCCAGGATTCTATAGGATGGAACATGATAGTTATAACAGTGTCATACTGCATTAATTTTGCAGTATGGCAAGAGCAATTGAAATAATGCCTTTAAAAAGTTTTGCATTGGCTCCAACTTGAGCTGCTATCCCAGCAAATCCAACCTTGAAGAGATCAGGGATAGGAAGAATATGTACACATTTCCTTGTTCTTGATGAGAAGCAGTATTTCAACATACTTAGAAAGTTTCAACACATTGAGACATACCATCAAGAAAATGGCTGACCAATGCAATATTTTTTTCAGAAAATTCAATGGTGTTTATTATTATTATTATTATTATTATTATTGCACAATGATTTGGCAAACTTTGAAAATGTTTTTTGTACATTGATTTTCATCAACAATGTCTGCATTTTCACAAAGAATTAGAATTTGCACAGAAACCTGGGCTTTGAATAAAAAATACACCTTCTTTGCCCAAAGGTTTGTGTGCATGTGAATTATGAAAAATTACCAAAAAAGGAGAAAAATTCTAGTAATCATACCCAGTAGGAAAACTGTTGAAATTATTCATCCTTGCATGGTAAAATAAAGCAAGCAAAAAATTTGCATCTTAAACAGGAGGTACAGCAAGGGGTCTGTCTGTGAACCACTGTGAGCTTGAGTTTATGTTGGACAGGGTGTGAATTAAATGAACAAATACATATAAATAAATAGATTAACCAAATGAATTTGGAACTATGCTGGCCATTAATGAGTGAAAATAACAAGGAATGCTATGTTGTCATTTGACAAAGCTAGAGGAATTGTGGCACAAAAGCTGATGGATACACAGACCACCCTTGAAATAATTTTTAAAAAGTATTCCTTTTATTCAAGCACACTAAATGGCTGTCTGCATGGGCCAAAAAGCCTGTGTTTCCCCAGCCTCACATCACCCCAAACCTCAGGGCCAGAGTTGGGCTGGATCCTGGTAGATTGGATACAGATCTGGTTGATCTGCCCCAATCCTAGGGTAAACAGCCTAAAAGTATGTCAATTTGACCCCCTGTTTGGTATGGAGTTCCCTGGAAACTCCATGAAAAACCTTGGTTATTTACCCCCACCCCCATGCTCCTTAACATTTTGGGCTGTTGCTTCTACTGGGATTTCCCCCATCACTGTATCAAACGGAAATTGTTCACGTGGTCACTTGGGTGCAGTCAGGCACCCCATTTCAGCATAAGATGTAGTGACAGAAGGTTTCTCAGTAGGAGTGACAACACAGACAGGTATGTAGAGTATGCTGGTAGTAGATCCCCAGGCCAGCACAAGCACTGACCCAGGTGAACACCTGGGCCAGAATGCTCTGCTCAGAGCTTAGGTTGGAAGGTATTTTAAAAAAGAAAAACTACCCAGATTGATTACACCTAGGTATGTACAATTTTGAAATCCTGGCCAATCCAGGTACAGCTCATATCTGCTAGAATGTTTCACTGTTTGAAAATAATCAATGAAACTGATGTTGACATAGGTATTATTTTCCTACCAATTATTTTCTCTAAAATTGTCATTTTTTTCTCGCTCATGTCCTACAAGACTCCTATCATTGTTGTCAAATCAGTTTTCTTGTGTTGTTCTTTCTGTGTTTCTTCAGGTATGATTTTTGACAGTTTTTCATGACTGGTATTCAGTACTGCAGTTACAGATTCATACTGATTCCAAACTCACTTTAGTCATAGAATCATAGAGTTGAAAGAGACTTCCAGGAGCATCAAGTCCAACCCTCTGCCATGCAGGAAAACACAATCAAAACACCCCAGACAGATGGTCATCTAGCCTCTGTTTAAAAACTTCCAAAAAAGGAGACTCCACCACACTCCAAGGCAGTGTGTTCCACAGTGTCTCTAATCCTAAATAGTCACAATGTCTCTAAATAGTTACAGCCCACTTTAGCAGCCAGCAAACCCCAGTACACCTTAAGAATCAGCTTTTGGATCAAGTGAAGGAGGTCTGTTCAGATGGCAATTGAGGTCCAAGGTGGATGACATTTTCACCCCCTTCCCACCAACATGTGAGATGGTGACAATCATAAGTAGGATCCTTGTGCAAGTCCTTGTTGCAGCATTGCTCATTGGTGGTTAAACAAAGTGATGACCCTGACAATTGTGCTTTTAATTAAAAGTTTCTTATTTGTAGCTTCTTTCCATTTTCATTGGCTGCCATTGATTGTAGATGATGGCATGCTCCTCAACACCTTCTCTAAATGAATTGTTGTAATAGCAGGAGAAAATTGATCCAGTCTGGTTTGGAAAAAAAATATGGTCTGAATCATACTTGTATTGTCAACAAGAATAAGCCCATTAAGTGGACATACATAAGGTATGACTCATGATTAAACAATTCATTCAGTTGGTTTGCTGCTGTTCGGACTACAGATAGGCTTCAGGTCAACAATATATACTATAACAACTGTATTAGAATGGGCTAATAATTTAAAAGCTAATATATAAATATGCTAAATGTCTCTAACTGTTCCATCATCTCTAGCTATTTCAGAATTATTATTATTATTATTATTATTATTATTATTATTATTATTATGTTCTTTTATGTGGAAAAATATTCTTCTAATTAAGTCTTATTTAGCTTGAGTTTATTAGTTTCCATTTGTAAATCTTCAGTGTGTGTATATGTGTATGTGTGTGCTTCATGCATGGAACTTTATTTCATTGTTCATTATATCATTTTTGAAGCTGAATATACATGCATGTGTGAAACAATAGATTTGATGCAAAGAACACAAGTTTCATGCCTGCTTTTTGAAAATACAAAAATAGCTTTTTCCTATGGACAAATAAAAATTCCCCCATGATAAATATGCACAGAATACCTTCCTCAACTTTCACCTTTTAAAAAATGATGTTATTAATTTTTGTTAAAAGTGACAACATATAAAAATTCCACTTATGCATTATGAACTGGCCATCTTAAAGCAAGAGCATGTGCGCACCATCTCAAGGGAAATTTATTATCTAGGCCACATGTTCTACACCATATGGATGTTTCTGTGACCACCTGGATTCATAGATATTTAAAGCAACAAGATTCTTCCAAGGAGAACATATAACACATCTTGTGACGCAAATAAAATACTGACCCAAAGTTGACACCATGTCAACTGGTGAGGAACTTTTTTTTTTGTTATTTTTGCCTGTTTGTATGTTTTAAGCTCTAAACAAACCATGCATGAGATTTTTTTTTTTTTAAAAAAAAACTTCTAAGGAAATGTATAGGACATCACCAGTTGTTCCATCTTAATTTTCCTGACTGGAATGATTGTTGACATGCACAAACAACTCTCATGGAGTGATGGGGAAAGGGCAGCACTGGAGAACTGGGCTAGAAGAAGTCTGGTGCCTGCATAGTGCTCTACTCATGGCATCGTCGTCATTAGTAATGTTAGGGTCACACACACACACACACACACACACACCATCATTACTATTTAAAGACAGTTCATTGACATGCATAGGTTGGTAGAAAACTGAATGATGATTTTTGACAGTTTGACAGTTTATGGCTACTAGCTTTTTACATACACCTCAGCTTCTTTTGTTGTTGATTCATCATGGAAGATTGGAGTTCTGAGTTTGTTCTGAGTTCTGAGCATCCCCCCGCCCCCCAAACAGGAGGTTCTCCTCTAAAGTTAACTTCTATGTATGTGGGGGTAGCAAAATTGTTAATGGAGAGAGAGGCAAAGCAAGCACATTCATGTCTGTTCTCCCTCTCCCCATGTAAATACATGCTTGGAAGGCACAAATAGAATTAAAGACATAGGTGGTGATGATTTGAAGCTGGCTGATAAAAATGGAACCACATGAAGCACCAAAGGTTTGCTATGTGCTATATTAAAACTAGATACATGGGAAAATGTTTTGTACTTGACCAGAATATTTGTCCACCTCACCTATTAGTATACTGTGGCTGCCATTTGCTTTCCAGACCATCAGGCAGAAGTCTTCCACTTGCTGTGTTCCTTTTAAATATCATGATCAGGATTTAAGCAAGTATTTTCTACAAAGTATGTGCTATACCACTCAGTATGCTCCTAAGGGAACTAGTTCACACTGAGTAGTGTCTATATGATCCAACTTATCTTCAACTTTCTGGCTGGTTCTAATTCCCCCATCCTCAACTTCCATTTCTTGTTGTTTCATGCCTCCAAGTCATTTCTGACTTCTGGCGATCTGGACCATGGTGGTGGAGTTTGGGGGAGGAACTTGTCCCAGCTCTGACAAAGTACCTACTGTACTTGGGTATCAGACAAATTTAACACACTGGAACTTATATTTGAATATATATATATATTTGAATATATATAGATATATGACTATGTTGTAAGCTTTGAAAAATATGTCTTCACAAGGCTGACCCTGAAATATCTAACTGCTCATGAAGTTGGAAGATAAAACTATAATATAACAAGAAGACTCAAGAGAGATGCAAGGAAAAGACTGGTATCCAGAAGCTTCTGAAACATTAAAACCTATCCTGTTGGTACAGGCTATCTTTGGCAACCTTTGAGAAATCTGTAGCTTTTGCAACAATATTTCCCTCGGATATTATATCAGTGATTCATCTTGAAAAGAAAATCCTGCCATAAAGACTTGACATAATGTTAAAAGGCGGTATTATCAATACAATGGGATACTTTCTTTTCTTCTGTAACTCCTTAGGAATTAGGGTGTCAACATCAATTTACACAAGATGATTGCCTAAAAATGTTGAGGAACTGTTTCGACATAGATTAATGCTGCAGACATGTTAAGAAAGAAGCCAAGCATTCTTGGATTAACATTTAATATGTACAAACGCCTTGGGGGGGTGACAGCACTGTTAAAAATTCAGCCCTTCTCTTCTCATGTTCAAAATTCTTTGCCCTTCTCTTCAATAGAGCTATATTTAATCTGGCAAACCAGATGTTGGACATTCCTTAGTACTGAAAAGTTGAGTAATAAAAAAGTATTAATAACAATGGAAAATGCCAGAAGAAAACACCCTTCTTGGCTCGCCACAGGGTGGTATATAAATAAAATTTATTATTATTATTTATTATTCTTGTTCTGCCTTCCCTGGGTTACACAAAGTCACCTGAATATGAACAGGATTTCATTGTTGGCAAAATGTGAATGGATGTTTAACTAGGTGTAGGCAATTAGACTATCTGTGTATAAAATATACAGCTGTTATGAGAACTTTTTAAAATATATCTTTGGGTGTCATTTGTTTAATTAGCTATATATATTTTATTTTATTTTTTCTTCTAGTAAGAATGCTTGATTTACTATGGGATCCATTCATTTGTCTTTTTAACACTCCGTGGTAACTGTAGAGTGAGTTTCAGATGAGTTTATTTTCCTGCTGCTAATTTCATCATTGTCCAGCTTTCACTTAGAAATGAGAAATATTATGTTCTGGATGAGTCTGACTTTGGTATTTAATTATACAACTTTATATTTGAGAATCTTTCTTTCATAGCTCTCTGTCCAAATGTTAGGGACTGTACAGATGGGCAAAAAGAGGTGCATGCTTTCAGGCTGAGTTGAAGGCATGGTGTTTAGACAACACATGCCTAAAAGCCAGCAGGAAAGGGCTCTCTAGGTGCTGTATGCCAGGAAATGACTCTCCAAAGAGGGGCAGCTTTTTTCCACTTCTTCTGGAAAAATGCACATCTTCACGTGTGTGTATGTATGCAGCAACACTGGTGCATCAGAAAAAGGGTGCAGGAGATTTGAAACGGCCAGATATTCACAGACTCTCTGTTTAATGATCTGCTCCACCATCTTTCTGGGTATTAATGTCAGACTAACTGGATGATAATTGTTGGGATCTTCTTTTTTCGCCTTTTTGAAGATGGGGATAACATTTGCCCTCCTCCAGTCTGTTGGGACTTCTCCTGTTTTCCAGGAGTTCTCAAAGATTATTGTGAATGGTTCCAATAATTACGTTTCCCAGTTCTTTTAATACCCTTGGATGTAATTCATCGGGTCCTGAAGACTTATATTGATTTAGATTAACCATATAATCCTGTACTATCTCTTTACTTATTATGTGCTGAAATTCTCCTATTTTGTCCTCTGCTCC
>JAIPUX010001880.1:80540999-80559519 GCA_020142125.1 Phrynosoma platyrhinos
CCAGATTTTCTTAAGGAGAAGGAGACTTATGGATCCAGATGGATTTCTTGTGGCTCTTGGGGAGTTTCCTCTTGCCTTGGCAGGTGATCCTGTCAAAGTCCTGGCTGATCTCTGTAATAGGGAAATGGCCAGAGTGGCAAACATGATTGCCTCTAAGTGTCTCCTCTCACAAAGTAGAGCTAAATGAGCCCCCTGGTTCATCTTTCCTTTCCATCCCATTCTAATGAAGATGTCTCTGTACTGAACTAGTGTCTGCTGTCAGTAATGGACTGGATAAGGGCAAATTTAATCCAGACAAGGCAGAGGTGCTTCTGGTTAGTTGAAAGGCAGATCAGGGAATATGGACTCTGCCTGTGCTGGATGGGGTTATATTCCCCTGAAATCACAGGCTCGCAGCTTAGGTGTGCTCTTGGACTCAACTCTGAGCCTAGATGCCCAGATTTCAGCAGTACCCAAGACTGCATTTGCACAGCTAAAACTAGAGTGCCAGCTGTGTCCATTCCTTAAGATGTCAGATTTGGCCACTGTAATACATGCCTTAATTACATTCCATTTGGAATACTCTATATGGGGCTTTCTTTGTGAACTCCAGCAGATTGAAAATGCAGTGTCCAGAATGCTGACTGGGCACAGTTATAGGGAGCATGTAACTCCCTTGTTGAAATAGTTCCACTGGCTACTGGTTCATCTGGATTTCTGTAATGCGCTCTACATTTAACTTCTCATCTGGATTTCTGTAATGCACTCTACATGGGGCTACCCTCATGCTTGGTCCAGAAACTTCAGTTGGTACAAAATATGGCAGCCAGAGTGGTCTCAGGAACATCTCAGAGAGGCCACATAACCCCAGTCTTAAAATCTCTTCACTGGCTGCCTATCAGTTTCCGGGCCCAGTATAAGGTGTTGGTTATTACCTTTAAAGCCCTAAATAGCTTGGGTCCAATCTATCTTCGGAACCGCCTCCTCCCATATAATCCTCCCTGCTCACTCCGGTCCTCTTGGAGGAATTTGCTCCAGCTACAAAAATCTAGGCTATCTACTACCTCCCAGAGAGCCTTTTTGGTAATCATTCCCAAATTATGGAACGGCCTGTCAGACGAGATCCATCAGATGATGAGCCTGAGTAGTTTTAAAAGGGCGGTGAAGATGGATCTCTTTTGGCAGGCCTTTCCTAATTGATCCCAGCCTTAGGAGCTGCACCCTTGCTCTTTGTATTTCTGACAGCCTGCTGCTGATCCTTTTTATTGTTTTTATTGCTTATTTTATGCTAATTTTTGTGTTAGTTGGTTCTAATTGATGTTAGTTTAATTTGTTTTTATGGGGAGGGTGGGGGGTCTGGGTTTTTTAGACTGTATCGATGTATTTTAATTGTTGTAAGCTGCCCCAATTGTTTTAACAGAGGGGTGGGGTATAAATAAAATTTATTATTATTATTATTATTATTATTATTATTATTATTATTAATTTCTAGCCAAAATTCAAAGTGCTGGTCATGACCTAGACAGCCCTATACAGCTTGGATCCACACTATCTGAAGGACCATATCTCCCCACACAAGCTTGCCAGAGTTCTAAGATCTACATGGGAAGATGTGTATTCTATTTGTTATTTTAATCTTTGTATGTTTCATGCAATGTATATTGTTTTAGTAAGATAATTTTAATTGTTTAAAAAATGTATTGTAAAGTTTTTAACTGATTTTATCTGTGAGCTGTTTTTGGTCCCTTTCTGGGACAAAGGTGGCATAAAACAACAATTTCCTGATGTGTACATAATTTCTTTTTTATAACATTTCATATATAATTATATATGCTAGTTGAATTACCACTTGATTCTCACTTCAAAACTGGCAAATGAATTACATCCTCTGCCACACCTAAGGGCAGCAGGGAACTTAAGGGATAGGACAAGCACATATAGCACTATCCTCCAAGGAAAGGTAATGGCCAAGGAGCTGTAGTCTGAAATGGTTGCTGCTCATCTGCCACCTGAGGTGGTTGGGTTCCTCTGCCTAATGGTAAGGTCAGCCTTGGTCACTATTTAAAGGGATGTCCTGAGAAGGAGCACAGTAGAGCTTTGTTTCTTTCCCCAGGGGTCTTTGCAATATACATACCATTTCTTCACCTATGTCAGTCTTCCCTGTCTGTCATAATGACAGGCATTCTCCTGGTAATTAAAAAGAAAAAACAGTTGGCACATAGCCCCTTTTCAACTACTCTCTCCCACATTCCCTATATAGCTCAACAGGATACTCAGAGGGACTTTTAAATGTCTCTAATGTGCTACCATAACATTTAACTGGGCCTTTACATCTCAAAGAAACACCAGAATGGAAAATTAACAGGTCATGAGCTGCCAGGGAAAGTAACAAAGATTGTAAGGATGAATGAGTGTTGTGATGATATTGTGTCATCTAATCAATGCAATGGTATCTGGATCAATGCATGGACAAGCACAGGGCAGGTGGAATTGGATAGAAGACAGAAGTTAAGAGTGGCTGCATAATATTATTGCCCAAAAGTAACAGGCTGTGACATTGCTTTCAGTGTCACCACCTGACCTCTTTTCAATACACTCATTTGAAACTGAATGACAGCAAGAGCAAGGAAAGCAAATCTAAATAGTTTGCTATCTTGAGAGATCATTAGCCTTATTAGCTTAAGTAAAGCAGAAAACGTTCAGAAATATTGGAAATGTGTCAAGTATTATCTGCCTCCTACACACACACTTCATTTTGAGCACAATGGAAAACTATGATTTAACATTATGTGGATGAATCTCAGGATCCTTCCACACTACACAATTATTGTGTCATGATTCCACTTTAACAGTCAGGGCACCATCCTATGGAATTTTGGGATGTGCAGTTTAGAAAAGAGTAATTAGAATTCTCAGCCAGTGAGATCAAGTGTATCTCCAACAAATATCATGATTTTGTAAGATTCCTGGCTGTTAAAGTGGAATCATAGTTCCATAATTGTGTAGCCTGAAAGGGCAGTTAGCCTCATGTGCTCTCTTTCCCTTCTTTTCTAAAGCATAGCTGTAAAGAAGAAATTACCGTAGAAGTGTTTGCTATAGTTAGACACAACACTAAGCTGTGGTTAGTAAACAGAGTTCAGAAAAGCTGGTTTGTAGGCCTACATGTCCTAGCATCCTCCAGCCAGTTTGGTCCCTTTGCAAGATTGGTTCCTGGGTTTTTCTTAAACTCTGCTAGTTAAATAGAAATAAACATTTACAATTTTCTCAAAGTCATATCAGAAGAGAGAAGGGAGGGAGAACTGATAATCCTAAAGTTCAGTGTTACAAGTGAATGCTACATAGTACTGAGTTATGCTTGAATGAGGCCTCTGTCACTCTTACAGAGTGACAAATTAAACTAGGGTGGGGGATCTTATCATCAAATTGATAATAAAAGTTCATCCTGCTCCTGCTTTCCTGTCGACCATCCTTCTCATTTTTTATTATTCAAAATCAAGGCTTTTTTCTCTCTCTGACAAATGATTTACATCATCTGTTAGTTTATCTTTAAAATAGCTGTAAACTTCATCCCACACTTATTTAAAGGTAAATAGGGGGAAAGTTGCTTATATAACCCTGCCACTAGATATGCATGTTTAAACAAGTAAACAAACAAGAGACCCTGATCTATAGATTTTAGTAATCAGATGAGTTGATGGGAGAAAAATTGTTTGTTTGGGCAATCTGGTACTAGGTTATTCAGAGTTTTCTGCATTATAAAATGTACAGTTGCCCCTCTGTTTTCATGGGGGATCTGTTCTGGACCCACCCACCACCACAAAAATGGAAAATCACAAATATTCAAGCCCAATAGGCTTGAATGGCAGTGTGTGCCTGTGGGTGTGCACCCCATTTTGTCCCCCTCTGTTTGCTGCTTGAAAACAGGTGAGGGACATGGTCATCAAGTCCCTGAAAACAGAAGGGTGACTGCATTATCTTGAACTTAGGCTGATAACATATTGCCAGCCAGTAAAGTTCTTTGAGCAAAAGTATAATGTGACTGCAGTAAACTGCCTTACCTAACAATGCAAGGACCAAGTTCTAAACTAGCTACAGTTTCCAGAGAAGTCCCACATTGCAATTATCCAGTCTTCAATTTACAAATGTATGAGATTGCTGTGGCCAGAAACAGCCATAACTGGAGTACAAAGCCTCTAGCCCTTTGTGCACCATCTCTTATCCAGAAACAGCAATAGATGGAGTACCAAATGAAGTTGGTAAAAAGCACTCCTAATCACTGAGGCAAACTTGCCAGCCAATGACAGAGATGATTCAAGGAGTAAGCCCAGAGTACAAACTCCTTTGGAAGTAGTGAAAACTTATCCAAAAGAGGAAATCTACCTGATTGCCAGCCAAATATTAATTTATTTAAATCCATACTATATTTTTATTCCAAGGAAAGTGTTAGACATTATTAGACATTCTGGCATTAGAAATGGCAATACCAAAAAATCAGCTGCAAAACATTTCAGCCTTCCTGTAAAAACAGTAAGGGATTTACAGTTGTGGTCTTTGAACAAGAAAACTACAAAAAAAGACTAGAAAGAGAAACTGCTGAATTGATTTATATCCACAAATTCTAATCCATTAGCAGAGGTATGAACAAAGACAATGGCTTCACACTACGTATATGAATACAACAGTCCTTTGTACTGCACATATTGAATGAAATTTATTACAGTCAATGACCAACAAAAGAAGAAAGAAAAAAAAGAGAGAAAAAAACACATTATAAAAGCAATGTTATACATGGTAGAAAGGAATTGTACAAGATAGTACAGTATTATACAAAATGAAATACCACGTTGCATCAGGACAAAATTTCAACAGCACAGAAGCTTGCCGCCTACATTAGTTTTCTATGTAGTTTTCCTATAGCTGGATGATCTATAAATATAGATCGCACAAACGGCCAGACAAAAACATCCCATATAAATGATAATGACAATGACAGTGGCAAACAATAACCAGCATAAACATTATAAACTCCAGTAAACAATATAATAATATATACATACTAAAAGAAAATTTGTACAAAAATAGCATGTTCTAGTACAGTAAAATTAAGGCACCATTTTACGTTGGCAGGCTATTGCAGCAACGCAAAAACTTGCTACCTTAGCTGTAACCTCTGGCTTCTGATCTGCCAGGAGATAATCAGTGTAGAATGTATCCAAATTGCCTGGTATTTTTTGCAAAATTGGAGCTATAAAGTGCCACTGCAAGTCCCAATAGAAGGTACAATGCAATAAGACACAGTTTCTACCTCCCCAGACCCACAAGGACATAACCGTTCACATAAAGGTTTTTTTGTTATATCTTCCTGTGAGTAGAGCCGATGGAACTACATTGAATTTGGCCAAAGTAAAGGCCTTCCTATACTTTGGAATAGTTAAATTTTTCAAATATGTAGCAATGACAAGGCCTCTCCCACCATCTTTAAACTGCACATATAATCGTACTACACATATAATGAAAGGAATCTTCTTAAAGAGTTTTGGACCCAAATAAACTCAGGGATCATTCCCACTTACATTTACACTAGTTTGTAAATCATGTTGACACCAGGTGGCTGAATCGATTAAGGCTGATGCTCAGTTCCCACTATGGAAGCAAATTTTGACCTTAGACTATGTAGTTCCCACTAGTTCCTTTGCACCACAGCTCAGGGGAGGACCAGGTTTGCCAGGCTTGTAGATCTTGCGGGCCCCCTCCAGATGTGGTTGAACTCCAAGTCCCATCAAAGAGGGGCTTCAGAAGGCAGAGCTTGGGGAGGGGGGCAAGAATGGTCAAAAGGGCCCCTTGGCTCTGGGGGAAATCCTCCATCAGACTCTGCCCCCGGAACGTCCTCGGGGGAGATAGGGGGAGGCCAAGAGAGAGAAAGAAGGCAACCCTGCCACTCTCTGGTGTCTCAATCCCACACGGCCAGAACCCAGAGGTGTCCTGAGGCAAAGGCAGAAGCAGCCATGCTGGAAAGGAGGGAAGAAAATGGCATCCAGGTTGAGGTCAGCAGAGAGGCTCCTGGGGCTGTCCTCCAGGCACTGGCTGAGCCCCTGAGGGGGGGAAGGAGGGTCCCCCACCTCAGCTGCCCTTCCTGCTGTGCTCACCTGGTCAGGAAAGTCTTTGGCAGAGATAATTAAGTTGTTTTGTCCCATGGCTGAGGCAGTTCGGATGTGACCAGGCAGGCAAGCATTTGGTCAGTGGGGCATGCACTCTCTTGCTGGGTGACAGCGGTAGAGGAGGACGGTGAAGAGGTGACTTTCCCAAAGCAACCAAAGCCAGCTCCCAGTGATTGTAACTTTGCCAGGATCTGATTCAGATCCATCATTCACACTTGTTGAACATGCTTCTGAATCGCCTCTTTTCAACAGAACCACCAAAAAACTAGTGTTTGGAAAGAGCGGGTTTTTTGCATTTGTCTCACTTCCAAGTGATTCCGAATGATAGTAGTCACATCTGAAACCATTTCCAATGGAGACAAGGCACATATACAGTAATCAGCAATTCACTTTAAATAATAGTGGGAATGAGCCCTGGTAAGAGGGCTTTTGGTAAGAGGATTTATTGCTTTCACATATCAACACTGATTGCTGTAAATATCAGAAAAAGCTGTATCACTTTATGCAGACATTTCAAAATTTAGGATAAGAATAATGATTTGCATTGCTCTGGATCCTATTATACATTTTATCCCACTCCTAGTATCAAACTTTATTAATTCTTCAGTGTGGCTGCAGCCTGAGTATCTTGCAGTATAAAAAGGAAGAAGGAAAGGGGAGGGGGAAATGTGAAAGCACTTTTAAGACTAAATTTTTTTTTTCATGAATATAAACCCACTTCTTTGGATGCAGTAAGAAATGATGTTAAGGCCTCAGGCATAAAGCATATTGATGTAGTTGTGGGAGTGGGATAAAAATTATAATAGGGATTTATAGTTTGTTGTAGCATCAGAGTTCTCTGAAAGAGAAGATTAAATATCTTACAAAATTACTAATCCCAGAATACCATTAAGCCATCACAGTTAAGTCTGTGTCAAGCTGCATTAATTCTGAAGTTTAGATGCAGCCTCTCCCAGCTACGTCCTTGAAAATTACTCCAAGGAAGAAGCATTTCTGCAATTTTCTTTCTTTTTTTAATTGTTTTTTTTAATTAAAAATAGACAAATTACAAACAATGTTCATGAACACATCTAATACACAAACAACAATAACAAACATTAACAAGACAAACTAAACAAAACTACTAAACAACTACTCCTCCCTCTCTAACTGATGGATTTATACCACTTTTTCTCTACTTCCTCATATATGATAAATACGTATGCCTCTAGCACAGGGGTAGGCAACCTTTCCAATTTAAGGGCAGAGGGACTTCAACTCCCAGAATCCCAGGAGATATTGGCCAACATGGGACTATTGGCCAACATGGCTGAGGCTTCTTGGAGCTGAAGTCCCTCATCCCTTAAAGGGGAAAGGTTGCTTACCCCTGCTCTAGCATATAGAAAAAGGTAAAGGTATTCCCCATTGACAAGGTTGTCAAGTCATGTCCGACCATAGGGGGCGGTGCTCATCTCCATTACTAAGCTGAAGAGCCAGCGTTGTCAGAGACTACTCTGTGATCATGTGGCCAGCATGATTGCACAGAACTCTACCTTCCCACTGAGAAGTGGTACCTATTTATCTACTTGCATTTGCATGCTTTCGAACTGCTAGGCTAGCAGAAGCCGGGACTAGTGACAGGAGCTCACCTCATCATGCAGCACTCAGGCCTCAAACTGTCAACATTCTGATTTTACAATCATCAGAATTGGCATCTTAGACATTAAGCCACCACATCAGGAACTACAACAGGAAATAATTCCCACTATGAAAAAGATATATATAAATTATTCCCACTATGAAGAGAGAGAGAGAGAGATCTTCATTGTGGGAATCATTTCCTGTTGTGTCTTAGACCACAAAATAAATTTCCTGGGCCATCTCTGGAAGTATTTAAGCAGAATTGAGAAAGGCTGGCCTCTTTATTTCATGAAGAATAGATCCATAGTGAGATTTTATCAGGTGAGGCTCTACTATTCAGCACAGTAAGGTGGCCACATACAGTAGCAAGTAGTGAGGGGTAAATGAAGGTTGCTCCGCCTTTCAACTGCCATCTCTAAAATAGGCTGCCCAGTTCACTCAGTTAACCTAGGTGGGTTGGGTGGCATCACACTGTCACCAACACTGAAAGAGCCAGTGCTAATAAATTGCCATGGAATGGTGCAAGGTCCATCATTCCCCCCCCCTCTCCCTTCACCTTAGATATGTGTACCTGGTTTTGATGTGTGACTTTCAACTGCTAAATCCATAAGGTACAATAAGGAGAAATTTGTTGCTGCAAAAATCCCCCCCACACACCAAAAAAAAAAAAAAAAAAGCCCATCTCTCTGAAGCTAGTATTTGCATTGTAAAGGATGTCTGCACTTCCTATTGTCATGGGGACAATCTGGTTCATATACCAAACTGTGTAGGAAAGGCCTTGAAAATGGCACCTACACTGGTCCAAGCTCCAATCTGGATTTACTTAACTCTAATTCCAGACTAAGGAGTTTATCACATGAGGAAAACTGGAAGTTTAAATGGGTCAGAACCTGTGGTTATCCAGCATATTAGGCTCAATTGCGCAAATGGTTTTTACACAATATGTGTGCAAACCTCTTGGAATCTGATGGGAAAGTGACATGAACCAGCAAATAGGCATTTTTGGGGAAATACTGTAAATTCATTTCCATTTCATTCAAAATTCACTGTTGTTGTTTTTTTTTTCTAGTGCAATTTGCAATTCCTCTAGTGTGAAAGCCATTTGTGGGATTCTCCCCATTTTTGTACTTGTTGCTAGATAGGTTATTTGGGGAGAATAGCCAGGGCTCTTAGAGGAGCAGTTGCTGAGGCAAAAGCAAGGACACAGAGAAAAAGCTTGCTTCTCCCTAGTCTGTGTGAATGTCTCTTCCCCATTAGCCAGGGCTCTTAAAGGAATAGCCACTCAAGGAAGGCAGGGACACCGGTTGCCCAGATGGATGCAGCCTTTTATGTTGTTTTTCTACTTTTTCTACTTCTTTGGGTAATGTTTTGTCCTTTTTATTTAAGTTAGATACTATTTCTTGGGAAATGAGGGACAATACAATACATTTTTATAAAGAAAATTGTGTAAATAAAATTGTTTGTATCTCTGGGTTATTTCTGGTGACGCAGCTATTTCTCCTGTGCAAAAAAAGTGATTCCCAAACCATTATTGGGATTTAGACACATCTATATGAAAACCAAATGAACATTCTATTCTCTTTCCCACTTTAATAATGAGCTTCTAACACATTATTGTGTTCTGCATGTGAAAATCATTTGCACATTGCATGCTTTTGTGGGTTGTGACCGCTTTAATCATTATCAGGACAGAGGTACATATGGGCCCCATGTGATAAACTCCTAAGGCTGGAAACCTATACTGATTGACTTGATGGTAAGCTCCATTAAAATATACCAACCCTCCTTTTCTGCAGATTCGCATAGGATTGCACTGTAAAGTCCCATTGAACACAGTGGGAGTTACTTGAGAGAAAGTATGTATAGGACTATACAGAGCATAAAAAGAAGCAACAGAAAAATAATAGAAAGAGATCTCCTTGTTCACAAGATACACTGCAGGAATCATTTCTCAGAATCAGCATTTACTATGAGAAATTAGAGAGTGGTAAAACTGGCACTTTTTTTCTTCAGATGAATGTTTTTACTTGTTTTGTGCTTAAAGGAATTTCTCATGAACTATAGTGACTTCCATTTTCAAGCTGTAAGTGTGTGTGTATATGTGTGAACATGTATGGCCTATTTTCATTCTGCCTGCAGGGAGACATTGATATATCCATCATTCTTCACCCCACAAGCAGCAATATTAACTCACAAGGTGCATTTACACCTTCCAAAAGAAAAAAACAAAACAAAAACCTGAGTATAATTTTTTTAAAAAAAGCTGAATGTTGATAAGGATGTAATATAAAATAATGGAAAGCATGTAGAGACAAAGGCTGCCAGTGACATGCAAACTAGATTCCTATTACCATATTGTGAAATCTTTAGCAGCTCTTCCCTTCACTTTCAAATAGAGTTCATTACCCTTTCCTTGCATTCAAACTGAAACTGAGTTATTTAAGAGAATTCCTTACCTGGATCTGAAATTAAATAGATTTATTCACTGCTTCCTTCAGCAGTTTTTCAAACACCACATGGAGCAGAAATTGCTAACTACAGAGCACAGCATGTTTTATGCTTGGCAGTCAGATGTTGTTTGATGAGTTGATGTCTTGTGATCAGCAGGCATCTGAGTTTGTTATTTTCCCATGTTTATAGTGATACTTTAGTGTTCATGTGCAGAGAGAAGCTACAACCGAGGAAACCCAGAGTCAAATCACCAGTAGGACATGGAAGCTTGAGCCACTCATTGTTCATCAACCTAATCTACTTCGAAGGGTTGTTGTGAAAATTAAAGGCAGAAAAGACTGCCCTGATCACCTTGATAATAAAACCTTAACAATAGTTAAGCAGTTTGGACTTTGGGACCTGATTTGTCTGTTGGTGCAAACAATTTAAGACAACTGCCAGATGCTGTGACATTTTCATTTTGCTAAGGATAATCTTCTTCCTATTTTCTTCTCCTTGTAAATTGCTTTCTGTTATTTTTCACCATTTTTGTCTTTGGGGGAATGTGTTTTAAGTACATTATGACTACAACCTGCTTGAGTTGCCCTTTATAGGGTTCTAGGGCCAATACATTATGAACATAAATGAAGTTACTATGATTTTTTTTTAAAAAAAGAGGTGTGCATGTGTGTGTCTTTATAGGCTTCTAGGGTCAATAGATTATGAACATAAATGAAGGTAATATGGTGGTTTGGGTTTTTTTAAAAAAAACTGTGTGTGTGTGTCCATCTGTCTGTGTTTTGTTTTGTTTTAATCCACTGTACACCATGTATATACAGGCCTTTTCAATGATAAGGGCTGGGAATGTTGTTCTAATGAAATTTTAAGATTTGCATTTTTAACATATTCTGTTTTAACTCATAACTGTTTTAACTTTTAAAATTGTTTATTTTTAATTCTATATTTATACATTTTAATGTATTGTTTTTAAATTGCATTGTTTTAAATCTGCTGTTCGCCACCTTGAATCCCCATATTGGGAGAAAGGCGGGATATAAGATGATGATGGTAATAATAATAATAATAATATACAGTCAGAATGAACATATGCAGACAGTGATAGGGCTCAGGAACACTTTAATACAAGGATAAGGAATAGATATTGTTATATTAAACAGGTATTTAATACAAGGATATAGAACAGATAAGGATCGCCAGATATCCCATCAGCCTCTATCCACCACAGTTAATACTAAGAACTAATGGGCATCATAGGCCAACACCTGGAGGGGCTACATGGTCTTCATCCCTGCTTTAATTATTACTTAAAGGAAACATTTTAGCAGGTATAGCTTGCATGACAAGCTATGACTTATGGTGCCCCTAAGATGAACTTTTAATGGGGTTTTCTTGGCAAGTTGCTTCAGAGCAGGTTTACCATTGTCATCCCCTGAAGCTGAAAGACTGTGACTTGCCTGGCAGGTTTACATGGCTGTGCCAAAATTCAGACCGTGGTCTCTAGAGTCCCAGTCCAACACTCAAACCACTACACCCAGCTCTTAAATTGGAGGAACCCTATTTCTATTGGCCTCTGGCCATTGTGGGTGCAAGGGTAACTCAATATGCACAAGGGAGTAGGGTTGCCAATATTTTAATTCCTGCTGCTGCTGTGCTTTTAACAACATCATGATGTACAAGGCTTAAACAGGTAATTATTTTTCCACTACATATATCTGTGCTTGGAATAATTGTTTCAAAATTTCCATAGGGAAGTACAAGGAGGAAAAGAGTGTCTCATGGGGAGTTGGCAAATCTAACAGTGCAAGCCATGTCTTGTTTTCTTTTTCTCATTCATTATGATTTCCATTGTGAATGTCATTGTTATTTGGACAAAGGAGAGACATGAAGAAATAGAGAGGAGCATTGAAAGCTTCTTTCTCTTACACACTGAATCACAATTTTCCCTTCCTAAGTTTTGGTATTCTAAGCAGAACATTGTGTTAATGGTATTGAACTCACATACATACATATGCAACATCAGAGGCTGCATAGGTGATTACCTATGAGAGACAGGTGGGCTGCTTTCCTGTTGAAAGTATTATTTCCCAATCCATTACTCCTTCCTGTAACTCTATAAATAATTAAGAGAGTATGCCTGGTTCAGAGGAATTACTCATATCTCTTGCCAGGAACAATCATGGCTTCAGCAGCAGCATAAAACACCATACTACAACAGGCTGCTTTCATTTTAGGGTGTCTGAATATTTAAAAAATGGCATATATGGTGTGTGTCCCACAGCCCTTAAAAGCCACAGCTTGTTAAATGCTCTAGCATTCATACATTAAAGGAATAAAATGTATTTAGCATAATTCTAATAAAAATCCATTCATGAAACTTAATTCCTTTGCAAAATCAGTCTTTGTATATCATATACTTGCTCCTGTTATGGAAAACATACATTCTTGCTACTTTGTGACAGGGTTTTCCTTCAAAAGCAACATTTTCTTTTGGCTTCTTTGATCATTAAATGGTTCCTTGTGACAGTACAGACACAGTACATTATACGAACCATATATAGCAAAGAGTGTCTTAATATGCTGGTGTGGGGAATCTGATATATTTTGCAGGATATTTGCAAATATGCTTTTCAAGACTGTCATTGTTATGTGCCTTCAAGTCATTTCTGACTTATGGCAACCCTAAGGTGAACCCATCATTTTTTTTTTTCTTTGCCAAGTTTCTTCAGAGGGAGATTGCCATTGCCACACTCCAAGGCTGAGAGAGTGTGATTTATCCAAGGTCACCCAGTGTATTCCCATGGCCGAATTCAAACATTTCTCTCCAGAGTCATAGTCCAATGTTGGAACCACTAAACCAAGCTGGCAAGATACCAGTTGGCTAATCAAACCAAATATTATTTCTTCTGTTACCAGTGTTCAGTTAGTCAGTGTTGTTGTTTATGTAGCCAAAACATATGAAATTTATAAATAACATAAAGGTAGTAACATGCTTGGGGGAACCACAAGATTTGTTTCAGTGAGGGATAAAAATAGGGGAAGCACCCTAAATCAGAGAGTGCACTGTTCCAAAAAAATAAGCTGGGAAGGACTGAGCATACTTATTTATACACTTTTTCCAATGCTCCTTCCTAAAAAGAAAGCACAACACACAGCACCTAGCTAAAAAATTGGGATTCATTACCACTAGACTTTGTGATGACTACCAGTCATAATAGCTTAAATAAACTTATGGAGGTCAATGAATACTGGTCAGGGTACCTATAAACTACCTCCAGAACCAGAAACAATGGGCCCCTGCATAAACCACAGAGAGAGAGGGAGAGAGAGAGAGAGAGAGAGAGACTGAAAGCAAGAGAGAATCAGTTGCTGCACGGTGTGAGAACAAGAGTGTTTTTGCACTCATGATCTGTTCTCAAGCTTCCCATATGCAACTGGTTGGCCATCATGTGGACAGATGTTGGACTGGATGGGCTTTTGGTCTGATACAGCAGGGTTCCTCTTCTTTCCTTAGGCAAGAAGGGAAATTAGATATCCACACTATACAATTATAATACTTTAATACCACTTAAGTGCCAACATAATATAGTAGTCTGAGCATTGGACTATGACTCTGGAGACCAGGGTTCAGCTCCCAGCTCATGCAAACCAAATGGGTGACCTTGAGCAAGTCACACTCATGGCTCAGAATATGGCAATGACAACCACTCCTGAATAAATTTGCCAAGAAAACATCATGTGTATGTGTGATAGGTTTGCCTTATGGTCAAAGAGTTAAAGGAAATGAGGTCCCACATGCTGTTGATGGTACACAAACTTTTTTTGTGGACCATCAACAGTACATGGGACCTCATTTCCTTTAACTCTTCTACTGTGAATATATATGCTTTCCATTTTTATTGTTGTTGTTGTTCTGTTCTTGTCTTAGGGTCACCATGAGTTGGACATGACTTGAAGACACACAACAACAACAATAGCACTTTAACTGACATGGATTCATCCTCTGGAATCCTATGGGTTGTATTTTGACTCCTCTTGTGCTAGAGCATTCTATTCACTTGCCTGAACTGTAACACTAGAGCTCTCTATGGCAGAGAAATCTAAACTTCAAATGCTAGGAATCCCTAGAAAGGAGTCATGACAGTTCAAGTGGTAATGAACAGCTATGATTCAGTTGTTTGAACCTTGAATAGCAGTATGGCACATTGCAACATCTTGTTACAGGTGTTACTTGTATATTATATGTCAGATTCACTATTGTAAATGCATTGCAGTAGCCTGTATTCTTGATTTGTACTCCTGGGTGCATTTTTATACACGTCTACTCAGAGGTCAGTTCTATTAAGTTTAATGGTGCTTAAATATTCCCCATCAAGTCATATCTGACCATAGGGGGCGATGCTTGTCTCTGTAACAAAGCTGAAGAGCCAGAGTTGTCAGAGACTAGTCTGTGATCATGTGGCCAGGATGATTGCACAGAACAATTTATTCTAACTAAACTGTATGAGAAGGAACAGGGAGAAAATACCTAGGCCTTCATTGAACATACCAAATAAGTTATGATATCCTATTCTAAAAGTAAATCCCAATACACTTCTGATGGAGATCATTTCCCACAGGAAACAAACAAAGGCCAAGGAGTTTCAAGACCAGAAGATAATTGTCTTCCAGCAGTGAAACACAGAGATAATATAACTGGGAGGAAAGAATTGTAAAGTTCCTCTTAAAAAAAAAATGACTTGTGAATGCTAACATCCAAACATTAATTTTATAACCAGGTAAATGGTGTGTGATACACAATAATAAAGCCTACATTTTCTGGAATATAGTATCAGCTTTTTATCAGACATTACATCTGCCAGTGCCTCAGGACACTGAATGACTAATGCTTGTAACTCTGATATGTGACACATATAAGCAAATTATATATATTCTTTCTGCCCAGTTTATTTTTTTAGAATTATATTGTGTGCATCAATAAATCACTTGAAAATATTCTAAATATGCAAAAGCAAATATTTAAGTTATAAAATCAAGAAAACAATCTGTCATGTATCCCAATGATCACATATATACAGAGAGAGAGTTTAAGGGACAGTTTCCCATGCTTCAGCTCTTGGTTCTGAAGCTCTTTGTGCTACACTAGATCTTTTTGCTATCAAACAGTTTGCTTACAGGCACAGGGAATTGAGATAAGGCTCTTTCCTGTGTGAAAAAGAGTACTCAATGAATTAACCTTGTGTATGTTTCTGTGCCTTCAAATCACGTGTCACCTTATGACAACCCCATGTATTTCAACCCCATGTTTTTGCCAGTTCCTTTCTCTTAACTATAGCCCACAACACCTGCTATTCCTTCTACTTGCTGGTAAAGAACATTATTCATCTTGTTGAGCACATTAATCTCTCTTTCTCTGAATATTTGTCATTGTCTTAAAGTCATTTCGAACTTGTAACCCCAAGGTGGCCCTGTCACAGTTCAGAGTGGCAAGATTTTGTTCAAAGTGGGTTTGCAATTGCCTTCTTCTGAAGCTGAGAGAGTGTGGCTTGTCCACAGTCACCTACTGGTTTTCCATGACTTAGCAGAAATTCACACTCTCCCAGAGTCCTAGTCCAGCACTCAAAACACTATACCAGTGATGGCAAACCTTTTAGAGACCGAGTGCCCAAACCCAGCGACAGTCCCACACTAGGTGTCACCAGGGGCCAGTGGCAGGACTTTCAGTGGTGGAACTTCTGGGCATCAGGACTTCCACCTTCTGGGTACAGAACTAATGGGGGGGGGCAAGGCACACTCTCTCAGCCTCAAGCTAGCAATAGCAAACTCCCCTCTGATGAAACTTGCTAAGTAAACTCCATGATAGTTTCACCTTAGGCTCGCCATAAGTCAGAAATGATGTGAAGGCACCATACACACAAGTCACACTCTCTCAGTCTCAGAGGAAGGCAATGGAAATTCCTCTTTCACAAAGCTTGCCCCATGATAGTTTCACCTTAGGATTGCCAAGAACCCACACTCAGAAGGGAGGGAAGGTGCTCTGGGCCCAAAAGTTGAAAATTGCTTGGAATCATATAACAGCAACAAGAACAAGCATAATAAAGTACATAGATAGCACAAGAACAAGAACAAAGAGAGCCAGCAGTTTGAGCATGGGACTCTAGAGGCCAGGACTTGAATCTCATCTCGGCCATGAAATCCACTGGGAGACCTTGGGCAAGTCACACTCTCTTAGCCTCAGAGGAAGGCAGTGGCAAACCTCCTCTGAAAAAAACCTTGCCAAGAAAACCCCATGGATGACCTCATTTCACTTAACAAAACTGCGGTTCCCAGAATCCCATAGCAAAGTGTAGGCCTTCTGCCCAGAAGGGGCAGGGTCTTTGCCTGGAAGGGCCACAGAGAGACCCTCCTTGTCATGGCTCGGTTTTCCACAGGAGAATTGGGCCACAGCAAGAAGCTGAGCTAGCCACATGCTCCTCTCCAGCCCTCCTTGCCATGGCCCAGTTCTATCAAGGCAAACCAAGCTATGACAAGGAACCAGGCCAAGCGTGTACCCCTCATCCCTGCTTGCTGTGGCTGCTGTGTGCCCTCAGAGATGGCTTCACATGCCAGAGAGGGCACACATGCCACAGGTTCGCCAATACACTACCCCATGCTGACCCATACTTGGCCACAAAAAATGGTGTGTATGGAATATAAATTGTGGAATTCTGGGAAACTGTAAGAAACCTGAGAGAGAGGAAATCCAGAACTTAAGGAAAATGTCATGCAATCACACAAATAAATTTGCCAAGATGTTTGCAATACTATCAACATATTATAACCTACATCATGGTTTTGAAGAACAGTGATTGTTCTGCCTACAACTCAGCTTTTGCAAGTAGAGCAGGGGCCGAGCCCTCTGGAGCATATTCTATGGGTCATAGTGGGATGCAGAAAAAAAGGAAACATTATCCTCCCCAAGCTCTCTGGTTTGAAGAAGGCAAAACAGCAGAAGCATTCCCATTTTAAAATATAAATGGATTGCTGTTGTTAGATGCCCTTGAGTCAGTTCTGATTCATGGCAACCCTGTGGATGAGACATCTCCAAGAACCCCTATCTTCCACTGCCTTGCCCAGCTTTACAAGCCCTTGCCCATAACTCCCCTGATCGAGCATATGCATCTGGTTTGTGGTCTTACTCTCTTTCTTCTGCCCTCAACCTTTCCTAGCATTATTGTTCTTTCTAGTGATCCATGCTTTCTCATTATGTAGCCAAAGTACGATAATCTTGACTTGATCATCTTTGCTTCCAAGGAAAGCCCTAGTCTGATCTGTTCAATAACTCATTTGTTTGTCTTCTTGGCTGTCCATGGTATCCTAAGTACTCTTCTCCATCACCACATTTCAAAGGAGCTGATTTTCTTTCTGTCTGTTTCCTTCACTGTCCAGCTCTTGCCTCCATACATGGGGATGATGGGGAATACAGTGGCCTGAACGATTCTGACTTTAGTGCTGTTGTATGTCTTTGATCTTCAGTATCATTTCCAGTTCTTTCATAGCTGCCCTTCCCTTTCCTAGTCTTCTTCTTACTTCTTGACTGCAGTCTCCATTCTGATCAATGTTTGATCCTAGATATGGTAATTCTTTAAATATTTCAGTTTCCCAGTTGTCTAGATTGAATTCATGTATTTCTTCTGTGGTCATTATTTTTGTTTTCTTTATGTTCAGCATCAGACCTGCCTTTCCACTTTCATCTTTGACCTTTCCTATTAACTGTTCCAATTCCTGAATGTCTTTTGCTAATATTATGGTGTCGTCTGCATATCTTAGGTTGCTAATGTTGCTTCCTTCTATCTTAATTCCTCCTTTTTCTGATACTAATTCTGCTTTTCTTGTGATGTTTTCAGCATATAAGTTAAACAAGTAGGGTGATAGGATATAGCCTTGCCTGACCCCTTTGCCTATTGGGAACCACTCTGTTCCCCTGAATTCTGTTCCAATGGTGGCCTCTTGTCCTTGGTACAGATTCCTCATCAGGACTATCAGATGTAGTGGCATCCTCATGTTTTTGAGTGCATTCCATAATTTTTGTGATCTATACAATCAAATGCTTTGCTGTAGTCTATGAAACACATGATGATTATTTTTTGGAATTCTCTGGTGCACTCCATTAGCCATTGTATGTTTGCAATGTGTTCCCTAATGCCCCTTCCTTTCTGAATCCTGCTTGCACCTCTGGAATTTCTCTCTCCATATATGGTTGGTGTCTATGCTGCAGAATTTTGAGTATTATTTTGCTTGCATGTGAGGTTAGTGCTATTGTCCTATAGTTGCTG